>JANHMN010000003.1:94071657-94095330 GCA_030674055.1 Rhabdomys pumilio | reverse complement strand
TGTGTGTGTGTGTGTGTGTGTGTGTGTGTGTGTGTGTGTGTGTGTGTATGTGTCTCTGTGTCTCTCTCTGTGTGTGTTTGTGTAGGAAGGTGCACATTTATTCATAGATATTATTTGAAGGCTGGCCTTTGCCTGGGCAACAATAATATATGGGTTAATAGATGTAAGCTCACAGTAAACTTACTGTTCATCTGAATCTTACAGTCTTCCTGCCCTCTTTTTGCAATGATCATTGAACCTTAAGTATTGGAGTTGTATTCCAAATATATCCATTGCAACTGGAATCCAAAACTTTTCATTTTGATTGGCTGTGGTTTTTAGTAATGTTACCTGTCTGGTTTAAAGAGATTTTTCCTTGATGGGAGTGAAGAGTACATTTCTTTCTGTGTGTACAAGGACACATATATTTATAATGTAATTTGCTTCAAGATTATGTCTCCTAGGAATTCCATACAGTCTCACCAGCATGACTGCCAAAATATGAGCAGAACATGACCATCAACAGTAGAATAGTAATGTCAATTAGAAAAATTCCAGGAGATCTTAACTCTACACAAAGAGCTACAAAAAAACAAGGAATGTTGAGAGTTGGAGAAATAGTTGTTTTCCCAGAAAGAGTATACCAATTGGTTCTCAAATATAAAATTGTCATATGTATTTCATATATATGTTAGTCATATATATGTATAAATGCAAATATATGCTAGCATTGTTTTATATATCAAGAAGATGCAAGAGATTGTATATGTGTATTTAGAAATATATGTATATAGATATGCATAAATTTATGTAACAATAAATAAAGCTAGATGACATACTTTGAAAAAGCAAGGAAGGGTCTATGTGAGGGTTTGGAAGGAGGAAAAGGAAGGAAGAAAGAGTGTAGTCATATTATAATATCAAATCTGAGAAATAATTTAAAATAATAATAATTTGAATGAACAAAAAGGCAGATCCCTAGTCATTCTCTTCAAGAAATTTATGCTCCAGAACCTTACAAACCTTAGACAGAAAAGCATTGCTTTGGATAATACATACTCCATGATGGGTAAAGAAGGCATTCTTGTCAGAATGACGTAAGACAGACTCAGTCTTGTTAATAAAATAAAAAAGGGGGAGGGGTGAAGAGCCTTTGGGGCTTCTTGGCATAATCTGACCTGGGCCATGGACAAGGAAATGGGCTGCTTGGCAGGAATGTGACATTAGCCAAGGACAAGGAAGTAGGGTTCAGGCAGGAATCTGACATTAAGCTAGAACAAAGAAGTAATTTCAGGCAGAAATCTAACTCTTAGGCTAGAATGAGAAAGTAGGCTTCAGACATGAAAATGACTTGCGGCTAGGACAGGGAAGTTGGCTCAGATATTTTGGCCATCATGATAAGCCCTTAGAAACAGTGATCACAGGAGTGTTCCCAGAACTTTGTTTATTGCCTTGCTTGTTCTTTGACTATTTGTGTTGTCTTACTTGTTCCTTGTAGGGAGCTGACTTTAAGCAGAAAGCGGCTAGAAAGCAGTTATCATCTTTGCAGCCATCTGGAACCATTTACCCTGATAGAGACTTGGTTTTTCAGCAGCCTACAACAGCTGAGCACACTCTAACAAATATCTTGTTTATCCCACATAGCTTGTTTTGCTGTTTAGTTACCCCAGCTGCATGGTGCATGTGGCAAAATGTTTTCACCTGTGTTCTCCTGCGTGTGTTTATAAATACCCAGGATTTCCTTGTAAGAATATATATACAGTCAATAGGGTTTAGAGTCAATGAGAGTCAATACAGTTAAGAGGAGTGAACAAGAGTGAATATGCACCAATGGAAGAGAGACAATAAAGGAGACTTGAGACTTGACTCCAGAACCTGTGCCTTGTCTCCACTCTTCGTGACCCTGACCCCTTGACCAGAACAGCAGCACGGTCCTCAACAGTTCCTTGACTATTTGCATCTATTGTATTGCTAGACCCTCAACCTAGAACTGACCATAATACTTGCATGTAATTAAAATGGTATAAAAGCAAAAAGGAGGGGGGGAAGGGATGAAGCTTCTAGGGAGGGAAATTGGTGAAAGAGGATGACATCTGTATTGTAAATAAATAAAATATCCAATAAAAATTTAAAAATTATAAAAAGAAATGGCAAGCCAACAACAACAACAAAAGAATGCATACTTATCTATCCTAGTCATTTAATGATAATATAATAATAATAATAAAATGGTGTTGTCTATGGAAAAAAGATATTTATCCTCTATTAGTAATTTCTGCACAAAATAGTTTTAAAAAATATTTCTTTCTTTTTTAGGCATATCCACAATTCTACCAAGAGTCTTTTTAAAACAGTTCCTCCAGAGCATTGTCTTTTATGATATTTATCATCTAGCACTGTGTTCTTGCTCAAATTTTCATCAATTCTTCCCTTTCTCTTTGTCTCACAAATACTCTTAAGTTAATTTTACTTTGTCTATATTTTTTCTAAGTATGCCTGGGTTTTGATCCTATTTAAGGAATTAAGAGCCCTAATAACCATTTTTAATTTATTTATGGGATCCTAAAAGTGATTAGGAGTAAAGAATAAATAAATAACTTGAAAACAAATCAATTTACATGTAATTGTAACCCAGTACAACACTGTTTTGAATTTGACTCCTGATCTGCCCAATCTAGCTTCAGCATTCTTAGCTATCCATTCTGATTCAACTGCTCTCGAATGTCCCTCTGGGGTTTCTAATCTCTACCAACCTGTTACCCACAGCTCATCCACAGGAAATCCTATAGTGCTGAGCAAATTCTGTCTGTCCTTAGTGATTCTCCTTAAGGTTTTTATCCAACAACATTAAAGCCAAGAACAGCACATTTGGGTATAAGATGAGGTCACTTGAGACCCAGAGAAGAAAACCAAGCCAACTTAAATGGGCCTCAAGCTTAAATACACCATCTTAATCTTGAGATAAACAGCTCTTCTTCAGACCTCCAGTGTACTGGGATCATTCCAGGATTGCTGACCAGATCTATAACTCTACAGGTAGGACTCCAGGAAAAAGGAACACAGGAGGGAGAGGAAAGGGTGAAAATGTTCTGGGACACAGACAGTTATGTGGGTAAAATAGATTCTTATTGATGTTCAACCAAATATCACAAAATACCTAAACCCATTGTACACTTTTACAATTTTAGAATGATCAGAGACACTTATTTATTTATTTTTCTTTTCTTTTTCTTTTTTTTATTGGATACTTTATTTACATTTCAGACGCCATCCCCTTTCCCCAATTCCCCTCCCTAGAAAACCCCTATCCCATGCACCCTTTTCCTTTTTGCTTTTATACAATTTTTAAAAAAATGTTAATCAAAGACTTTGTAAGTTTGGTAATGCTCAATCAGAAGTGTAACCCAATACCCAACCTAGATATATCAACTATCTTTGACTGGTGGAGACACATGAACATCTGCCTCCATGTCCCCCTCTCTCTTTGTCTCTCTCATCACCTAGCTTCTCCTCTCCTTCTTCTTCTCCTCTCCTTACTCCTAGAGACACTTATTTAAAGAAAACAAAACAAGAGAAACCTCTAAGTTTTTATTCTTAAATCGATTGCGTCTTTCCATAATATTCACATATTATTGCCAATACTTAATGATAGCACAGAGAAAAACTGTCACTTTGCTTAAAATACCAACACTGTCCTAAAGACTTTGTTTTGTGGGGATCATCATCCATAGTATTCCTGATAGATGAACATACATTCTCCACTGGAAACTTAAATATGCACAAGTTTCTGCTTTTGTTATGCATTTCTTTTGTCTTCAAGCAGCTATTTATGATAGGACCCTGACTTCTAGCAGATATGCACAAGTTTCTGCTTTTGTTATGCATCTCTTTTGTCTTCAAGCAGCTATTTATGATAGGACCCTGACTTCTAGCAGATTAAACTGTATTTTACTATTTTAACTCTCATTATTTGCCCAGATATCTAGCTATAGTGATGTCAAATATTTTCTCTTTAAAGAAATTATTAACCTAGAAACAATAGACTATAAAAGCATCAAGTTTTTCAAATATTTATGCTTAGGGAATCAGTCCAAGACTTTTCATTATCTTCATCACAGTTCTTTGTAACTAACAAACTTATAGTACAATACTTCCATATCCTACTTCAAGTTGGTAATGCATTGAAAAACAAGAACACTTGCTTGTTTAGAACAAAAAAATTCTTTTAGAAATGATGCCAGGTATATATCCTCTGCACAGAGATTAATTTTGCCTTATATGGCTTATATAATTTTTAACATGTACAAGTTTAATTTAACACTTAATTTCAAATAGAGCAAGGAAGAGTTATATGGAAGAGTTTAGAGGGAGGACAGAGAAGATAAAAATGATAAAGTTATAGTATAATATAAAAAGGAAATTAAAAAGATAAGATCAAGTCACATACAGTAAGTTTAGGTCTACGATTCCAAACACCTTCATATTTTTACTATGCCAGTTTACCTCCTAGAAGGCATGTCTATTATTAAGCACCAGTGTGCCAATGACAAAATGCAATTTTAATATAAAATATTCATGTCTGACTCAGTCAACTTACTTTGTAAAAATGCTGCAGTAGAATTTGAGTATTAAGCCAATTATCACAACATATTGGACTCTTACATATTTAAAATGATTTAACTATATAAAAACACCTATTTATGTATATATACTAAGGCTAAACATATGTGGATGTTTTAATTGCCTATATAAGTCTGGGGATATGTGTATGCCAGAAACTTAACAATAACTGGATGAGGGGCAAGTATGGAGACTCTCCAAGGTGTGTCTGCAATACCAGCACTCAGCAGGTTGAGGCATAAGGGTCATGAGCCAGAGAAAGACCTAATTTTTTAGTGAGTCTGAGATCAAACCGGGCTACAGAGAAAGACACTGTTTCAAAATAAAATCCCAAAGGAAAACAACAATAACAGGAATAAATGCCAAGGCATTAGACTTACAAATAATTTGGAAACATGTTAAATATGTCATGAGGTGGATGTAACAATAAAACACCAGTAATCCAAGAAAATCATCAATTACAGGGAAGAACTTTGTCCTAATATTCATATCATCATATTTCTAGGTAAAGTAACTTTGAAATACATGCTTCGATTTGTGATTTTAAGCTTTTATTAGTTTTTTCTTTTCCGTGATATTTATTAAAATTATACAGTTGAAATGTTAAATAAAATTATAAAGCCTAAGCCTTAAAATCACAATGTAATTACATTTGTGTAATGTTAAAAGCTTACTACTATGTCTTTATATTAATATTTATTATTCATGTGTATCTTTCATTTTAGCATATTAACATATATTCATGACTTTCATTTTGTGACAGAAAATTTTGTATTTCTATAAAAATAATTATGTAGTTCAAAATGTTCAATAACTATAATAAAGTGCTATTTTGATAAAAACAATTTATATTAACCCCCAAATACTACTCCCTACAGAAACACAACCATACATTTCCACATAAAATGAGTAACTCATCTTAACCCTTATCCATTCCCTGAATGTGCATGATTGAATAGTCTGGAAATACTGAATTATTACCTCTGGAGGCATTTTGAGATACCAGTTTTGTCATCCCATACATCCACTATTCTACCAAAGTGATCACCTTGCCTTCTACATAATTTTCCCACATAGTTCCTGTACCTTTTATCATAATGAACTATTCATAATAAACTCAGGCAAGAATCCTAAAGCACAAAGTCCAATCCTCCAAGCAAAACTAATACATAATTATATTCAGCTTCCTTGGCTGGGGTAAACACTTCAATGACTGGCTTGTTTGTACATACACATTCTGCCTGTAATGTGGAGTACATGCCCTGCTATGTCCTACTGTCCTAAGTGGTCATATTAGAAAATAGTAAGACTTGAGTGTTATACAATCAGAGCAACAGGAAAGACTAAATCATGAAATTAGTACATGTATAATAAGAGCTTAATTTTGAGAAGCCTTCTTTCTCTTAGAAAGTTGTCCAGAATTTTCTGCATTCTTACACTAAGTAGCTCAACTGTTGATTTGATCAACAATTTAATAACAATTACCATTGTAAACTGTTGTCTTTGTCTCCCTAGGATCAGACTTTGAAGAATTCCTCTGACCATGACATCATGTAATAACTCCATTCCTCAGCCCTTGATATTCATCCTGGCTGGAATCCCAGGCCTCGAATCTTCCCATCTCTGGTTCTCTATATCCTTTTTCTTGATATTTGTAATAACTATCATAGGAAATGTCACCATTTTAAACATCATTCGGATAGAGAAGACTCTCCATGAACCGATGTTTCTCCTCTTGGCTACACTATCAGTTGTGGACTTGTGCCTGGTTACAGTCACTGTACCCCGAATGCTAGGAATCTTCTGGCTGAATGCCAAAGAAATCAGCCTTGAAGCCTGCCTCACACAGATGTTTTTCATCCCTTCCTTTTATGTCATGGAATCAGGGATCCTCGTGGCCATGGCTTTTGATAGATTTGCAGCTATCTGGTACCCTTTAAGGTACACAACCATTCTTGACAGCAACATGCTTGTGAAGATGGCACTGGCTATACTGGCAAGGGCAGTGGCAGTGATTACCCCTGCACCCATCTTAACTAAAAGGCTGGAACGATTCCAAACCCAGGTCATTAGCTATTCCTACTGTGCCTACATGGCTGTGGTGATGATTGCTTGTGGAGACATCTCCAACCATGTTGTCTATGGTCTCATGGTTATTGTAGCATCTGTGGGGATTGATCTACTTTTTGTCATTCTTTCATATACATTGATCCTTCGTGCTGTCTTTCATATCCCATCTTGGCAAGCCAGAAGCAAAGCTCTCAGTACATGTAGTTCTCATCTTTGTGTCATTGGTCTGTTTTATTCTCCAGTTGTCTTTTCCGTCTTATCCCAGATTTTAGGGTACCATATGGCTCCCTACTTACAGATTATAATCGACAATTTGTATTTCCTGGTGCCTCCTATGGTTAACCCCTTAGTATATGCAGCTCGAACCAAACAGATGCGGGAGCGGGTGTTGCAGGTACTGAACTGTCAGAGGAAATGAGCTGATACCTGGGATGAAAAGAAGACATGGAGGAATGTGATTGGGTGCTACATACAGCCAGAAGTTCAAATGATTTCACCCAGCTCTGAATTTTGTTGAAAGTGGGAAGAAAGTACTAATTTAAGAAAGGAACTCAGTCAGGTTGGACTATAACTTGCATATATTTGTTCAATCTTGATCTATGAAAAGTTAGTAATTCCTAAGTTCTTGCTGATATGTAATGAAATAAATGTACTTTAATTGAAATTTTATTGTCCATGTGAACAAATGATACCACATGAACTGAAAACATCTTCCAAATGTGTAAGAGTTCATTTGAAGTGTGTGACATCAACATGGCCGTGCTTTAATTTTGTCTTTTCATGGTTATGTTTCTCTCTTTCACCCACACCGAGCCATAAATAATAGAAAAGAATTCTAATAAAAATAGATACATAAACATATCTATGAATATATTAATAACAAATGAGCTTCTCTGCTTAAACATCTTTATATAGTAATAAGAAGATCATATGGAATATGGAATAAAATACCTTTAGAGGTTTTATGTCCCCACTAATGGGCATTTTGACTGTCATCTCCATTGGGTCCTGGGAGCCTCCTTCATTCCTGGAGTTTGGAACTTTCTAATGGTTCCCCCCTCTCCAGCCCTGTTCCCCACAACACACTATTGCACATTTCTATTCATTTCCCCTGACCCTCTGGGCTTCTCTCCTCTCTCCCCCCAATATCTGATCCTGCCCTCCTTTTATTCCCTCCCACTCCCCTCGCCTACCCATGTTTCTCCCTCCCTCTGCCTCCCATGACTATTTTGTTCCCCCTTCTTAGTAGGATTGAAGCATCCACACTTGGACCTTCTTTCTTGTTAAACTTTATATGGTCGGTGAGTCGTACTACAGGTATTCTGAACTTTTTGACTAATATCCACTTATCAGTGAGTATATACCATGTATGTCCTTTTGAGTCTGGGTTACCTCACTCAGGATTATATTTACTAGTTCTATCTATTTGCTTGCAAACTTCATAATGCCCTCCTTTTAAATAGCTAAATAGTGTTCTATTGTGTAAATCAACCACATTTTATGTATCCATTCTTCCATTGAGGGACATCTGGGTTGTTTCCAGGTACTGGCTACACAAATAAAGCTGCTATGAACATAGTGGATCACATGTTCTTGTGATATGGTAGAACATCTTTTGGGTATATGTTCAGGAGTGGAATAGCTGGGTATTCTGGTTGAACTATTTCACACTTACAGATGAACCTCCAGGTTGATTTCCAAAGTGGCTGTATCCGTTTTCAACCTCACCAGCAATGGAGGAGTGTTCCCCTTTCTTCAAGTCCTTGCCAGCATCTGATGTCACCTGAATTTTTTATCTTAGCCATTCTAATGTAAGTAGAATCTCAGGGATGTTTTGATTTGCATTTCCCTGATGACTAAGGAACATTTCTTTAGGTGTGTCTTGGACATTCAAGATTCCTCAGTTGAAAATTCTCTATTAACTCTGTACCCAATTTTTTAATTGTGTTATTTGGTTTTCTGGAGTCTAACTTATTGAGTTCTTGGTATATTAACTCTCTATCAGAAGCAAGGTTAGTAAAGCTCTTTCCCAATCTGTAAATTGCCTTTTTGTCCTATTGACAGCGAGCGTCCTTTGCCTTACAGAATCTTTTGTTTCATGAGGTTTCATTTGTCAATTGTTGATCTTAAAGCCCAAGCCATTGGTGTTCTGTTCAGGAAATTTTCATCTGTACCACCTCTAGTAGATAGACATAGCCCCCAGTTAATGGATGGGGCCACCTACCCATCTCAAAATATTTAACCCAGAATTTTTCCTGTCTAAAGGAAATGCAGGGACAAAAAATGGAGCAGAGACTGAAAGAAAGGCTATCCAGAGACTGTTCCACCTTGGGATCCATCCCAGGCACAGATACCACACCTCAACAATATTGCTAATGCCAAAATGTGCTTGCAGACAGGACCTGGCATGGCTGTCCTCTGAGAGGCTCTGCCAGTACATGACTGAGACAGATGCAGATTCAGCCAACCAGAGACCCCAATGGAAGAGTTAAGGAAAGGACAAAAGGAGCTGAAAAGGATTGCAACCCCATAGAGAAATCAAGTTTCAAAGAGAAATCAAAGAGAATTGTAGAGAGGAAGAATTTAAATGACTACTACTTGTAATATAAATGTATGAAACTTTATCCTGTCTGTAAGAAATACAAGTACGGGAGATGGAGAAGAGACTGAGGAAATGCCCAACCAACAGTGGGACCAAATTGAGACCCATCCCATTGAGAAGCATGAATCCCTGATACTATTAATGATACTCTGTTGTGCTTGCAGACAACAGTCTAGCATGGCTGTCCTCTGAGAGGCTCTACCCAGCAACTGACTCAGACAGATGGAGATACCCATAGCCAAACAGTAGATGGAGGTTGGGGACTCTAATAAAAGAATAGGAGGAAGGACTACAGGCCCTAACTACCATATGAACTCAATAGGAAGACCAAAAGAATGAACTAACCTGGACCACTGGGGCTCTCAGAGTCTGAACCACCAACAAAAAAACATACACTGTGTGGACCTAGGCCTCCCATTCATATTTAGCAGATGTGTAGCTTGGTCTTCATGTGGGTCCCAAACAACTGGGCTATCCCAACAGTTGTTACTAGTATGTGGGATATGTTCTTCTAGCTGGGCTGCTTTCTCTGACCTCAGAAAGAGAGTAAGCACCTAACCTTACAGAGACTTGAAATTCTAGGGTTGGGGTGATACTGAGGGATGTCCCCACCCACTCAGAGGAGAAGAGAAGAGCAATCAGCAATGGATTGTGGGTGGGGGTGACCAGGAGGGTGGCAGTGAGAGGGTTGTAAAGTGAGTAAGTAAAAAGTAAATAAAAATGTAAGTGTGTGAAATTATCAAAAATAGAAGCATAATTAAAAGGAAAGAAAAAATGCCTTTACAGAGATACTTTTTTTCTTACATCAAGCTTTTCCCTCCATATACCTGGTTTGACATATTTGCATAAATTGAATACATCCAAAACTGTACCTCTTAATTACTTAAATATTAATATTAAAGATGATGTATTTTATTACAACACTGTCTCTATAGGAAACTAAGACTGTTCTTTATATCCAGTAAAAAAAAAGTATAATAAATGTAAACACTAATAAAATACAAGTTTCCAGTGAACAAGGTGACTTGCAAACTCTTTATTTGTTGAGGAGTGAAGGAATTTGCAACCCCATAGGAAGAACAATAATATCAACCAACCAGACACCACCCAGAGTTCCCAGGAGCTAAACCATCAACCAAAACATACATATGGAGGGATCCATGGTTCCAGCTGCATATGTAGCAGAGGCTGGCCTGTCGGACATTGATGGGAGGGAGGCCCTTGGTCCTGTGAAGGCTCGATGCCCCAGCACAGAGGAATGCCAGGGTAGTGAAGCAGGAATGAGTGGTTGGGTGGGGAAACATCCTCACAGAAGCAGGGTGGAGGAGGGGTGGGATAAGGGTTTGTGGAGGGGAAACTTGGAAGGGGGATAACATTTGAAATGTAAATAAATAAAATAATCAATGAAAAACTTTTTAAAAAGAAAGAAAATTGACATTTTTATTGGTTATTAAATATCTATGGCTTTAGACTTCTTCCTACAAATTCTTTTTTTTGTTTATTTTATTTTATTTTTTTTATATTTTATTTACATTTTAGATGCCATCCCCTTTCCCTATTTCCCCTCCCTAGAGAAAAACCCTATCCCATGCCCCCTTTTCCTTTTTGCTTTTATACCATTTTTTTTTTAATGTCAGTCAAAGGCTTTATAAGTTTGGTAATGCTCAATCAGAAGTGTAACCCAATGACCAACCTAGATATATAAACTGTCTTTGACTGGTGGAGACACCTGAACATCTGCCTCCATGCCCCCCCTCTTTTTCTCTCTCTTTCTCTCTCTCATCACCTTGCTTCTCCTCTACTTCATCTTCTCCTCTCCTTACTCCATCTCTTCCTCTCAGTGCTTTTCCCTGTTAGCTCCTCCTACATATCACCCTTCCTGTTAAAATAACACTTTTCTCTCAAAATACAATTAGAGCATAATTATTCCTATTTGTACCAGTGAGGTACAAGATAGTCTTAATACCCAGTCTATCCTTTTGTTGACTAACCAGAACCTCTGTCATCTCTCTTACTTAAAACACTTAATTTTGAACCTGGCTGTTTCTCTTGGCTTTAGAATGAATGTCAGCTGAAAACTATCTACTCAGATCTTTTCTCTCAAAGTAAATAGCCAGGATTGGCTATGAGGTTATAGGTCTTCAACCCCATCAGAAATCCAGAATGACTGAGTTAACTGAAATTATGGGAAGCACAAAGCATAGCTTCTAAATCTTAGCCAATTGATATAGACCGCTGAACACCTAGGCAGCACCTATACTACAGAATGTTGGAGCATCAAATCTTCAGCCTTTTGGCCCAGAATCATCTGACAGACCTTAGTGCTGCAGAGTTATTAAGGGCTGATTACTCTGTATAGGCAGATATAATCAGTCGACTATTCTGCAAGTGTGTCCTTTTCTGGACAGTAATTTGTCTGTGGATGGAAAGGGGCAATTCTTGACTTATGGCTGTCTCTGCATAACTGGAGTAACTCCAAGGATGCTCAATTTCTTCTTAGAATCCAAGACAGGAAGCTGTCAGGAGCAGACAGTTCTCTAAGGTGGTTAATATTGGGCTGTCTTTCTAGGTAAAAGTAGAGGTTTTGTTGGAACAGGGAGGATTAGCTTGGATTTATAGCATAGCCATAACCTATTGATAGAAATCAGTATAATTAATATCAAGATGAAGTTATGATTTCTTAAAATGTACAAAATTTACTCCGATTTCAAATTTAAGGTTTTCATTGGTACAAGCTCCTTATTGATATAAAAGTGAGATGAATATTGTTACTGTCATAGGCATTGCGTCTGTATAACACATTTAGGAATACAAGGCTTAGACCCAGCCCTTCCTTAATATTTTAACTAATTTGAGATGGTTAGCCTGTGAGTTAAGGGACTATAGCAAATTCAGGGCTTTGTGTTTATTGTTAGGTTGTTTTCTATATTGTATGTAGAAATAGCTGAGAGGAGTTAACAGACAACAGTCCAGATTGCCTCACAGGGATAGGTGGTTTTCAAAACGTCAGAAGTCCACAGAATTGACGTTACAAACATTTCTATATTAATGTTCATTTTGATTAGAGACCTGTCTGCTCCTGACAGCTTCCTACAAATTATTAGATTTGTCAGTACATAAAAATCAGATGTATCCATCAGTTTTCTGTACCCTATTATCTTCTATGTGACATGAAGGAACTTAGACGAATAAGACTTATTCTACTCATACAGTGTGTTTCTCTCATTTAAAGTATTTTAGGTACCCAAGTAAAGATTCATATGCCTCCAGGCTCCAGTGGTTTTCTCAAGAGATCCATGTTCACAGCAATGGAGTTTTAACACTCCATTTATGAGACTCTTTCTAGTTTGAGAAGTACCATTTACTAATGAATATAATGTACAAGGAGTGCTATATTGTACCTTAAGGTGTTACTATCCACAAAGAGGGTATTTAGGGATCACTGGAGAAATGCTTCACAGTTCTATTCCCCCTGTGGGAGCTCTATTTCTTATACTATTTCAAAATGCCCTCAACAAAAGAAAACTTTGAAAATCCATGCTTTCTCACATATTATAAGAAATTGAAAATATACAATGACACTAAAATTTTTGCTATGTTTTTTTTTTAATAGCATATCTTTATGTCAGTGATCTTATTTTAGGTTGAAAACATTTTCAGGTAATTTTTATCTTTCTTTTCTTTTTTAAATGTAGTATGCCATTAATTTGATCCTTAAAGGGAAAAGAAATCAATGAAGCAAATGTAGAGATTAGTGAGTTAATACTTTTAGTATTCATGTGGTACTAGCCAAGATGGACATATGCTCTTGATATATAAAGTCTCTGGAGAGTGAGGACGGATAAGAGGCCAGAGACACAAAGATAAATGCAAATGTCTGGTCCTCTTCACTTGTTTGTAAGAGCTTTTGCTTCATAAAGATAAGAATAGAAAATATAATGCTCCATTTAACATGATATTTTCTCAGTTTAATAGTAGAGATCTCAAACTCTACACATTACCTCCTAATTAGATTTTAGTGAAAAGTAAGTTTACTGTGAGTTTTAAAATGACACAGACAATGGCCATTGACAACAGTGCTAGTCTTCAGGCTGTTGAAATGGTTCAGTTGATAAAGGCACTTGCATTTTTGTAATGTATATTTTATGTAAATACATAAAATGTGAAATGAATATTTCACATTTGTGTGAAACAGTGTATCAGATGGTAGGGACATTAGCAGATGATCTCATGCAACAAGAGGATTTGTGTATTTTGATACTATTGAATACAGGGGTGAGGCTGCTTTTTATGATCAGAATTCTCAAGGAATTCAGTCACACACATCAGCACAGCATCATGAGTTTTAATGACATTAATTTTAAAACTGAATTAATATTATGATTAAAAACTTTATTATTTGAAGTAAAGTTTGACATTCAAAACCCACATTTAACATTATGTCCTCCATGAAATCTTGCCTGATTCATTTTAAAATCTGGATTAGTTGTTTCTCCATATGTAGCCAAATTATATTGCTTTAACCTCATACATTACATTGTATTTGCTCAATATTTTATCTCCCTATAGAATCATAGAACATATACATGGGTTTCATTGTTTACCATCAGGGAAAATACCTACCTTTTGCATTACAGAAAGCACAACAGCAGATGTCTGGGTTGAAAGAAAGAAAAAATAGATATGAGAATGAAAGAAAGAAAGAAACTAGAGAATAAAAACTTAGGTGAGGGATCATAAAAATATATGAGATACATTTGTTTCACCTGGGTTTAGTCCATGTTCAGACTGGTTTTGTCTTGAGAATACAGAGTGACATTTCGTGAAAGATCACTGTGTTGGAATTAATTAATGAAAATAGTCACCTATAGTTCAAACAGTTTTAACAGGCAACTCCCTAGTTTCATTCTGACAAACTATTTTAAGGTTCTTTACTGAGTGTTAGACTTCGGAACAAAAATTTGCACAACCAATTTGCGGATCTCCTTTGTCTTCACACCATAGACAATGGGGTTAAGGGCAGGGGGCAGAAGCAGATACATGGTAGACAATAAGATGTGTACATACGGTGATACGTGACCAAAGCGGTGACTGAAAAAGGAAAAAAAGGCAAGGATATAAAACTCCAGGAAGACCACAATATGAGCCGTACAAGTGTTGAATGCTTTGCTTCGTGCCTCTTTCTGAGGAAGACGAAAAACAGCTCGGAAAATCAAAGTGTAGGAGATAAAAACGAATATCATGTCAAAACCTAGAATTGCAAAAGCCACAAAGAGCCCATATGACTTATTTATGTGGACATCTTCTGCCGCCAGCTTGACCACAGCCATGTGCTCACAGTAAGAATGAACAATCACAACAGAGTGGAACCGTTGCAGTCGCTTGAGGAGAACAGGTAAAATCCCAACAAGTACAGTTGCCCGAACTGCAACCATCAGAACGACTCGAAGTAAGAATAAAGGTGTAAGAGTGGACGTATGCCTCAGAGGATCGCAGATGGCAATGTATCGGTCAAAGGCCATGGCCAGCAGAACGCCAGATTCCATTCCTTGCAAGGCATGGATGAAGAAGAGCTGGGTGAGGCAAGCATCAAAAGCCATGGAACGTGAACCAAACCAGAAGATGGCCAACATCTTAGGAGCAATGGCTAAGCAGAGACCAAGGTCAGTAGCTGCTAGTACTGCCAAGAAAATGTACATGGGTTGGTGTAGACTGCGTTCGGTGGGGATAATGATTAGTAGGAAGAGGTTTCCCAGCAAAGCCACAAGGCATACAACAAAAAAGGGAAATCCAATCCAAAACTGCACATGCTCCAGTCCGGGAATGCCAATCAGAATCATTGTCTTTGGGTTCAGATATGACAAGTTGGTGTAGCCCATGAAGCTATGAATCCTCTACCAGCCACTGATACTGACACCTAACCAGAGAAAACTGATGGCTGTGAAGTGTGAAGGAGGAGAGCACTCATATTTTCTCTCGGAATCTTATACATATGGATGAAGTACGACCATGTGGCTTTAAATCTTTGAGCATCAACTAAGTTTTATAAGAATGTGGGTCTTTGATCTTCTTTTGAAAATCCTTTCAGATAATTAAGATTATATTTGTCTTTTAGAGATTATGTAAGTGAAAATGTATGGCCTAATTGCATTGATTCTGCTAGTTTCTGGAGCCAACCCAGACGATCTCAAAGAAAGCAAATGTGACTCTTCCCATATCCATCTCTAAACTCTGAGTACCTTCCAGATTCTGTTAAACTTCACTGTGACAAAGATCAACCGTCTTGTAGCCAAATGATTGATTGATGATGATGATGATGATGGTGGTGGTGATGGTGATGATGATGATGATGGTGATGGTGATGGTGATGGTGATGGTGATGGTGGTGGTGGTGGTGGTGGTGGTGGTGGTGGTGGTGATGGTGATGGTGGTGGTGATGGTGATGGTGATGGTGATGGTGATGGTGATGGTGATGGTGATGGTGATGGTGATGGTGATGGTGATGGTGATGGTGATGGTGATGTAAGTACTTACAAATCTCAGAAATCAGTGAAGGTAAAAATGCAGAGATGTCAATGAAGCAAGAAGGACCCAAAAACTAAGAAAGGACAGCCTCAAACCTGGAATGTTATATAGCCTCTAGTTAAATGTGTTTAAACATGCTTATTGTACTAATGTACTTCTTATGCAGAAAAGCAGCTGGCTCCTTGGTCTTATACTGCAGTCCAAGGCAACTTATTTTAGTTTGCTTATTTTATTCTTCCCAGTTGGCAGGTAAAATAATTTTTGACACTACTGAGCTTTTCCAACGCAAGAGTGGCTTAAATTTCTCTTTTAAAAATTTGCTAATTCTCTCTCTCTCTCCTTGGCAAAGAATTAAAACTTAAATGCCGCCAATCCGCACTTCTGTCTTTTCATATTGTGACTAGTAACTCTATGAACATAAAGCTATATGTGATTGTTATTCTACTTTCTCTAATATTAATTGTACATATATATAATCACTGAACAGGGAGGATAATATTGAGTGGAATTTTAAAAACACCATTTTAAAGAAGCGAGAGGCTGCCACATTAAAACTGTATGAAAAGAATATAGAGTTCATAGGGATTAGCACATTAATACTTGTGAAGCTATGAGCTGAATTTCTTCAATGTCACATAAAATATTTCAGCAGTTGAGGAAAAGTAGAAATCTCTTCACATGAGTTTCTCTACCCAAAGAAACCAGGAGAATATGATCAAGAAAATAGAGATGCTGATTTAAACATCTGGAAATCTTGCATCACAGAGTTATTTGGATGCCTGCTTGTAATGAGCCCGGCAGCAGGTGTGGACATTTACAAAGAAGTAATTATACACAAAAATGTAAGTGTTTTCTGAATAGAGCACAAGTTATGGCAAAATGTAAAGAAGCTGCACAAAGAAATTCCACGTGAGATAATTATTTAAATGCTGATTGATGATCTAAGGACACAAGAAAAAATTAGTTTTGGTCTCACCATGATAGATCGTAGGTAATTCATTCATTTATTCACATTTAATTGATAATGATGAAAAGACTCATAGTTAAAAATGCAGAAATCATATCCCATTTCTTCTATTTAGTATGAACATACAAATATATAATATTATTTTCAATATATTTTTCATAATTTTCTTTTGAGTATCAGTAAAAAGCACTTGTTTTGAGCAACATAAATTCCATTGATAATCTGAACTTCAGGGATGAGATGTGAGCTGTAACTCCTCAGAAAGCAGGATAATGAGCTGAGGAAAATGGGGTGCTCCTGTCTTCAGTTCTCTCTTCCTATACTTCCGGGTGTTCTTCTCAAAGTGAACACACAAACACATCCCCCCACACACACATACACATACACACCACACACACATACAACAGGGAAGAGGTAGAGAGAGACAAGAGAGAGAGAAAGGAGGGAGGGAGGGAGGGAGAGAGAGAAACCACACACATAGATTTCCAAAGCACAGATTAACACTTTGCATTTTAAATTTTAGTATGCTAATATTAGGCAAAATTTGATTGGAATGATACTTTGATAATCTTATTCTCACCTTGTTCTTGCTACTAGTTAAGGTCTTCCTCACAGTATGTCTTCCTCACATGCAACTAAAACAATAATACAAAACCCACCTTCTAGTTCTTCTATCCCTAAAGGTGTTTCTATCTTTAGATGTCTCATCCATGTAACATACTATTAAGAAAAAAAATCTTGTGTCTACGAAAGAAAACTGGCTCATGCTAGAGAAATATTCATTCTTAAGACACTTCAGATGAGATCACCTGATACTTTTTGTTTATTTGTTTTTTTTTTTTTAAATTGCTGCAAGCAGAAAGACTTAGCTATATGGAGCTCTTAATACGTGGAGAAGAAACTCACCCAGACAGAAAACCAGCCAGCTTAAATAGATCTCTGATGCAGTTTGGATTTGGGAAAGAATTAATAGCTTACCACCTTGCATCATCTGCTTCTAGCCTCTTCATTTCTTGGATTTTCTTAGAACTGAGCTGATCCCAGGTCGATGTTTTGACCTGTTCCCTGGAGGAAGGCCAGTACATTTATGATATTCATCTCTAGTTAGTAGAGGAAGGATTCTCATTACTTGATGTTGGACATACGGAATACAATAATCTACCTCATGGAAAACTGTTTCTAAATTACAAGAGTTTTTAAGAGGAAGCTGTAGGTCAGAGCTATAACCTGATAGACCTGAAACAGTTTTGGAACTTGGAATAAAATGAACAGGAGACATAGGGAACACGTAGAATAGGAAAATAAAAGATTCATTATTGTTTTTGCCCAATCTGTGACCTATGATCAATTTTATAGCAAAATGACAGAAAATACTACTTATTGCAAAAACTATAAAGTCACTAGAGCAGTCATGTACTCCTGATAACAACTATGATATTACTAAATTTATTTGAAAATATTATAGTACTTTGAGTTTCAGAACAACAGGGATTTTGAAATCATCTTATTTCTTTTTTCCTTTTTACATCCTGGCCTGTTGATTTTATTCTACCAATTTTAAAACACATGTAGTGAAGATGATGGAAGACAAATGTCTTTCAATTGTTCCCAGCATTAGGGAGAATTTCTATTATTATCCACCAACAATGAAGTCAGCCAAATAGTTTGCCATGGAATCTGTCTTGAATTGTTTAAATGTTTGCAAATTCACTAAATAATTTTTCAGTGTACTGACTTTGCATTTTCTGAAACTATTTTGAGATTGATATCATTTTTGATTAAATAGTTTGGTAAAATTGTCATAGAAAGATGGTAAGTTGAGCTATTTGAAAAGTTTTTTGTCTTTTTAAAAAATTATTCTCTCATAAAATGTATCCTGACCTTAGATTTCCCTTCCCATGCTCCTCTCAATCCCACTCTGCCTCCTCACTCCCCCAAATCCACAGCTCCTCCATTTCCCTTTAGAAAAGAGCTCCTACAATCTTTCATCCCCTTCTTACAGGGTTTTCCCTGAGCTCTGCCAATTGTTTGGATATGAGTCTCTGCATCTGTTCCCATCAGCTGTAGGAGGAAGCCTCTCTGATGAAGATTGGGCTAGGCAAAAATCTATGAGTATAGCAGATTATCATGAGGAGAGCAACAATACCAACCAACCAGAGCTCCCCAGGTTCTAAACCACCAGCCTGGGAGCACATAGGGAGGAACCCATGACTCCAGCTATATATGTAGGGGAGGATGGCCTTGTCAGGCATAGGTGGGAGAGGAGATCCTTGGTCCCATGAAGATTAGACGCTGAGTGTGGGGGAATTCGAGGGTGGGGAGGTGGGAGTCAGGGGTAGATGGGGGCACATTCTCATAGAAGCAGGAGGAGGGGGGTGAGATAGAGGGTTCCTGGGGGGGGTATGGGGTAAGGAGATAATATCTGAAATGTAAATAAAATATTCAATAAAGAAGAAAAAAATAATTAAATCTATTTTCTAGAGAAAAATAAATAAAAATTCTAGAAAATTTTTTAAAAAAAGAATCATTTCATGATTTGTTTGTATGGGTTTGTTCATTTGTTTGTCTGTCATGTTTAGTTCTATACCAGGTCTCTAGGACGACCATATTTCAGTTCATGACTAGCCAAGCAGTGTCAGTCATGGGCTCATTCTACTGTCTTCAATCTCAAGTTATACCATACATTAAGTGACCACTCCAACAAGCTCTGAGCCACCATTGCCCAAGCACATCTTACAGACAGGACAGGTTGTGGGTAGAAGGTTTTGTGTCTGGGTTCATGTCAGTACCACCACTGGGAGACTTGATTGGTTAGCCAAGATGGCCAGTTTAGGTTCTTTATCCTCCATTACTAGTAGTCCTCACTAATGTCCTACTCATAGGTTCCAGACAGTTTCCAATATGGACTAGTTGTCCATATACCCCCTAAATATATCCCACCCCCATATCTCAGTAGTCTCTCCCAGGACTCTCTTCATCCCTTCCTCTCCCCCACCCCATTTGAGCCCTTCTGTTCTCATCTCTACCCTCCTCTAGTCCACCCACAAATCTATTCTAGTTCCCCTTTCCAGTGAGATCTATATGTCCCACTTAGACTACTTCTGCTTACTTGCTTTTCTCTGAATGTCTAGACTATAGCATGATTATCATTAACAGATAATATACTTATTATAATACTTATAATATTATAAATGAATGGATGTCATGTTTGGTTTTTTTGAGTTGCCTTGCTCAGGATGATTTTTTTTCTAGTTGCACTCATTTTTTTTAAAAAATTCCATAATATCATTTTTTTCTAACAGTCAAGTTATTCTCCATTGTGTAAATATACCACATTTTCTTTATTTATTTTTTGGTTGAGGAACAGCTAAGTTGTTTCCAGTTTGGCTATTGTGAATAAAGCTGCTATGGGCATAGTTGAGCAGATATCTTACTGGCAGAATAGATGGTCTCTTGGGTCTGTGTCCAAGAGTGGTATAGCTTTGTCTTGAAGTAGATAGATTTTCAGTTTTCTGAGGAATCACCATGAAAATATTTAGATTTTTCATAGTAGTTGAACAAGTTTGCACTCCTACCAGCAATGGAAAAGTGTTTCACCTTGTTCCATATCCTCAGCAGCATGAACTGTTACTTGTTTTGGTTTGTCTGCTTGCTTTTATCTTGGCCATTCTGACAGGTGTAAATTGATTATCCAAGTAGTTTTGTTTGCTTTTCCCTGATGACTAAGGATGTTGAACAGTTGTTTAACTGTTCTAAGTCATTTGAGATTCTGTTCAGATCTCTATCCTATTTTTAATTGTATTATTTGCTTTTGCAATGTCTAGTTTTTCGATTTGTTTATATAGCTCATTGCCAGATTTGGTGAAAATCTTTGCCCATTCTGTAGGCTGCTATTTTATCCTATTGATAATATCATTTAAAGTAAATCTTTTCAGTTTCATGAGGCCTTGTTTATTAATTGTGGAACTTGGTGGTGGTCTTATTGGTGTTCTCTTTAGAAAGTTTTTTTTGTTGTTGTTGTTCCAATGCATTCAAGGATATTCAGCATTTCCTCTTCAATCGCATTCAGTGTGTCTTGTTTTACGATGAGGTGTTTTCTAAATATGGACTAAACAAGTTCTGTGCAGGATGAAAGATACAGATCTATTTTCATTCTTCTACATACAGACATGCAAGTAGACCACCAACATTTGTTAAAGATGTTTTCTTCTTTCTGTCGTGCACGTCTGGCTTCTTTGTCAAAAAGCAAGTGTTCATAAGTGTGTGGATTTATCTCTCGGTCTTCAGTTTTCTTCCATTGATCAACCTGTCTGCTTTTATGTCAATACCATGTTATATGGATTTGTTACTACAGCTTTGTAGTACAGCTTGAAATCAGGAATGGCGATACCTCCAGAAGTTCTTCATTATTCAAGATTGTTTTAACTATCCTGACTTTTATGTTCTTTTGCTATTTTTTTTCCCCATGGAAAATTGAGTATTGTGCTTTCCAAGTCTGTAAAAAATTGTACTGGAATTATGATGGGCATTGCATTGACTCTGTAGATTGCTTTTTGTAGAATGGCCATTTGTACTATGCTAATTCTACTGATCCACGAGCATGGGAGGACTTTGCACCTTCTGATAATCTTCAATTTCTTTCTTCAATGACTTCAAGTTTTTGTCATACAAGTCTTTCAATTGCCTGTTTAGGGTTACCCCAAAAATATTTATATTATTTGTGAAGGATGTTGGTTTCCTGATTTCTTTCACCATCTATTTGTCATTTGTATATAGGAGATCTACATATTTGGATTTTGATGGGTTCTTTTTATTTCGTTTGTTCACTTTTTAGTTAATCATGTATCCAGACACATTGCTGAAAATGTGTATCATTTATAGGAGATCTCAGGTAGAATTTTTGTGGTCACTTATGTGTGCTATTATACCATCTGCTAATAATGACACTTTGACTTCTTCCTTTCCAATTTGCATGCCCTTAATCTGATTCAGTTGTCTTATTGTTCTAGCTAGAATTTCACAGACTATATTGAAAAGACATGAAAATATTGAACAAAGTTTTAATATAACCCAATAAAAGGGCTAAGGGAAGGACTGAAGGAGCTAAAGGGGATTGCAAACCCATAGGAAGAACAATATCAACTGACCAGACCACCCAGAGATCCTAGAGACTAAACCACCAACCAGAGTATACATGGATGTGTCCACAGCTCCATATACATATGTAACAGAGGATAGCCTCATCTGACATCAATGGGAGACCCTTGGTCCTGTGGAGGCTTGATACACCAATGTGAGGGGATGCTAGAGCAGTGAGGCAGGAGTGGGTAAGGGGGTAGAGGAGCATCCTCATAGAGGCAAAGGGGAGGGAGAGTGGGGAATGTAGGATTGTGGAGGGGTAACAGGGAAGGGGGATATCATATGAAATGTGAAAAAATAAAATGAGTAATACAAAATTTAGATGTTTTTATGAGATTGATTTGGATCTATTATTTATTACATTCATTCCTTGAAAACTCCATACATGTATATAATGCATTCTGATTACTCTGATTCATCTTTTGTTATCTCCTGCCAACAGCTATCTTTCCTACAATCGCCTTTCCTACATTTATGGTTTTTGTTTTATGTGTGATGTACTGAGGTTTGCAAAGGCAATGGATTTGTAACTAACTACTATAACTTGGTGGACTCACCTGGAATACATAGGTGATAACAATGACTCTTCCTTTCCCAGAACCTGTAAATAAACATCAGTTCAGCAGGAAGAGACAGTAGCCTATGTTTTACTCTTCCACTGATGACAGACTTGTGTCAGTCCAGTGTAGGTCAGCACAGCTGCTTTGAGTTAATAACTGAACTAGATATGCCATTCCCAAAGATGACATTTTACAGCCCTACTTTCTACTTCTTCTTCTTATGTTTTTACACTCCCTCTTTATTGATACCTTATTCCCTGTGTCTTAAAGAGGGAACATAAGTTTTTTCTTCAGTAATGAATCCTCAAGCTTCGCTTATTCTGGGCTGTGAGCACCCATGTGTCTCTGCATTCACTATCTATCATTACAACAAATGAGCTTCTATGATTGAGACTGAAATTAGGAAGTGTGTGTGTGTGTGTGTGTGTGTGTGTGTGTGTATGTGTGTATGTGTGTGTGTATCTGTATTTGTGTGTGTGCATCTGTGTCTGTGTGTGTTTAAACATTTAGATGTCATTTTGACACTGAGCATATTTAGAAAGACAGCTGTAATGAGTCTACACATGAGATGCCAAAAATTAAGATTTTTATTGGGTTAACAGTTCTAGGCATATATACTCATCTGTGGAATAGAACAAGAATCCACCTACAGTACTGTATTAAAACTTATATCATCCAGGATGTATTTTAAGTATATTTACACTACTGATCTTGTTGTCACATATTTATTCAAAATATTATATAGTCATGTAATAATGTATGTAGAATACAGTTTATAACTTCATTTCATGTCAGTAGTTTATTTTGAACTGGAGAGATGTCTTTCTCTATATTTTTCTCTATTAATTTCTCATTTGAATTTCAGTCCATCTATAATTGTGGAATTGAATCTTTTCATGTTACATGAGGAGGGTAGGAAACTCATACAGTGAGCACAGAGCACAAATCTTATCAACTTCTACAATGTAACAATCTTTTCTGTAAGGCAGTAAGTGTCTGGAAAATCACTATAGACATCCATGATTTAGAAGAAAGATCTGTGCCACCCGCTTTCGAATGACCATGTTTTTCACTCCATAGACAATAGGGTTGAGAGCAGGAGGCAAGAGGAGGTAGATGGTTGACAGAAGAATGTGAGTGGAGGGAAC
The DNA here is from genome assembly GCA_030674055.1 of Rhabdomys pumilio. Classification (NCBI taxonomy): domain Eukaryota; kingdom Metazoa; phylum Chordata; class Mammalia; order Rodentia; family Muridae; genus Rhabdomys; species Rhabdomys pumilio. Next base: position 94,071,720 of record JANHMN010000003.1, on the reverse strand, counting down.
AACATGGCCAAGACGGTGGCTAAAAAAGGAGAAAAAGGCAAGAATATAAAACTCTAGAAAAAC
>JANHMN010000003.1:94043093-94071647 GCA_030674055.1 Rhabdomys pumilio | reverse complement strand
CTATAATTTTACTTTTAAATATGATTAAAGTCTAATTCTTCATGTCTTTTTTTTCAAAGTTCCCATTATTGGAACATCAAAAAATTTGTTATTCCATTTTGTAAGGTCACCAGATTTTCATTACGCCATTGTTTTGCTCTGCTCTTACTGTGTCTGTTTTTAAATCTTTGCATCCACACAGAGCATAATACATGATACTGAAAATATAATGTTATCCAAAAGAAGAGTCTAAACTCTTCTTTTTTGTCAATTCACATTCAGAAGTAAATGAACTACCTCTATAAACTGTTAGATTAAAATCAAATGAAGCATATTATAATTGATGTACCTTTTTTTTCTGTTGGGTCATCTGGTGAGTTGGTTGGTTTCCTGAGACACAGTCTCAAGTTATCCAGGGTGTCTCTAGTTAAAGACCTTGAACTCATGGTCTTTCTCTTTTCTCTTTTCACATGCTGGAGTAGTCAGTGTTAGCCACTGTGCCTGAATATATGCATCTTTCTCCAGGACACTCACAGTCCCTTAAATAGCTTTATTTGAATTATTTGCACCTTTTCTTTAATATTGTTTGTTGCTAAGTGACACATATATATGGTTTCATTAGGGATCTTACTAATTCCCAAGGTAGAAAGTGCCATATATCATTAATGATTATACCTTTATGCAATTATGCCAATAATTAGCAGACATTTAAAATGCTGAGTTTAAGAAGTTACTCATTTGTCCTATGAAACAAATAACATTGTTAACCAAAAAAAAAAAAAAAAAAAAAATCTGCCTTTATCTGTCAAGTTCCCTGGCAACACCATCATGATGATGCTATAACATTTGAACAATTATTTCACAACCTATTTTCTTAGAAACTTTATTTCCCTCAGGAAAAAAAATGACTCAATTTCCTGATACTCTTGACCCTAGTGGATCGTCACTGATGGATTTGTATTCAATATTTCAACATTCTGACATTTATCCAGTTTCACAATAATTTGGTAAGGCTCAGGATAAAAACAAAATTAAATCTGTAGGGAATTAAACATATTATATTCAAGTACTAACAATTGTCATCTTTTTAAAAATTTATTCTTCTGTCATGCAATACACCCTGACCAGTTTCCCCACCCACTACTTCTACCAGTTTCCCCCTCCAACTTTCCTTCTTCTCCAGATATAGTCCTCTTCCTGTTTTCCTTCAGAAAAGAGCAGGTTTCTCAGGGATATCAAACAAACAGGGCAGGAGATACAGTATCTTGTATTGTTCCTTGGCTAGGTAGGCACCCTTATATCAGGAATGGGCAAGGAAACTCAGTGGGAGATAAGGAATCCCAAGAGCAGACAAAGAGTCAGAGACAACTCTATCTCTACTGTTAGGAGTTCCACATAGACACCAAGCTTCAAAACCCTAAAGGAAAGAGGACCTAGCACAGACCCATGTAGACTCTATGAGACATTTTAATTTAATTCAGTGTATCCCGAGCCTTCACAGATTATTGTGAAGCTGGATAAATATCAGAATGTTAAAATATTAAACACAAATACATAGTCTCACAGAGCCTTCTGTCTCACATAGACTCCATTCTCAGGGACCTATGTTAGCCCTGCATAGTTGACTCTGTGAGCAGTGTCCTCCTGGTGTCCTTGATCCTTTTGGTTCATACAGTTCTTCCTTTCTCTTCCACAAGACTTCCTTACTATCTTTATTTTACTTTTTTCTTCCTTTCTTTGAAGTTTACCTGTGATTTTATTATTCCTCCAGGTTTCACTTCTGTTTTAGTTTTTCTGCTTCATTTAATTGTTTGAAGTTGTCTCACCAATCTTCCACTTCTACCAAAATTTTCTTTTGTCTATTACCTCTCATTTCTCATACATGAAAATAAACAATATTAACATAATTTTAATACTTCCTAAATATATTTAATTCACAACCATAAAATAGAACATCATGCTCATGTTCTATTTTCCTTTTTTTTAAAGCAGGGCCTCATTTTTTATTTATGTATTTATTTATTTATTTATTTATTAAATTTATTTTTCTTGGATATTATATTTACATTTCAGATTTTATCCCCTAACTCCCCTTCCCCCCACCACCCAGGAACCTCCTATCCCCTCCCCACTCCTCATGCTTCTATGAGGATGTGCCCCCACCTAGCCCCCCACTCCCACCTTCCCACCCTTGAATTCCCCCCATTCGGTGTTCATCCTTCATGAGACCAAGAATCTCCTCTCCCCTATACCCCACAAGGCCATCCTCCCCTTCATGTACAGATAGAGTCATGGGTCCCTCCCTATGTGCTCCCAGGCTGGTGGTTTAGACCCTGGGGAGTTCTGGTTGGTTGGTATTGTTGCTCTCCTCATGAGGTCACAAATCCTTTCTGCTCCTTCAGTCTTCTCTCTAACTTCTCTATGGAAAAACCCTTGATCAGATCAGTGGTTAGCTGTGAGCATCGGCCTCTGAATGTGTCAGCCTTTGGCAGACCTCTAAGGAGACAGCTATATCAGGCTCTTGTCAGCATGCACTTCCTGCCATCCACATCAGTGTCTACCTTTGGTGACTGTACCTGGGATGGATACCCTGGTGGAATGGTCTCCAGTTGGCTCCTCCTTCAGTTTCTGTCCCACACTTTGTTTCCATATTTGCTCCCTTGAGTATTTTTATTACTCCTTCTAAGTAGGACTGAGGCATCCACACTTGGTCTTCCTTCTTCATGAAATTCATGTGGTCTGTGTGTTGAGTCTTGGCTATTCCAAGCTTTTGGGCTAACATCTGCTTATCAGTGAACAAATACCAAGTGTGTTCTTTTGTGATTGTGTTAACTCACTCAGGATGATAATTTCTAGTTCTATCCATTTACCTAAGAATTTCTCAAATTCATTATTTTTAATAGCTGAGTAATACTCCATTGTGTAAATGTATCACATTTTTTTTTTTATCCATTCCTCTGTTGAAGGACATCTGAGTTCTTTCCAGCTTCTGGCTATTATAAATAAGGCTGCTATGAACATAGTGGAGCATATGTCCTTGTTATATGTTGGAGCATCTTCTGGGTATATGCCCAGGAGTGGAATAACTGGATCCTCAGGTAATGCTATGTCCAATTTTCTGATGAACCGCCAGACTGATTTCCAGAGTGGTTGTACCAGCTTGCAATCCCACCAACAACGGAAAAGTGTTCCTCTTTCTCCACATCCTCACCAGCAACAAATAACACATTATTGTTTTATTTTTTTTTATCTACTGATAGGTTCCAAACAAATTAATGATATCTTTATTATTTCCCAATAATTCTATGAGATTTTTTGTATTTAGTCATGGCAAACAGAGTGCAATTCTGTAGTAAGATAAATGTGTTAACATTACAACAGCTCTTATTCAATAGTACTACAGTAATACTAACCAAAAAGTTCACGTGAGTGTGACAAGCTTGATGCAATATAAGGTTTGTACCCTCAAAATATTATTACTTCTACATAATAAATAAACATTAAAAGATTGGACAGATTAATAAAGAGTCTGCTCAGTCATCATTTGCTATTAATTGTGGGAAACACTGTAAGAAAGGTGATGTGTAAGTTTTAAGACATAGGAGCTAGAGAGATGGCTATGTGGTTAAGAGCACTAGTTGTTCTTACAGAGCACCTGGATTCCATTTCCAGCAACCATATGGTGTCTAAACCATCTATAACCTCAGTTCTAGGTTATCCAACAAGCAAGGTTATCTAAGGGTCACATACATGCATGCAAGCAGAACATCCATATAAAGTGAAAAAAAAAAAACTAAAGAAAGGTGTTGTATATTTACTCAACCACACAACTACATCCATCCATATATATTACATATATATCACAATCAATCAATATATACATTTACATATACATATATATGTATATGTGTGAGTCATGGTCTAAGGAGCCCAAGCTGGCTTGAACTCTCTCTGGAATGCAAGAAGGACTTGAAGTTGTGTTTTTCCCTGCCTCATTTTCCTGAGTATGTAGGAACACAAGTCTGTGCATCTACTACTCAGGTATCTGAACCCAAATGTCCGACATCATGATCTACCCCGATTAAGAAATACAAGAAAAACATGAAATCGTCATTGAAAAAATTTGATTGGATTTAGAGGAAAAAGATAAAACAATGTACTTTATTTGCAATGAATTCTTAGTCAACATTGTATTGAAGTTATAAGTGAAACAGAAAGGAAAGAAAATCAAGAAATATTTCATAGTATTATAAAAAAAAAAAGTCTGAAATTAAAACAAGATGATACTTCCACAAGTCTATTCCCAAAGGAAATGTGAAGAACGCCTCCTGATTTTGATGTGCCCCTCATCCAGTTGAAGTAGTTTGCCCATTTTCTTCATTTTCTCTGAAGTTTTTATGAGAAACTGGTAATCAGACTGGACCTGATGATTTTGAAACACTTACTAAAATGGCCTTTCAGTAATTTTCTTTTGTTTATACACCAAAATAAATTGGTTGGATTTAAAATTCAAAAACATTTGCTTGCATTTGTGAAGTAAATACTACTTAGAATATAAGGTCATGTTTACTTCAAATTCATAAACTTAATCATTTTAAAAAGTAAGTTTATGAAAGGCTTTATTGTCTTGTTTTATTTTCATATAAAACGTTTCTAATTTTGGTAGCATCTATAGCAGGAATTGGATGGGACTCAGATAGTTATAAGGATTAAATATCTTAAAGGCTTCAATAACTGTGTGCAATTAAAGAGAATCAGATAAATAATAGTAATACTGGAAGAGAAATGTGTACTTAAAGTATATGGCTCAAAAATATTGACTCAAGAGTCATTTTTTAAAGATATGTGTGGCATCAAAATTTTTCTTTTTATAATCTTTTACAGTTTCTGCTGACATAGTACACATACTTTTCCACATATTAGAAAATATTTTCCTACCTTTTCTTGATTTCATTCCTCTATGTTCTCTAGCTCTCACTAAAAACCAAAGGTTAAGGCCTATGCCATGAGAGGGAGTCTTGCAAGACCCTGCCTAGATGACTAGGAACCAGAGGCTGAGCAGTCCAAAGACCCAAGAGCTAGAGATGTCAAGGACAACATGAGAAAATAGCCACAGAATCAACTAAGCAGGGCTCATAGGGAATAATAAGACTGAAGTGACAATCACAGACCCTGTATGGATCTGATCTAGGTCCTCTGCATATATGTTATGGTTGTTAGCTTGCTATTCTTGTGGAACTCCTAACAGTGGGCATGGGAGATGTCTTTGACTCTTTTGCTTGCTCTTGAGACCCTTTTCCACATCCTGGGTTGCCCTGCTCAAAGCTTGACATGAAGGTTTCTGCCTAGTTTAATTATAAATTATTATGCCATGTTTGGTTGTTATCCCTGAGAGGCCTGCTCTCTCTCTCTCTCTCTCTCTCTCTCTCTCTCTCTCTCTCTCTCTCTCTCTCTCTCTCAATCTCTCTCTCTCTCTCTCTCTCTCTCTCTCTCTCAAGGGAAATGGAAAAGGAGGAGGAGATCTGATGGAAGGGAGACTGGAAAGAGTCAGGAGAGGAGAAACTGGGGTCAGAATGAAAGGAAAAAAGGCAAGAAACTTTTAAAGTCAAAGTAAACATTTTGTAAAAGAATCATTGAGTGATGACTCTGTGGTAATGGCTGAAGCATAGGAATGCCCCTTGACTGAGTTGTCTGTTATAAAACACTGAGAAATATAAATGCTGAATACAGTCTGACAGCATTTATTAACCTCTGATAACTGATCTACTCTTTCTTTACAAATATTTTTATGACTCCCTCTCTAATTTGTTTTGTCCTTACTCCATAAATGACTGGATTTAAACACGGAGGGACAACCACATAGAGATTGGCCAAGAGGATGTGAATGTAACGAGGAACATTTCTACCAAACCTATGAGTCATAAAGGAGAAAAATGCTGGTGTATAAAAGGCTAAGATGACACAGACATGGGAACCACATGTGCTAAGGGCTTTGTGTCGAGCATCCCTGGAAGGAAGGCGGAAAACAGCCTGTAGGATGCAAGCATAGGAAATAACAATGAGAATTAAATCAAATATCAGAGCAGCAATGGTGAATAAGCCATAGATGATGTTTATCCTTATGCTGGCACAGGCTAGACGAGCTATCCCCATATGTTCACAGTAGGTATGAGGAATAATGTAGTGTCCACAAAAGGGCAGACGTTTTAGGAGGGGACAAAAAGGGATGACAAGAAGGACAGGTCTCCCTATTACAACAGATGCCATGACAGCTACCACCTTGTTGGTGAGAATAGAGGTATACCTAAGTGGGTAACAGATGGCAACAAAACGGTCAATTGCCATGGCCAGGAGTACAACAGATTCCATGCCTGTGTACGTGTGGATGAAGAACATTTGGATGAGGCAGCCTTCAAAGCTTATCTCTTTAAGGTTAAACCAGAAGATACCCAACATCTTGGGAATGGTGGAAGTAGAGAGGCCAAGATCAATGAAAGAGAGGAGGGCAAGGAAGTAGAACATGGGCTGGTGAAGACTCTGCTCATTCTTGATCACACAGAGGATTGTGAAATTCCCCACGAGTGCTATCAGATAAACAACAAAGAAAGGGAATGCTATCCAGACATGGAAAGTTTCCAGCCCAGGAATGCCCAGTAGATAGAAGAAAGAAGGGTGTGAAGCAGTTTCATTAACAGAGGACATCCTTCTGGGACTCTTGGGAGACTAGCTACAATATTTCTTCAGTATTTCTGAGAAGAGATAAGAAAATACATGAAAGGTGTTGATTAGTCTATATGGTGACCTATCAAGTAAATGCTTAAAAACATAATTAGAGAAAATCAAACAGCAATTAACTATAAGAGATATTCAAATAATCAACAATTCCATTTAACATTATATGAAGAATGTGGGAATTAGAAAAGGAGGAGGAGGGATGGGATATGGGATTAGTGGGAGGAATGGGGAAAGGGGATAACATCTGAAATATAAATAAATAAAATACTGAATAAAAAAAAGAAACTCTTTCCTGACAACAACAAGGTTATGATTAACAATTCCCCTTAGTTCATTCTTTTTCAAACTTCTAATCTACACAAAATGCTATTCATGGAGGATACTTTTAAATAGTTATTTCTTTTATAACACTTTCAAACTATCTGGGTTCAGTCATATTACAGAAGAACACCCAAATACTATACAAAAGAAAAAGAGACATTACAATGGGAAGAAACTGGAACTTTATCTGTCATCCTGAGTCCCTTATCTTTAGGTTTTGCCCAGATGGTCAATAGTTTAAAACAGTTGCAACCAACACATCAGAATAGAAATTTATTTTGTAATAACAATAGATACATTCTAAATTCACCCTTAAAAGCATCATGGACAACAATATGCATTAAAAATGTCAGGATTGAAGAATAAGGAATAAAAAAATGACAATTGAAAATTAAAGGGCAAACAAGGAACCTAGAAAACATCAGAAAAAAATACGTAGTTACATGCAACTTGATTTATTTTTATTTTTTAACTTGTTTTACTTGTTTACCTCAAGTCTAACTTTACATTATTATCAAATTTAATTTTTTCTTACATTCCTAGAACATATTTAATATTTTTAAATTAAAATAGTCTTTTAAAAATAACAAAAATAAACAAGTCTTTTAAAATCCTAATATTTTTAGATTCAACACAAAGAAATACATTTATCATCTAATAAAACCTATTTTTTAAGACAGAAAAGGCAATAACTATGAAATTAATCTTTTTTATCTTGCCAAATTTGTAAGTTGGCTAGTGAAAATGTGAACTGGAAGAAATATGCACAATCTCTAGTTTCACTGCTCAATTTTAAAAAAGAATTTTTGTTTAGAGCATATAAATATGTCTTCAAATAATTTTTAAAGGTAATGGGGAGAAATAAAAAGGGTTAAATTGACATTTTACAAGAAAAAATATATAAATGATTGAAATTATCCAAATCATCAGGTATCTGTAATTGATAATAATAATAATAAAAAACACATAATAACATGGTGTCCAAAATTGACAAGCAGAGCAGCTAGATTTGGGATGCTGAAACAGTGGGCTCTCTGATAGACTTGGGAAAATGAAAAGCTGAGATTTATGGTACCTTGTAAGTTTAGTGATGTTTTATATCCTTTATTTCATAAAGAAATTAAATTCCAAAATTATTGCTCAAGACAGAAGAGACATATACATCTAAAGAATAGCACAATATTTATACCAGCTTTGCTCATGACTGTTCCAATGTGGAAATAACTAGAAAACCTGCCAATAAGGGAATAATTTATATAAAGAGAATCTATTTGGCAATTAGTATGGATTAATTATTAACTCAAATGCATAAATAAATATTGAGTTATTATACTTACTTAATATACCTTTAATTACAAAATTTACTTTACATGCCACATATTACTCAATATGCATGGATTTTTTACAAAGGAAAATGAAACTGTGTTGTATCAGATGAGCTGTCAAGGGTTAAGAGGAGTCAGGGATAGACTTGAAATGGACATGAGTGCTAGATTTAAATTAATGAAAAAATATTACTTTACAGTAGCATAAAATATGTAAGTATAAGTACCTGTCAAAAATGTATAAATATGTGTGCATTTATACATTTGTAAATTTCATTTAAAATAAGTCAAATTCAAGACAGGACAAAAGTGTGGGAGGTTTATGATTTTTTCATACACTCCTCTGTTCCTGTGAGTTCATCTGCTACACTCCAACTAGAAAGTAGATTATGTTGTGGTTATCTTTCTGTGCCTTAACATAATGGCCTAAAAAAAAAAATCCATATTGTTGAGAACAACATTCCCTTCTTTTTTAAGGGTATCTATCCATCTGTCTGTCTATCTATCTATCTATCTATCTATCTATCTATCTATCTAAATATCAATCTATCTGTCATTGTTAAAACCCAAGATAATATTATTGTGTGTTTAAAATTCTCCATAGAAAATTGGTTTAAAGTGTAGATCTCATCATGATAAGTATAAATATTAACCTTTTATAACACACACTATACAATTTGCTTTAACTAAGTCTCATACTTTACAGTGAGTTTTAGAGATTGTATATTTTACTTGAATAGAAATTATTTTCACTCAAGTAATAAAAAAAAGATCCTAAAACTAGATTGCCTTTTTTAGTCACATTATGAAAATATAAAATAAATATCCTAAAAGACTAAATGTTATACAATTGTTATGTTTTGATTTTGAATGTGCCTTTTATTTATGGTATAGTTCTTATTTGTACTGGGTATTTATCTCCTTCATATTTTTTATTTTGCTGTCATTAAGGGACAATTTCCCTATCAATCTATTCATTATACTGACTCTGATTCTAGGATTGCACACATTTGGTGTCTATAGCAAAACTATTCTATATATGAGATTGAATAACAGTGTACATCTAAATTCTAAATCACGTATCAATAGTACATTAATTATTTTTAAATTTTAAAATCCAAGGATTAAGAGCCAAAATGATTCCACAGTACTTGGAGGTCATTACCCTTTGATTGATATCATCTTTACAAATTAAAGCAACATCACCCCACACTTTCCTTCCATACACACCTATCTCAACAGTGCTATAGGCGTGTACTTACTTGAAATTCTCATGCTTCCAGATATCCTCTCACTAGATCTTTCTGATCCATTCTGTCTCATCCACTTATGGACTCTATATCCACATAAATTCCTTTACTCTAACATGAATGGTTGACACAGTTTGGGTCTAGACAAACATACATTTACAACTTCACTCTGTCACTTATTAATGACCTTGGACAAATAATTTCCCAGGTCTTCCTTTCTTTATCTGTCAAGGCTGTAACCAAAATATCATCAACATGGCTGAATACAGGAGGCTGAGTAAAATGCCTTAATTCCAAGGCTTTGTTCACAATAGGAGGGAATACATTTTCATTATTGTTATTCATGGTATGCATAGTTACAGTTCTAACATCCTATTTGCAAGAAAAATGCATCATGCCAATCATGCAGACAACAACTCACTGTGTGAACTGAGTCCACATCATTCTGTGTAGATTGAAAGCAAAGATGGCCAGTTAGATTAGGAGCCAGTACTTTAAATTATCATTCAAAGCACAGATTGTTTACTTAGTCGGGTGACAAATGAAACAACCATTTGAGAATCCTTTATGGACACTTATTTAGAAAAAAAATCTTTCCAGGAAAAATAGATAAATCTCCTAAATTACATTGTGAAACCAATAACATATATGAAAGTCTTGACTCTATTTGAACAAAACAAGACTGGCTCAAATTGGCACTTTATCACACAAACTACACTCAAAATGAAATTCACTAACAGCCTTTCAGAATATGTCCCATTAACATATATTAACACACAGATTAGAGCCCATACTGCAAGGTCATATTTAGGAGGTTCTCCATTAAAGCCATCCCAAGTATATCCAAGAGATCACTAAGACTCAACATTGATTGGGGCTCTGGACACCAGGCATTCACCAAGGCCCTTGTCAAAGAAGACTCTATTTGCCTTGTCTACAGCCTTCTTCTCCATAATGAAAGCTAGAACAAAGTGAGATAAGACTTTTAGCTGTGTTGCTAACTAGGACTACCTGATATGCCCTCCAGTAAGTACTCTTCATCCACTGTGTGGGGCCGACTTACCTTCTGTAAGACATTTTAGTGGGAGCACAACATAGGCCCAATACCTGGGCTCCCTGATCAAGAAGGACAAAGTGTTGCCTCTTCCCACAGTGGCAGGAAGCCTAGGATCCAGTTTCCAGGTTTCTCCAGGTGTATACTTTATGAAGAGAAGGGGAATTCCCCAGAGAAACCAGTTTAGCTCAGACTATTCAGGGACTGAGTGTATCTGAGAGCTGTATCATGCCATTGGAATTCTACAGTTTCAAAACTCCTCTGAGGATTCTGGAATCTTTTTTGAATTTTGCTTCAAAGTAACATCATTTTTTATGTAGTTAACTTTTATTTATAGCTTTTATGCCCCTTAATTTCTGTAATTATTTTAATTATAGTCTTTTATATTTGGAATAATATTTTCAAATATATCTTTGCCATTTTATGCATTTTTCTGATATCAAATCAATGTACAGCACTTTTTATAATTTCATTTTGAATTATATAATTTTATGCTACTTATAAAACTTTCTTAACATCTGATTGCTTATTTTATACTTTATTGCTACATTAAGTTATATCAGAGAGATGATAGAAATTTACCTGAAACCAAGTCATTTCAAAAATCTAAAGTTTTTGTTTTATTTCTAAGGTATTTTTAAATATTTTCTTATTTTTTATTGAAAATAAATTCTTCTCATGTACAATACATCCTGACCACAGTTTCCCTTCGCTCCAGTCCTTACAAATACCCCTTTCCTTCCCATTCCTCTAGACCCACTTTCTGTCCTTTTCCTCTTGAGATAAGAGCAGACATCCAAGACATGACTTCCTGACAGGACAAAACAAGATATAAAACAAGGTAAATGACCTTATACTGAAACTGGACAAGGCAACATAATAGAAAGAAAACAGCTTCAAGAATAAGCAAAAGAATCAGAAACACACCTGGTCCCACTGCTTGGAGTCACACAAAACTCCTAAGCTAATAGCCATAACATATACAGAGAACCTGGTGCAGACCCATGTAGGCCACGCTTGCTGCTTCAGTCTCTATGAGTCCATGTGAGCCCTGCTTAATTGCTATGGTGGGCCGTGTTCTCCTGGTGTTCTCCATCCCCTCTGACCTTCGATATGGTCCTCCAATCTCGAACAGGAGATACCTGATGGAGAGCTTCAATTTAGACTCTGTGCAAATTGTCTTGATGTGGGTCTCTGTACCCACTCCCATCTGCTGCTGGATGAAGCCTCTCTGACTTCATGTAAATCTATAGAGTATCATTAAGAATTATTTCATTGTTTGCTTGGATTTGTTGTTGTTGTTGTTGTTGTTGTTAGTGGTGGTGGTGGTAGTAGTGGTGGTTTTTTTGATTGTTCATTTGTTTTTTTTTTTCCATTTATGTTTAGTTGTACCTTAGGTCTCTGATATATCTAGTTTCTAATTCCCGGCCATTCAGGCAATATAGAATATGGACGCCTTCTCCTGGCATGGGCTCAAGTTATACTAAACTTTTGTTGGCTGCTTCCACAAGTTCTATGCTACTGTTACCCTAGCACATTTTGTAGGCAGAGGATTTCATGGCTGGATTAGTGTCCAGGTTTCTCTGTCCATAGCCTATAGGATACCTGTAACGGTGGGCTTTTCTACCTCCACCCACGTTCCCCAAATAATGACCCTGAGACATATTATTTATGAATAAACACTTAGGCCATAAGCCTTTATTGATTCCCTGGCTAGCTTGTACTTTATCCCATTTATTCTATTCTAAGTCCTGAAGTTTGTTTAGTCTCTCCTTTCAGTTTCATGCACCTATCTCCATTAATGTTCAGTGAAATCCCCTGTCCCTCCAACTCTATCCCAGAATCTTCTATAGTGAGATTTCCACTTCCCTATTTCCTGCCTTAGCTCATAGGCAAATAACCTTTTACTGACAGGTAAAGCTTCCACCCCTTGTACAAAAGATTTTCTCTACAGGCATCTTCTCAAGCCAAAAAGACAAGAAAGTAGGGGTGAAGGGTCCATGCAAGGCACTAGATTGACTCCTCTATGCTCAATGAGCTACACCCACCCATCTCAAAATTTTTAACCCAGAATTGTTCCTATTCAAAGGAAAGACAGGGACAAAAAAAGGAGCAAAGACTGAAGGAAATGTCATTCAGAGACCACCCCACCTAGGGATCCATCCCCTCTACAGACAACAAACCCTAACTTTATTGGTGATGAAAGCTCTTGCTAACAGGAGCCTGATATGGCTGTCCCCTGAGAGGTTCTGCCAGCACCTGACTAATTCAGATGCAGATACAGCCAACCATTGGACTGAGCATGGGGACCCCAATGGAGAGCTAGGGGAAGGACTGAAGGAGCTGAAAAGGATTGAACCCCATAGGAAGAACAATATCAACTAACCAACCAGACCACTCAGAGCTCCCAGAGACTAAACCATCAACCAAAAAATATACATGGAGGGATCCATGGCTCCAGATATATACGTAGTAGAGGATGGCCCCATCTGGCATCAATGGGAGGGGAAACCCTTGGTCCTGTGGAGGCTTGATGCTCCAGTGTAGGGGAATGCTAGAGCAGTGAGGCAGGAGTGGGTGAGTGGGTGGAGCAGCACCCTCATAGAAGCAAAGGGGAGGGGAGATGTGATGGGGTGTTTGTGGAAGGGAAACTAGGAAGGGGGAAATCATTTGAAATATAACAAAATAAAATAATTAATAAAAACAAAATGTTGTTCTCAGCAACAGGGCCCCACTGTTTGTGGAGAGTAACCTTCTGTCCTACATCAGCCTGGGTTGTTTAGGATTCTCCATAGAATTCCCTTGGCTAACAACTCAACTGAATGTAACCAATCTCACCACTGGAAGCCTTGTGTGGCTACAAAAGATGGACAGTTGAAACTCCATATTTTCCATTACTAGGCATCAGCACACTTATAGATTCTAAGAAGTTTCCACTGCATTAGGGTTCCACACCACTCCCCCAACGCTCCCCAATTCCAGATGTCTCTCTCCATTCTTCCCACAACCTGATCCTTCTAGATTCTGTCCCCTCCCACTTCCAGTCCACCAGCAAAATTCAGCTATCTTCCTCACACACTCCTCTCAAATTGATAGCCTTTTTCTTTAATTTTTATTGTTCTGTGTGTGAGAGAGAGGGAGCGGGGACAGACAGAGACAGAGACAAACAGAGAGACAGACAGACAGAGAAAGAGAATGAGAGAGAGCTAAACAACTATGTGTGATGCTTAAAATCTGAATCTTGACTCAAAAAAGTGAACAACCCAAAGTACCAAGTATAGTTCTGATTAACTTAAGTGGTCAGAAAACATTACCTACTATCTCATTAGCAATATTGGTTGAGTTTTTAAAATTGTTTTCATGTTTCTTTTTTTTTAAATCATTTTATTCATTTACATGCCAAATGATATCCCCCTTCCCGGCCTCCCCTCCACAAACTCCCAATCTGGATCCTTTTGCCTCTATGCTCCTCCAGGCACTCACCCACTCCTGCCTCACTTCTGTAGCATCCCCCCACTCTGGGGCATCAAGCCTCCACAGGATCAAGGGCCTCCCCTCCCACTGATCTCAGATAAGGCCATCCTCTGCTGCATATGTAGCTGGATCCATGGATCCTTCCATGTATACTCTTTGGTTGATGGTTTAGTTTCTGTGTGCTCTGAGAGGTCCAATTAGTTGATATTGTTCTTCCTGTGGGGTTGCAATCCCCTTCAGCTCCTTCAGTCCTCCCCTTAGCTTTTCAACTGTAGTCCCCGGGCTCATCCTGATGGTTGGCTATGAGTATCTACATCTGTTTCTTAATTCCCTGGCATAGTGAGTTGCTGTTTCTTATCTTTAACCCCCAATTTTGTTTCGTGTAGTACATTGTGCCTGTCATTATACATAAAGTGTACACATATAATTTTGTTCTAAAAGTTTAATGTCTAAAATGTGCATTCTAAATTACTCATGGAATAATAGTCTTTTATTCAGTTATAAGATTCTAATTAACCTCATATACTATAGACATTAATGTCGTATTTTTATACGTTAGTTATTAAAATGCATATAGAGAAACCAATTTCATCAATTTCTGGGCATACTAGATAGTATGTTTATTTACCACTTACACATTTGTTAACTATTTTTATAAAAGTAGAGCTGAAGAACAATCTGCATGTTGCTATTTTGTGTTTGGGGGTAGTCTTGTTTTATTTAACACTGTCATTCTTACTTGGTGCTCTTTTATTCCTGTGGACATTGACTTTGTGGAGTTATTACTCTTCTCCTACACTCTCCATTCTAGCCCTCAGTTCCTCACACTCTCTTAGCCCACAGATACCATATGCTGTCATGAATGAAATGCAGCATTTCCATTATTGTACTTCAGTTTTAACCTCCACCTTTGTTACTTTGTACTAATATTATTTCTTTATTTTATTAGAAAAAACCATATTTTATGGATCTGAGAGATGGATTAGTGCTTAAGAGGGCTTTTAAAGGCCCAGAATTCAGTTTCCAGCACACATATCATGGGTTTATAATCCTGTAACTTAGAACTAGAAGATCCAATTCCCTTTTCTGTCTATTGTAGGCATTTACGTCTAAACGGAATACATTCATACGGAGTCAGATAGGTGTGCATACAGACATACCACATACACACACACACACACATACACATTGAGACACACAAATACATGTACAAATAAATATTTAATACTTCTTAAAAGACCTTGTGTGTTTATCCACTCGGCCATGTGCAATTTTTTCTATCCCTTCAGATTTCAATATTTTCCTGTGTCTTGACCTGTCTGTTTGCCACACCTTAAATCCTCTGTACATGATTCCATACCAGTTAACTGCCTAAGCTTCTTTGGTGACAAAAAACATTACTAAGTGGTCTTTGTTCCATACTGCAGAAATAAGAATTAACAAGTTTGAGGTCTACAGAGATGACTGACAGTGCAAGCACAAGGACCTTTTCTCAGAACTCCAGCATCCGCATAGAAGCCTGTTGTGGTAACACATATCTACAACCTCAGCACTGATAGGGGTCAGACAAAGGCATGGAAATTCCAAGAGCTCACTGGGAGCCCCCTAGCAGAATTAATGAGTACCATTTTCAGAAAGAGACCATGTCTCAAGAAAAATAAGGATTATCAAGAAAGACACTAGGCATCAACTTTTGTCCTTCATGCACATATGTGCAAACACACATAAACATGTACCTATGTACATATGTACACACACATAGAAACATACACATATATACATATGCACACAAAATAAAGAATTAACATTAACACAAGGTTTGAAAACTGATTGTTGCTCATGTATTCTTTAATACTACTATGCCAGTCATTTCTACTATGCCTATGTGATTTTTTCATGTAAATGCTACTTCATCATACTACCATTGACATTTCTGATATGTGATTGAAGCTATTGTCTATATTAAAAACTTGGAGCTTATTTTTCTCATTACTACAAATAAAATGCTTCATAAATCTGCATATCAGATAACCTTTCTCCCAGATATGTAATTTTATTTTAAAGCTTTGAAAGATAGGTCCATTTTTTTCATGTAAATCCCTTAACTTCAAACATGCAAATGTTTATAATTTATTTCTGATGGTCATAACTACCTTCTCTCTTATTTGCTTAGTTCTAACACCATAAATAACAGGATTAAGAGCAGGAGGAATGACAACATAAAAGTTAGCAAGAAGAATATGGATGTATCGGGGAACATTTCGGCCAAACCGGTGAGTCATAAAGGAGAAAAATGCTGGTGTATAGAAGGAAAGCATGACACAGACATGAGAGCCACAGGTGCTGAGAGCCTTTAGTCGAGCATCCCTGGAAGGTAGGCGGAAGACAGCGTGAAGGATCTGGACATAGGAGAGGATAATTGCTACAATATCCAACACCAGGTTAGAGATGGCACACAAGCCATAGATGATGTTCACCTTGATGCTGGCACAAGACAAGCGGGCAATACCCATGTGCTCACAGTATGTGTGTGGAATAATTTTATGTCCACAGAAGGGTAATCTCAGGATGAGCACAATAAAGGGAATTGCAATGACTAAGGGTCTCAGGAGGACAAGCCAAGCATTGATGAATACTACCTTGTTTGTCAGCACCAGTGTATAGTGAAGAGGATTACAAATGGCCACGTAGCGATCATATGCCATAGCCAAAAGCACAGCTGACTCCATACCTGTAAACAGATGGATGAAGAACATCTGGATAACACAGCCATAAAATGATATCCTTTTAAAATTGAGCCAGAAGATTCCAAGCATCTTGGGGATGGTGGATGTAGACAAGCCCAGGTCAATAGATGACAGAATGGACAGGAAGTAGAACATGGGCTGATGGAGACTGTGTTCTGTCTGAATCACAGAAATAATCGTAATATTTCCCAGAAGAGCAGTCAAATACACAACAAAAAATGGAAATCCAATCCACATATGTACAGTCTCCAGCCCTGGAATTCCCAGAAGAAGAAAAAAGTAGGGGTGGAATTGTGTGTCATTGGAAGAGACCATGCCTCTATTGTCCTTATGATTCCTTATGCTGCGCATCAGCTGTCCAGATCATTTAATTCTGTAGAATTAGATAACAATGTTTTATTTTTCCCAATAACAAAGCCCATCAAGAAATAACTGTTTGTCTCATCAGTACTTAAGGCCAAGCTGTTTTTATATTACTTAAAAAGTAATTTGTTGCACCTTTTTGTACATAAATATAAAAGAAATGAAATGACATTTTTGAGGATTAATGGGCTACAAAGACAAATGACAAAAGCCAGATATTCATGCACAAAGCTGACTCTTGCATTTGTATTGGGGTTGGGGTACAAGTTCTATACCATAAATAAACTTTGTAAGTAACAATTGTTGTAATATACAGCCTTTCTGAGAATTAGTAAGTTTTATTTTCCTCTATCATAGGAAAAAAATTTCACACTGACTAGTAGAGATTGCACTAAATGATTTAAAGGCTTGACACCTAATGGAGGAAGCCAATAAGTAAATATATAACGTTATATAATCAGCATTAAGGTAGTTTATATTTCAACTAGAAAATTTATACTTGTTTTGAATATATTTGATATGGTTGAGGGGATGTTAGCAATTGATTTTGTGATAGAATGCTAAAAATAGCACAAGAGAGAAAGGTGAAATTAGGAGCTTGCTTCATCACAGGTAAAAGTAATAGCCCCAGATTGACTTCAGATGAGTATGTGAAACCTTAATTGAATCATTTTATGTGCTGTTTCTGAAGACCCCCAAACTCGGGAGGCCCTCACTCAAGTCTCAGGAAGTCACAGCCACCCAAAAATCGCAAGACACCATACCTGGATGCAATCAACAGAGGCTTTATTAGGGAGAGTTGGCCGGCCAAGGTCAATTCGTTTGCTCACGCAGGAGCTGAATTGACAAAAGACCAGCAAGCTGAGGGGCTTTTTAAAGGGGAAAACCACAAACCAGAGTAGTAAGGAGGGGGTGAGGGGTTGTCAAGGATACATAACATAAAAATAGCAGAACATTCCAGAGGAACCCAACGTAAATGATTCAGGGTCATGTGAAAAACACTCTGTATACTCATTCTTTTCAAAAATGTAGTTTTACCATGTCACGGTACTCAACCCTGTCATTTACTTAATTATTTCTGATTAACTATTTCTCACTTGCTCCGGACACAGCCCTGCCCTGTCATTGTGACTTATATTCTTTACTTCCCTTCTTTGTACAGCCAGTTCCCGAAACTGGCCTGCCTTGCTTCAGAGAAAATTTTCCAAATCCTTAGAAAAACTTAAGAAAGAATCTATGTGTATATATTTTATAAAATGATTTTCATAATTTTCACTCTACATTTCCATTATGAAGGTATGGCAGAAGATTTTAATGCACAGAAACATTAAAAGTAATTATGTAGAGAATGCCTTGCTGAATCAAGGGAAATCTATTATTTATGAATACGTGTATACATACATACATGTGTATACATATGTATGTATAGGTATAGATATGTATTCAATACCATTTCTATTTTGCATTCTCGGACAAGAATATTTGACATTAATTTTCTGTCTTGCCTCCCCCTGTGCTCAGCCACTCACCTTGACAGTTTTCCTCTCTTTTTATTAACTGACAGACTCATTACACATTTGAACTCTTAGATCTAGATGCCTCTCCTATGTCTCACCCCAACCTTTCCTGGCCCACTTAAGGCAATCTTCTTTTACTTCTCTGAACAGGTCCCTGCCCTCTTCAGTGTGCAGGACTTACCATGTCAGAAAATCTACATATTTCCTAACAACTCTACTTCTTTTGTTTTTCCAAAATAGCTGCATTTCATATCAAATCGCTGCCATTTTTTCATTGTCTAATCTCTTCACCCACCTATCAGCTTTGTCTATTTAAAACTCAGTCCAGAAACTCCACACAATCTTTTCTTCTAAATTTTCTAATTTCTAAAAAAAATTTATGAACTGAAATCACTTGAAGCCTCTATGGGACCACCTGAACTATGAAAGTCTTTCTTGCGTCATGTAGTTTTCTTCCAGATTTCTTTTGTAGGTAGTTAAATTTGCACTTTTCTCGTGTCATAACTGAGTTATACACTTCCTTTCTAACTTTTAGCATCTTTTCATCATATTTACTACAATATAAAACAAGCAATATTAATGTCCTTTACACACTTATATTTTGTTTTCTATTTGAGTCTGAAACTGTAGTATATACTCATAATTACTTGAACATGTAGATATCACTTGTTCTCTCTCTCCTTCTGTCTCTCTTTGTCTCGTTGTCTTTCTGTCTCTCAGTCTCTGTCTCTCTCAACCTCTTTCTGTCTCTGTCTCTTTTCTATGACAGTCTGTTTCTCTGTCTCTCTGTCTCTCTCTCCATCTCTTTCTCTGTGTCTGTCTGTCTGTCTGTCTGTCTGTCTGTCTCTCTCTCTCTTTTACACACACACACACACACACACACACACACACACACACACAAACACAGCTTACTCTAATTTGAAAAAAAAATTATCATTCTTAAATTTTTGACCACAATATTTCAGTGCACTGCTTCCCCAACATTTACACAATGGGTTATAAAGACATAAACTGGCTTCTGCTTGAAACCAGGCTCTGTTTGGTCAACAATATTAATTCCATTACACTCTCCAAGACCTTTACTTGTTTGGTACTCTTAAAACAATATACAAACATTGGATATTTTTCATCCTCAGTGTTCCAGAAATACTATAGTCACTTTCTTTGGATACTAACACTTATTAGAGGTCTGCTGTAATGACACTTAGATATAAAGCGTGATGTTACTATTTATAGACACAATGTTTAACATTAGATTCTTTGAACTTGTTACACTTTTACAAATGAAATTGTATGCACATTAATTAGCGGTTTCCCCTTTCTCTGTCTCTTAGGCCATTCTATTGTTTGTTTCTATATGTTTGGTGATTTTAGATACCCAATATCTATGGATCATGCATAATTCATCCCTCCCAAATTGCCTTATGTCATTTAACATAATGTAACATGGTTCATCCATACTGCTTCATTTTTGGCAGTTGTAGGATTTTTGCTTGTTTAGATCTAAATATTTTTTGAGTTTACAACATTCTATTTAATTACATTTATTTTTGTGTGTTCCTGTTGGTCAGCAGTCACCGTGCTTAAGCATCTCAACAATTGTTTATACTACTGAGATATTAATAGACTTGCTAATGCTTATTTTATAAAAGATGATATTTTAGGGTTTTTGTATCAGGCAATTATTTTTCAATTTTTTTGAGTATATACTCAGGAATGCTAGATCATATGTTACTTCTGTTTTGGTTTTGAGGAGCCTCCATAATACATATCATAATTGTCTGTAGCATTTTCTCATCCCTACAAATGTAGTAGGGCTCTGACTTATCTAGATACACATTAATATTTATTCTTATTTCTTATTTAAATGTGGTCATCCTTAGAATAGTAAGATAGTAGCTTGAGTTCGAAAGTCTTTTCCCCAATATTACTAATACTAATATTATACATCTTTCAGCAACAATTTCATTTTCTTTAGAAAAAAATACTTATTCAAATGGTAGGGGCCTTAATTGTAGAGAGAGCTTCCTTTATATTTTGGAGCCAGCCTGTCAAATGTGTGCAAAATGATACTGTAATACATTAAATAATTACCTTTTATTTAACTTAAGTCATTAATTGATTTAGCTTTATATAGACTATCTAAACTACACTTAACACACATAGTAAAACTATAAAAACAAATATACTCTAGGTCTCTTGTTCTTGGTAGTATCTGATATACTCGGGAATTTAAACAATTTTCTAAATTTTCACAAGTATGAGTTAAATGTTTGTACCAAAAAAATGTACTGTTTGTTCTATTTCATCTCTATAATCTTAATAAAGATAACACTTGTAGACTATATTGAAAAGGAAGGTGATGTTCAGGTGAGCCACACAACCACTCTCTAACTTAAGAATTATCAAAATATGGAATAGAGGTTAAAAAAATCATGATTGCAATAATACACAATGTTGTTTCCTATATATTTAACAAATTCATCCAAAGAGCTACTTAAGAAATAACAATGAAAGTATCACCAGAGTAAGATGTGCTGAAACTTAAGTTGTAGAGTGAAAAATCAAAATAATAGAAACTTTAAATTTTAGAAATACTAGAGGCACAAAGCACAAAAAGAGAGATAAATTATATTTTTCACATAACACCAAGAAATTAACTATTTTGTTCATCATTTCCCTTATTCTTATGTCCACATTCCATTTCATTTCTTTATTTAAAGGTTATAAATCTAATACAGAATGACAGAATTGAAATTAAAATTAACTAGTTATTCTTGGCAGCTGGAAAGGGAGATGGGTAGGATGATAATTCAAGAATGCTAAAGGGACTGAGGATGAATACAAAAACTATTTTAATGTTCTATGCCACTGTTAGGTGATTTGGTTGACAATAATTAATTAATTCAAAATGGCTCCAGAAAAGGTTTTAATTATATTCAACAACAAGAACTGATCAACATGTGAATTGGTGGTATGCCAATTATTCTAATTTGATCATTACACATTGTCTAGACTTATTGAGGTACTATAGCTTGTAAATATGTATAATTGTGTGTGTTAATTAATATATTCAAAACAAACATTTAATAAAATTATTACAATATGCAAAGTGATAAAGTGAGTGAATAAAAAATACAGAGACACCACTGACAGTCATAAAGTTATGTGCATACAGTCCCACATTCTTTATACAAGTGTTTAGTAACAAGATTTATAAAGCCTTCATCGGTGTAGACTGAGTCTGGGTAAGTACTCACCTCGTTACATACTTGTCTCACAGATACTTTGCACGGTCAGTTAGTTTTTCTTTTTCATTCCTTTTCTGTCATGCATTTTTATCCCCCAAACTAAAATTCAGTAAATGACCACAATGAAACAACTTCTTAGGAAAAAACAGGTTAGCAAAGCTTTCTAGATGAGCTGGTTCACCTGACCCAGGATAGTTCCATCCCTACCAACTCTAAATGAGATGGGAGTTTTATGTGGTAAGCATTGTCCTTAAAATGAAGCACACAGACGTCTGAGCACCTTGGGGATCAAAACCTCTCAAGGCACTGAGAGATATGTTTCATAAGTATAAAAAATAATATCACTGGGAATAAAGGAGCCTGTCCTAATTTTTGGTGTAAATGACTAATGATTTACATTCTTTTTTTTTCTTTTCTTTTTTTTGGTATGGGGATATATCTCCCCCTTTTTTTATTTTATGAAGATATTGTTTTGAAGTTCCATGGGCCCCTTCTACAGTCCCTTGTTTTTGACAATTATAAGGAATCCCAGTAACATGGGTAATATTAAATTTCTACCAAAAAGTCTCAAATGCTCAGCTGATTTACTTTCTTATCTCCAAACAAGACATGCCCACATGATCTCACTGCAAGGTGCCTCTAGTTCTAGATTCCCTCTCATGGCTCCTGAGTACAGGTAATTTCTGACCAAATTCTATAAATGCTTATTTCCATCTATTTCATTTTCCTTTCCTTATGAGATCTATCTTTTATCTTGAGCCTCTTACTTTATATCTATCCTCTCTGATTTTATGAATTATAGTTTGGTTTTCATTGTCCTGACAGCTAATATTCATGCACATATACATGAACACAAACCATCTGGAATACCTCATTCAGGATAATTTTTTTTCTATTTCCACCCACTTTATTACAAATTTCCTGATGTCATGTTTTCTATCAGCTGAGTAATACTCCATTGTGTAAATGGGCCACATTTTAAAAAGCCATTCTTCCTGATCATGGTAGCTCCCTTGCCAGGTAAGTATGATCAAAAAAAAAAAGAAAGATAAAAAGTCATTCTTCCGTTGAGGAACATCTAGGTTATTTCAACTTTCTCGCTATTATGATACACCAGCAATAATTATAGTTGGGTAAGAGTTTTTGTGGTAGAATGAAGCACTATTTGGATATCTACCCAGAGTAGTATACATAGATCTTGTGAGAGATTGATTCCCATCAGCCAGAGGACCCACTACACTGATTTTCAGAGTGGCTCCACAAGTTTGTACTCCCAACAATATCTGAGTGTTCCTCTTACTCCATCTCCTCACCAGCATGAGCAGGAACTTGTTTTGTTGATCTTAGACAATCTGACAGGTATAAAATGAAATATTTTTTATTTGAATTTCCATAATGTTTAAGGATGTTGGACATTTTTTTTCTCAGTCTTTTGAGTTTTCTCTATTGAGAATTCTGTTTTAGAGCTCTATCCCATTTTTTAACTGGGGTATTTGTTTTCTTGATATCTATTTTCTTGAGTTCTTTATATATTTTGGATATTGGCCATCTGTTGGATGAATATTTTGTATACAAAAAGAAAAGAAAAAAAAACATTTTCCCATTCTGTAGGCTGCTACTTTGAATGACAATTTTTCTGTTTCAAGCTGTGCTTGTTCTTTGACTATTTGTATTTATTGTCTTGCTTGTTCCTTGACTATTTGTATGTATTATATTGCTAGACCCTCAACCTAGAACTGACCTTAATAAATGCATGTAATTAAAATGGTATAAAAGCAAAAAGGAGGAGGGGGTTGGGATAGGGGGTTCTAGGGAGGGGAAATGGAGAAAGGGAATGACAACTGAAATGTAAATATATAAAATATGCAATAAACTTTTTTTTCAAAAAAGGGCAGATAGAAACACTACAAAAAAAAAGAGTTCCTATTTATTACTTGTTGGTGTTAATGCCTGCACTACTGGTGTTCTGTTTATAATGTCTTATACTATGCCAAGGAGTTCAAGGTTATTCTTCACTTTCTCTTTGATCAGGTTTAGTGCACAGTGGCTTATGTTGTGGTCTTTGATCTATTTGTAATTGTTTTGTGCAGTGTGATAAATGTGTATCTATTTATGTTCTTCTACTTGCAGTCATTCAATTTGACCAGAATTATCTGTGAATATGGTGTCTATTTTATCCATGTGTATTTCTGTCCTCTTTTACAAAATCAAATATCCATAGATGTTTGAAGTTATATCTGGGTCTTCAATTAATTCCATTGGTGAACATGTCTGTTTTGTTCCAATACCATTTTTCTTTATTACTGTAGCTCTGTAATACGACTTGAAATTGGTGATGGTGGTGCCTCCAAAAGTTCTTTATTTTGTTCAGGCTTGTTTTTAGCTATTCTGGTTTATTTTTTTTTAACATATGAAGTTGAGTAACATATGAAGGTACTGGAAGGTACTCTGCATGCTTTCAAAAGGGGAACATAAACACCAAGGCAGCCACAAACCCATTATCTACAATGATATGTTACATACAAGCTTGTAGGAATAACCAGTCAATAATAGGTTGACTTAATGCCCACTCCATGAGATGAAACCAATTCCTGACACTGTTTAGATGACAAAACCTGAGCAAATATAGTCCAGGGAACTAGGGTAAAACCAAATAATATTGGCTTTAAAAATGTGATAAAAAGACACTTAAGAATATTCTACTATATCAGGGCCTTGTTCAACCATTATCAGAGATGCTTCCTCCTGCAGCAAATGGGAACTAATACAGAGACCCACCGCCAGGCATTATGCAGAGAATGAGAAACCTTGTAAGAGTAGGCCATAAACGAGATATCTTTGTCAAATCTTTCATTTCAGACCTCAAGGAACACAAAAGCAGGTTAATTCATCTGAGTGCTTCTTGTTAACATTCAGTGACATCCAAGCCACTAGAGGGAGCCCATGCCCAACACTGTCTGCATGGCCAGGAACTGGAATCTGTATGGCCCAGAGACTTAATATAGACACAAACACAACTAGAAGGGGAGGGGAAACAACAACAACAACAACAACAACAACAACAACCAAAAAAGACCCCTAACAAAACAAAAACAAACAAACAAAAAAACTCAATGAAATAGTTTCTAATGATGTTTTGTTATACTCATATATGAGTGCCTAGCACAATTGTCAGCAGGAGGCTTCCTTTAAATGAAAACTTCTGGTTTCTTTGAAAAGTCAATTATGTCAAATTATGTTTTGATGGGGCACACAGGTGAAAGAATGTTTGCTAAAGAAGACACATGAAAAAATGTTTTCCTGAAGCAGACACAGGTGAAAGGATGTTTCTCTATAGCAAACACATGAAAGGACATGAGATGTTCAGAAAAAAAAATATTAACATAACCCCACAGACAGTGGGAGCTTGAGCATTGGTTTGCTTTGCTCTACCTGGTTATTCTTTGCTAATGACACGAATGTATTCATTTGCCTTATATTGCATTGCTGAGCTCTGCTTGTGGTGATGCCATAGAGAGAAACTATCCAAAGAACATCTCTTGAATTTCCTTAGGCTTTTTTCCACTTTGGCAGCCTTACAGTTTCTTCTGGATTGAACTGTCCTTGCTGGTTTGTGTGTGGTGTCTGCCCAGAGGACTGGGCTGCAGCTACTAATTCATATTTGGTTTTTGCTACTGAACTGCTAATATCCTGACACCAAAGATTGGACTCGCCCTCAAAGAACTTTCTGCACAGGTCTACTTCCTCTATGGCCTAAGAACTTTTCTCTTCTACTGCCTCTGGTGGGTGGTGGGCTGGAGGGGTGTTGAACATTTATTAAAGTATGTTGGAAAAAACTTATGCCTACACTTTCTCATGTAGCTAATGAAAGCAGATGTAAAGAAGCACACTCAAACATTAAGTGGAGCTCAGCAGAAGAGGGGAAATGGATTGGGGGAGTCACAGGGATTAAGGACACCAGAACATGGCTCACCGAATCAACTAAGCAGGACCCATGGGAGCTCACAGAGACTGAAGCAGCCATCATAGAGCCTGCGTGGGTTTATACTAGATCTTCTGCATACATTAGCTTGCTTTTCTTATAGGACTCCTAACAGTAGAATTAGGGGTGTGTCCCGCGCTACCTCCCGACAGCAGGAATGACACGGCACATACAGGATCCTTCTGCAGTTCTAGCTTTAATGCGTAGAGAAGATGGAGGACCCCGAAGGCAGAAAACCCTTCCCTTAAATAGAGCTCAACGCTCGCCTAGGACTTGGCAAGCCCCAAGTGGCTGCCCGCTGGTCAGGCCACATGACTGACGTATTCAGGTAGGTGGTGTCTTCCAGAAAGGGGAAAACCCAGGCGCATGCGTATCACCAGTTAACGCAGGTTTAGGCTCTGGGTCCAGGAGGGCATGTCCAGGGGCAGCGTCGCCATCCCGCGCCCACTGCAGTCCAGCGAGTCCCTGGTACAAGTGCAGGCGGCCGCGCAGGGCCCCCGCAGGCCGGCCTGGCCGACTCCGGCCATTGCAGTAACAGCAACAGCAGCCGGAGCAGAAAGTGAGGCGCAAGGCACGGGGCCCCGAGCGCTCCGTGACCTGACAGCGCCATCTTGTCTGGCAGCCGGATATCAGCGCCATCTCCGAATGGCGTCGTGGGGCGGTGTGGTTAGCTTCCCACAGGGGTGTCTCTAAGAATTTTACTTGCTCTTGAGACCCTTTCTCTCCTACTAGGTTGCTTTATCTAGCCTTGATATGAGGGTTTATGCAAAAGTATCTTTTATTTCCCAAATGTAATTGTTGTCTAGGAAACTTACAACGGACTAAACTCACATTTTTGTGCTTTTTCTAAACTCTGACTGGCTGGTTCAACTCAGCTGTTCTGACCCAAACTCCAATCCAAGATGACTGATTCAAACTGGCTTCTCTCAGCTTGTGACTGAATTGCTCTCCTTGGCCTCAAACTAATTCTGACTGTCAGTTCTAATATTCTGGCTCCTTATTCTCTGGCTCATTCTGTCTTCATCTGTAACCTGTCTCTAAAAATATCCCAGTAAAAACTCTCTCTTTCTCTCTCTCTCTCCCTCTCCCTCTCTCTCTCACTCCTGTTCTTCTGTGCTGTTCTCTTAAGCCACCATTCTTTCCTATGCTATTCTTGTGAGAGTTGAGTGTATCCTATCTCTGACTCATTCTGTCAAATATTTCTCTAATTTGTTACTTTGTCTACCACTCAACTAGACTTTGCTCTCAAACATTGCTGATTTCTTCTGCAAACTAACTTTACCTCCATTTTAGAGATTAAAGGTGTCTACTAAGGGTGTGTCTGTATTCCAGTCAGATCATACTATAATCCAAGGCATGTCTGCATTCCAGCAGCCAGATCATATTTTTGGATGTGATCCCTTGCTAAAGTATCGATGTTGCTGGATTAAAATTCCTCTACATGTTTGTGCCTCATCTCATTGTGTCTTGTTATATGGGGTTTGGTTTACATCCCTAAAGACCTGATATTTTCTGTAGGGAAACAGAGGAGAAATGGGCCTGGAGGAAAGGGAAAGTGGAGGGAGAAGTAGGAGGAGTGAAAAGAGCAGAGGTTGTGGTGGGGATGTATCATATAAAAGAAAAATAAACAACAATAAAAAATAAACCAAAATAAAATGTTTTCCAGATGACTGTGCCAGTTTGTAGTACCAAAAACAATGCAAAATTGTATTATTTTCTCTATGATTGTTACTCTGTCTTTCAGTGTATGGGTTTTTCATTACATTATATTACATTACATTATATCACATTAAATTACATTCACAATATGGTTCTTCCACTACATTTGCTTACACTCTCAATAATTTTCATTTAACTTTTCACACATATGTCATGTATTTGATAGAATTTTATTATAATATTTAACTTGTAAAGTACTATGTTAAATAGTATTAAGTTTTAAATAATATTTTTATTTATTTTTTAACATTTTATTAGATGTATGTAATATATATTAATCATATTTATACACACTTTCTCCCTCCAGAGACTCCAGGACCTTCAATACACTTCCCTATCAATTTCAAGTCATCTACTTTTAAATTAATAACCCACTGAGTTCAATTAGTGTCACCCTTATTCACATGAACATGGGCCATCCATTGTGGCATGAGGCTACCTACCAGCTAGTTTCCAAAGAAAAGTGGTCCTACTTTCCTTGAGCAGTCATCAGCTGTTAGTAGTTCTTCAGCCAAGGATAGGGCTTTGTGACCCTCTCCTCCAGGCATTCTGGAATTTTAGTAATCTATAGGTTTTTTGTTCATCAAATGAACACAGCATTTTAATTTATATAATGCAAAATATTTGAATTATAACAACATTTTCAAATCATCAAAATTATACAGCATAGTCTTTGTACTAAAAACTAATGGAGTTCCCAGTATCATCTCCTTCCCCCCCACCCCCCGTCTCTGTCTCTGTCTCTGTCTCTCTCTCCCTCTCCCTTCCTCTCTCCCTTCCTCTCTCCCTTTCTCTCTCTCTCTCTCTCTCTCTCTCTCTCTCTCTCTCTCTCTCTCT
>JANHMN010000003.1:93994313-94037633 GCA_030674055.1 Rhabdomys pumilio | reverse complement strand
GTATGGTATGGTATGGTATGGTATGGTATGGTATGGTATGGTATGGTATAATATAGTATAGAATAAAGTGTGTTTTGGTATCACAGAAGTTCAATACAATTATGTAGTAAATAAGTAATTTAATATTTTTACCCTTTCATATCAAGAACAATACAAGGAATGAAGCAGGAATGATGTCTTTCAAGACTCATACAAAGTTAAGTGAAAACAAAAACTGTTTTAAAGAGATGCTGACTGACTTTTACGCTCACCGTTAAAAACTCCATTTTGTATGTTATTTTCATACAGATATTCAACCTCATTGTTGTACTTCTGTTTAAATTTTATTCACATCATTTTATATAACAATATTATTTAAGTGAACTTACAAAAATAAAAATAAAATGTGAACAAAAATAACATATATGAGCTTATATCTATAAACTCATCAATCACTAAATCTGAAAGTTTCCTCTGTTCTCTTGAAAACATATGCTCTTAAAGATTTACCATTTTATTCTTTTCAGTCAATAGAATACAAAAAAAACTGATATGAATCTGATTTTATTAATGTATCATACTATGTTGTTTAGTTTATAATATACAACCACTGCATTATCATATGCTACTATATATTTTCAGCAATTTATAATTAATTGCATTAAAATATATAATGAAACTAAATAAGTGTAGTTATATGTAAATATTTATACATTTGTACTATAAGGTTTAATTAGATGTTTAACTTTATTCATATGACTGCTTTGTTACATGTTGGTATGTGCATGTGCACCGCATGTGTACCTGGCACATGTGTTATTAAGAAAGGGCTTTGAGTCTCCTAGAACTGGGCATAAAAACACTTGAAAATAACCATGTGGGTTTCAGGAACCAAAACCAGGTCTTCTGTCAAAGTAACAAATGCTCTTAACTTCTGAGCCATCTCTCCAGGCCAAGGGTAACCTTTTTATAATATTAACCCATATTACCTTGTTACATTTGTATCTACAGCAACAAAAGTAAAACTTTCACTGAATATGTGTTTATAACTATAAATTTAGTGACTACATTACATTTAAATAAGAAATAAATCAACTTAATATGTTAGTGACTATATCTAACACTGTTTGAGATAAGTTGACATGTATAGACAAGTAATGATAAACTAACAACCTGATCAGTGATGAGTTTAAATATTAAAGTCATGTGAGCAATGTTGGGACACAGGGTAAAATAAGTACAAAATTTCTCTTCCAATAAGATGAGAACAAATAGATGAGTGGAAAAATGCAAGCAGTTTCTGCAGGTTATGAAGAGCTCCCTTTATGAATATGTAAATAATGTGCTTGGTTTATAAAAACCAATATATATTTTTGCATGATTTGACATATATGAATACATTTATCATATAAATTAGACAATAATGCTTGGTGTATACAAACTCAAAACACATTCTAAACTCAAAAATCATACAAGAGAACAAAGCTTTCTATCAAAAATATTTATATTTACATAATACAGCAAGTTGTCCCTCTTTCATGTCATCTGATAAGTACTTTATATATGCATATATTTTGTCTTATTTTTGTAACAATATTTTCTTTACACGATCATAGATTTGTTTGGTTCTCACCCCATATATGACAGGATTGAGCATTGGTGGCACTACAACATAAAGGTTGGCCAGAAGTATGTGTATATAGCGAGGCACATTCCTACCAAAGCGGTGTGTCATGAAGGAAAAGAGGGCTGGTGTGTAGAAGGCAAGGATGACACAGACATGAGAACCACAAGTGCTGAGGGACTTAATTCGGGCTTCCCTAGAAGGGAGACGGAAAACTGCACGGAGTATCTGTGCATACGAAAGAGCGATGGCTATAATGTCAAAAACCAGAATTGAAATAGCACCCAGACCATAAATTATATTGACCTTGATACTGGCACAAGACAGACGAGCAAGACCCATGTGCTCACAGTAGGTGTGGGGAATGACATTATTCCCACAGAAGGGCAATCGTAGTATGAGAAATACAAATGGGATAACAGAAAGAAATGATCTCACTAGCACACCCAGACCAATCATGGAAACAGCCTTGTTGGTGAGGATGGTGCTATATCGAAGAGGGTTGCAGATGGCCACATAGCGGTCATAAGCCATGGCCAAGAGGACTGCTGACTCCATGCCTGTGAAGTTGTGGATAAAAAACATCTGTGTGAGGCAGGCACCAAAGAGTATTATCCTGAAGCTAAACCAGAAGATCCCAAGCATCTTAGGGATGGTTGCTGTTGAAAGACCCAAGTCAATGGTAGCTAACATGGCCAGAAAATAAAACATGGGCTGGTGGAGGCTGCTGTCAGTCTTAATCACCAACAAGATAGTGAAGTTTCCAAAGAGAGCAATCAGATATACAGCACAGAAGGGAAATCCAATCCAGATGTGGTGAGACTCTAGTCCTGGGATCCCCAGCAAGAGGAAAGAGGAAGGGTGAAACTGGGTATCATTGGAAAGGCGCATCCTGCTTGGTCATACCTAAGCCCATGGTCCTTAGGAATAAACACTTAACATTCTTCAGGGTTGCAGGTCAGAATCTGTGGAGTTAGAAACTAATGTAAGAACATTATACTAACTGTACATGTTCTATGCTTCAATATAAACATACAATTCAAAGAATCTATGTAAAGAACAATATACAAAGGTAAATTTTTGGTGGCTTCAACAGGAGTTATGCTATGAATCAAGATAAAATTTGTCATAATATATTTCTTTTAGTGCCTTTCTCTATTAATTTGCATTGTCTTTGTTATTGATGTTGTGGTAAAGGCTTAGTTTAGCAGATTCCTATTACATATTCTGTCATCATAGACAACAGAAATTTTTTTCCACTTTGACAGAGAAGGTTCTCTAATAAGCATCAATTTCTAGCTGTTAACACAAAAAAATTATGTTCTCAATACAGTTTATTGAAATATAATCTCAACCATTAAAAATCATTTAAAGGCCTAGAATTGACTGATTTGTCAGTATGTTTATTATAATTTCAAAATTATGGTGTAATATAGTCAAAGTAATTGTATCAACTAGCCCTATTGAGATAGTGTGTACCATGTAAAATGTTATCTCAAAACCTGTACAAATAACATAATCCTTATGAACATTCATAAACAACATATATAGTTAGTCTTACCTTTTATAAAGGGAACAGACATTACATTGTCTCGAATTTTTCAAATGTTCAGTGTCTATAGTTTTTAGTTAGGGGAAAATGAAAGGAAATAGTGAATTAAAATAGAGAATAAAAGAAAGCAATAATTATCACATTGTATTAATTGTATCACAGTACAAAGACCCCCCACAAATTTTATATGAATACATTTATGTTTATACGTATACATACATTCTAAACTTGTGTCTATTCAAATAATAGGTGTCAGTAAATTTTCCCTAAATCCAAGACAGTCAAGGTTTTAAGAATTGTCCAAAACATGTTGAACAAATTTCAAAGACTAAACACAAAGAAAAAAAACAATGTGTTCTGTATAATTAGTAGCTATGTGCATCCCCAACTGCCTGAGCTATCTCCTTATTTTCTACTTTCATGCACTTTACCTATAATACTATTAGGAAATGTTTTCAAAGCCGTCAATCATTTGGTATGCTGATGGTTTCTTTCACAGTAAAACAAAACCCTTGTTCATGTGTATCCTTGCAAGATTCTAGAGGAACAAAATGATTCTAACCAGGACTCACTATGAGGATAAGGACTAAGGTAATATCTAGAAGACACAAATAATAGCCATGAGCACACTGGGTGGGTTGGTAGATGACTCCATAAATAGGTAACTACAGAGCAATATGACATGGGTGGGGAAATGGGGAACTCTTTTCTAGAAAATCAAACACCAACAGAAGGAAAGACAGGGACAAGGGATGTTTGTTGTATTAAATTCACTAAAATTTCTGTCAGAGTTTTTTTTTTTTTTCATAAGGTTGACTTTAGAATGAGATAGAGAACATTTTTTTCATTTAACCACTGATTTTATTGCTACTATTTATTTTTTATATATTATAATAAACCACTGACATGTATACAAATGCATAAACCAGTGGCACAGGCACTGTTTATGTTATGTTTGGAGAAGAACATTTTTTAAAGGCATAACACTTGTTACATAGGAGCTGAAGCAGGATTCTACCAGTAAAGCGAAGTCTACTTATTTATTATTTATTTACAACAATGTGGTTTTGTAAAATAAAAGTTTCCGTACTTCTAAATCACACTGGTGACAATAAAAGGACAGCTAATAGGCTCTAAAAGCTAACTTTTCCCCTTTGCTGGTGTGGCCATGTATAAAAACTGTCAAAAAATAAAAAATGGTTTCTTTTAATATGCTTAATGCACATGATTCATTTTTTATTTAATCTTACTTGTAAAAGGATACATAAAATGTTAAGTCATAGAAATCATTGGAATACTGATAATTTAAGAAAATATGTAAAAATACATATGAACATGAAATTTATATTCAATGGTGTGTCTAAGAAGTTGATTAAATAGACAGTACACCAAAGAGATATAACTTGAAGAAATACATAGAACACTGAAATTCAACAGTTGTTTTAAATGGCTATTATTCATTGCACTCACCAGGTCAGAAATCTAACCAACATTTTCTTTGTCCTCATACATCTTAAAGAATATAGGTGATATCCCAGTGTGTTTAAGAACAGTGCATCCATATCTACACAAACAGGACTAGTTCAAACCATTACTATATTGTGTTGAAATCCTATTTCCTGACAAGTCTAAAGAAACATAAACTGTCAACCATGAAATTTGCACAACTACATTCTTATTTTTGTCTCCCTTTCCTGCATCAAATTGAAATAACAAGGAAGAATGGTTCAAAATGGCTTACAGCGATTATTTTAATACATCTGAAAATACATTCTTTCTATCACTCTTTATATATTAAGAAGTAAATTTTTGTAAAATATGCATAGCAAGGATTTATGCTGGAACACAAATGACTTTGAAAATATATCTTTTGTCTCTGATCGTGTGTGTGTGTGTGTGTGTGTGTGTGTGTGTGTGTGTGTGTATGTGTGCCTGTTCATGCCTATGTCTACAGAACTCATCTGAGAGGTGGAAGACAAAGCACACTCACCAGGCTTGGCAACAGGATGAAGCCCTGTCTCCTTTCTTTCCTCACTGGCCTCCATCTTTATTAAGAATCTGCTCTTTCCAGGAGAGACACTTACACTGGAATATTCCCCAGAGATGATTTAGTGAAGGACAAAATGTCTCTGGGGAGTCCATTTTCTAGCCTAGCCCTTATACAGGAGGATGTTTAACTTGTTTAGGTCAAAGTGCAAAACATGTACAGTTGGGCAATTCTGACTTACAGCAAAATCGAGACAGAGAAATAAAAGGGACATGGCAGAACAGAAAGTATCTGGATGCCTTTTCCAACAGAAACATTCAATTAAAAACTACTATGGATAAAACTCTTCTAAGAGAATGCTAATTTGCACAGAATTTACAGTAACCTTGTGAGGCAGAAAGTAAGACCACACAATGAAAAGTTTCATTGCTATATGACTATCATAAGAAAGATGTCTTAGTCTCAGAGTTGCCTCATAGGAAATAGAAGGAGCAAAGAAAATGAAATTAAGCTTTTCAAAGGAGTCTTGCCATTTATGACAACTGGCTAAGCTTTTAGGATATTGTGCTCACATAAATAATCCAGACATAAGAGGCTAATTCTTTCTAGTCACATATATGAAGTAAAAATATGAACTTATTAAAACCGACAGGCAAAAAGAAATCTGATGCTTACAAGATACTAGATCCTGAAAGACAAGAGAAATAGAGCTTTTTTAATTATGATAAAATGAATAATTTTATTTTGCATTAACAGTATCTTGAGTGTTAGCTGTAGAGAAATGCATATTCACTAAGGAGATTACGTTTTGTCTAAGAGGTTATATTTTTCCATTTTATTATTGCTCTGCAGTTTTATTCATTTACAGAATGAATTGTCATTTTCACTCTCCATCCCCTTCCCTCGTTCCCGTTTCCCACTGGAACTCTTCTTAGTCAGCTCCCCTCCGAGTTCTTGTCTTGTTTTGTATACGGCTCACTGATCATAACTACAGTTCCTTCCCTAAACTTAGGTGGGGAATTATCTAGCAGAATAAGGGCAAGTTATCTGAGGCTACACAATTGAAGAAAGTGGCCCCTCAAAAAGTATTAGGTGCAAATATTTCTTCTATGAGAAATGTGGGTCTCATGGTTGCATTCTTTATTCATAATAAAATGTTGGATGAGTCTAATCTTTCTTTTCGACCTGACCAGGGGGCTTTTCCCCTCCCTCCTCTCCCCCAGGCCCCTCCACTCCACCTCCTCTCCCACCCCATGCCAGACCCCTACCTACTCCTCCACTGATTCTATTCAGAAAAGGTAGGCCTCCCATGAATATCAACTAGTCATGGCATATAAAGTTGCAGTAAGACCAAGCACCTCCTCTATTATTAAGGTTGGATGAGGTAACAAAGAAGGAGAAAAGCATCCCAAATGCAGAGTCAGAGAGTCAGAGTCATGAAACAGAGTCAGAGTCAGCCTCTGTTCCCACTGTTAGTAGTTTCACAAGACTCAACCTACCAAACTGTAACATATGCCTAGGGCCTAGGCCAGTCACATGCAGGCAGTGCAGTCTCTGTGAATGCCTATGAGCCCAGGTTAGTTGATTCTGTAGATTTCTTGTGGTGTGCTTGACCCATCTGGCTCCTATAATCTTCCATTCCCTTCTTCTTCAGGATTTCCCAAGTTCTGCCTTATGGCTGCGGGGCTCTGTATCTTCTGCATCTATTTCCATCAGTTGCTGAGTGAAGCCTCTCTGATGAAAATTGTTTAAGCTAGGCATCAATTTGTGAATATAAGAGAATATCATTAGGAATCATTTGTTGACATTTATATATTTATTTATTTATTTATTTATTTAGGCTCTCCAACCTGTGGGTCCTTACCATCCAGGCAGTGTCAGGGTTGGACTCCCTCTCAAGGCAAGGATCTCAAGTTGGACTAGTCATTTGTTGGCCATTCCCACAATTCTACACTACTCTTACCCTAGCATATTGTATAGAAAAGACAAACTGTAGGTCAAGGTTTTTGTGGGTGGGGTAGTGTCCCAATTCCTCTGCTGCCAGTCTTGCTCTGGTAAAGATGGCCAGTTCCGTCTTCTTATCTCCATTGCTAAGAGGCTTAGCTAGGGTCACCCTCATAGGTCCTGGGAATTTCCATTGCACTAGATTTCTAGTTCATCTCAGGGATACAACCTACACACAACCACAATTCCAGTTGTCTCTGTGTTCAATCTTCTGCAAATCATGTGAAGATAACCAGGGTAGCAATAAGTTCATTATTACAATAAGAATATCAAATTGAGAAGATATCATGATTTGTTGCACATATCCCCATCTTGGCTTTTATTTTTGCTCTACCTCCTCTTCCACAATATTCCCTGTCCATGGGCAGAGTCTTACAGCTATCAGAACTGCATTCAAGCACACCACCATCACAAGTTCGCAGTACTTTGGACAGTTATGTGTTTAGTCATTGACTACTGCAGTAGTCAATTGTCTTGGTGAAGGCTGCGGTGAGTGCTAACCTTTGGACATAAAGTAAGAATTTAGAAGGAAGTTTCACATGTTCTTGTCTATTTAGCAACACAATAATAGTAGGCTCCCCCCTTAGAACCAATGATTCTCAACCAGCAGCCAATAACTTTTAACCAAATTTACAAGACCATGCAGGAGATCCCTCTTGTGGAGTAGACAGATTGCAAATCCATCAAGAAAGCAGCTGGTTAGCCCCATAATAGCTGTGCCATTATAAGACTAGTGGTTACCTCTTGCCTATTAAGTCATGGTCATTCATTATTATACCTCCCACAGTTCAGTCCCAATCAAAACTGAATAAATGCATTAATGCCTTTCTCCCCAAGCAACTGGAATAGTACATTCTGAGACTGTGAAGGATAGCTGATGTGGAGGAATTTTCCAGCTCAGTACATGCATGTTTTCTCTATGACCTGTGACCAGATGGTGTGGTGTGATCAGCAATAGGAGCCTATCAACAAGCTCTCATGAACAATTAGCATTAATAGAAGGAACCCATACTGTTTGGGAGGTTTTGGAAAATTCCCTGACCATGGGAGGTTCCCACACTAGCATTGCTATTTATTCTATAATTTATGGCAGAAGAAGACACAAACCCCATTCATAACCCAGAAGCTATCTCCTACTGATAACCACTTGCAAATGAAAAATTAGTTTTCTCCAACAAAGTCTTACAAATTACTTTCTTTTAGAGTATTAGATATATATGTTTGAATTTTTATTTTTTTAATTTTTTCTGTTATACAAAACATCCCAACGGCACCAATCTCTGGCATTATTAATGATACTCTGCTATGCTTACAGACAGGAGCCTAGCCTAAATGTCCTCTGAGAGGCTCTACCCGGAATATGACTGAAACAGTTACAGGTACCCATAACCAAACATGGACAAAGGACAGGGATCCTTATGAAAAAGTTGAGGGAAAGATGAAAGGCACTGAAGGGGATGGGAATCTCATAGGAAGACTAAAAAAGTCAACTAACATGGACCCCAGGGATCTCTCAGAGCTAACCAAGGAACCAAGGAACATACACAGGCTGGAACAAGGCCCCTGGAACATACGTAGCAGATGTGCATCTCAGTCTCCATGTGGATCCCCCAACTACTTGAGTGGGGGCTCTCCCTAAAGCTGTAGCTTGATTGGTATCTGTTCCCCAACAGGGCTGCCTTGTCTGGCCTCAGTGTGAGAGGATGTTTTCAATCGGGCAGAGACTTGATGCTCCAGGTAAGACAATACCCAGAGTGGGGTCCACCATCTCAGAGGAGAAGAAAAGGATGGATGAGGGAGGGAGTCTGTGAAGGGGTAACTAAGAGGAGGGCAAAATTTGAAATATAAATAAATAGAATGGATGATGAATAAATTCTTCTCAAAAAATAGTAACAGAATAATACTGAGTAAATGAGAAATAACAACACCAGGGTATGAATAGCTATGGAGTGTTGCAAAATAGCCAACCAAAAGTACACTCAGTGTAAGATATCTTCATAATTTTCTGCTTTTCAATAAACCCAATTTCTACATAAATATAGATACATTTCTTGTATCTATAGTTGCAGTGAGGATGTAGGCATTATGATAAATGAACCATTCAAATACTGTGTATTGCAATCATAGTAATTAAATTGAAATAATTTTTATAGGAGAATAGTGAGAGTATCATTGTAGAGTAATCCTTTCTTATTTGGGAAAGAGATATGAAATCCACAGAAATAACTGGAATTTTATCTATTTTTAGCACACAATTGTGTTCCTTAAGACACATTCAACTGAAAACCCATTTGAATCTTGTAAAAATATTTAAAAATACAGAAAATAAACTCATGACCTTTATTATGTAAAAAATTTCACTCAGCATCAAAATAAATTCAGTTTGTGTGCTTTGAAAACCTGAAAACTTTGAGGAATCTGTTTCGTATTTTCTTGGTCCTCACACCATAAATAATGGGGTTCACCATGGGTGGGACAAGAAGATAGATGTTGGCTACAAATATATGCACTTGAGGAGCCACTTTGTGCCCAAACCTGTGGGTGAGGAAGGAGAAGAAGGCTGGAGTGTAGGACACTAAGATGACACAGACATGTGAGCCACAGGTGCCCAGAGTCTTGAGTCTGGCATCCTTGGAAGGAAGGTGGAAGACTGTGTTGAGTATGAGGACATAAGAGCAAATGATCAATATGAAGTCCACCCCACCAGTGAGGAAGGCAACAATGAGGCTGTAAGCTCTGCGGATGCTCGTCTCAGCACAGGCAATCTTGATGAGGGCCATGAACTCACAGTAGGTGTGGGAAATTATATTCATCTTGCAATAGGGAAGCCAACGTAACAAGAAAGGGTGAGGACTGAGAAGGGCTATTCCCCGAAGGACAACAGCTAGACCTATCCCCCCAGTTAGAGTGTGTGTCAAAATAGCTGAGTGTCTTAATGGGTTACAAATCGCTACATAACGGTCAAAGGCCATGGCCAAGAAAAAGCCAGACTCCATGGTTGAGCAAGAATGAATTAGGAAGATCTGAGTGAGGCAAGCTTCAAAGCGAATCTCTCCATCATGAAACCAAAAGAGACTGAGAAGTTTGGGAACAGCTGTAGTGCACACCACAAGGTCGGCCACTGCCAACATGCAGAGGAAGAGGTACATGGGCTCGTGGAGGCTGGCATCTGTCTTGATGATGAACAGAAGTGAGCTGTTTCCCACTAATGCTAAAACGTAGACCATGCAAAAAGGAATAGAGATCCACACGTGTGCTGCTTCCAACCCAGGAATGCCAATGAGGATGAAGGTTGAGGGATGGACATCAGATTTATTGTAGACAGACATAACAACTGTCAAATGTCTTAGATTACTCCTCATGCATGGTTCCTATAAAAGAATCAAAAATAATTTCTACATTTAAATTTTCTTTATGATGGATAAATTATTAAATCTTTAAGTATATAGCATATAGATTTTTTTGCCACATAAAAGAATCAGCTTTAATTATAGATTTACACTGCCTTTGAAAAGTCACCACTCAGATTGAAAAATAGTTGATATCTGAAATGAGTTCTGGAGACTTTTCATTCTAATGGGATGCCCTGAACTCTTTGTTTTCCTCATCCACATAGACAACTTTCATAGTTTATATTTATGTATTAATGTTGTTTTTTTTCAATGCTATATGGATTTCTGTTTTATAATATGATTGATGTATAGTTGCAAATGAGGAAGACATGTAAGTACAAAAACACAGCATTCTATGAGGGACTTGATAGAGGATTTGTTTTTCTTCTTTTCTTTAATTTTCTTTCTTTTAAAGAATAAATATTATTAATAGTGTCAGGGATTGGTGCTTGCCCATGAGATGGGTCTCAAGTTGAGCCTGTTATTAATTACCAATTCCCTCATTCTCTTCTCTATTCTCCATTCCTGTATTTCTTGTAGAAGAAATAAATTTTGGGTTGAAAGTTTTGTGAGTGAGTTGGTATCTCACTGGAATTTCTTCCTGGCTGTAGGATGTTCTTCTAGCTAGGCTGCCTTGTCTGGCCTTGGGAGAGGATATTCCTAGCCTCACAGAGATTTGATATACCAGGGATAGCCCCCACACTAGCTCAGAGGAGAAGGGGGAGTGGCTTGGAGGAAGGATTGCGGGACTGGGAGGGGGTAGTAAGTAAGGTGTAAAGTGAGTATGTTAAATAAGTATATTAATTAATTCATTAATTAATTTTGACCACAATACTTACTAAAAATTCCAAATGACCATGTATACATACCTATGACACAGGAATGCCAGTATGTGGAATCATCTGTCAGTAGTAGTGGCTGAATGATCATGTAGACAATTATTCACTTCTACTTGAGAACCATTGGACTTAAAAGTACTAATGGTCAAGAAAATATATATTAGGAGATAAACAAGACAAGGTGTCATCCATGGTACTTCACTGACTTAAGTACTTTTATTTTTGATCTTGCTAGGCAAGTTTTGCAATAAGTTCATTAGAACATTATTTTAGTTACTAAAATGTCTTTTCATTTATCTGTGAGTTAAGTTGATAGCATAGGCATTCTTCTCTATCAAACTTTCAGTTCACAAATCTTTTTTTGCCTCCTGTGTTTCTGCATTGCTTAGTTTTCATGCCCATACACCTGCTATAATTTGATTGTTCTACTTGTCTAATTTTAAACATTATTAGAACATAACTTTGAAATTTGTATCATTCTCATGATAAATTAATTATTTTTAACCTCTTAGAAACACAGCTGATACTATTCCTAAAATATTTACTATTATTGATAGCCTTGCATTTATGGGCTGTTTATGTCAATAAAAATTAACAGCGTCTAAAAAAATCAGGTTTATAATATGATTAGAGACTTGGTGTCAATATCAAATTGGAAAGATATAAAACATTTTACATTCCTTTTTTATTTTAAATTTTACATACAAATTATGTGCTCACATCTATTACATGACTTTCAGAGAGATTTGAAATGGGTATTCTTTTTTTGATTATAGAAATAGCTGGATACCCAAGTAAACACAACTTTGTAATTTTTAAACAATAAAATTTTTAGATGATGATGACATATAGAGAATAGAACCAGAATATTAAAAAATAAAACCAGATACTTGCATAGTTACTTAATTGTATGTTATCCTGTTTTTAAACCTATCAGTGATTGACAATAAGGCGGTTGTTTTACTGAGAACATTGTATGTATGAATCACAAAATTTGTTCTACTTTCTTCTTGAGTAGAGTCATGGTAACTTTTTAAATCTAAAAAGGTAGTAATGAAATGCCTTACAGTGGGGAAAGAGAACTTGTAGAGTCCGCCTCCAGTAGAAAGACAAGGCACCAAGTGGAGGGATAGGATTGCCATCCCACAGGCAAAACCTCTGACCCAGAATTGTTCTTGCCTAAAAGAACTTTAGGGACAAAAACGGAGAAGAGCTTGTGGAAAAGGAGGTCCAGTGACAGGCCAAATTGGGATTCAGCTCAAGGTGAGGTCTCAAGGCTGGGCACTATCACTGATGTTATGATGTGCTTACAAACAGGGGCCAATAATGACTGCCCCACAGAAGACCCAACAAGAAGCTAAAAGAGTCAGATACAAATATTTACACTCAACCAATGGACAGAAGCTGTGGACCTCTGTAGTTGAATTAGGGAAAAACTGGAAGAACTGAAGAGAAGAGCAATCCTATAGAAAAACCAGCACTCTCAACTAACCTGGAACCCTGGGATCCCTCAGACGCTGAGCCACCAACCAGGCAGCATACACCAGCTGATATGAACCCCCAACACATATACAGTAGAGAGCTGCTGGGTCTGGACTCAATCAGAGAAGATGTACTTAATCCTTGAAAGAGTTGGGGCCCTGGGGAGTAGGTAGGTCTGGTGGGATGGGGTGGAGGGATGGGACATCCTCTTGGAGACAGGGGGAAGAGGTGTGCGATGTAGAAGGTAGACCAGGAGGGAAATAAAGTCTGGACTGTAAAATAATATTAAAGAATAATAATGTTCTTTAACTATTTGTGTTTATTGTCTTGCTTGTTCCTTGACTATTTGAATCTGTTGTATTGCTAGTTCCTCAACCTATAACTGACCTTAATATTTGCATGTAATTAAAATGGTATAAAAGCAAAAAGGAGGATGGGGATGGGATAGGGAGTTTCTGAGGGGGAAATCGGGAAAGGGGAATGACATGTGAAATGTAAATAAATAAAGTATCTAATAAAAAAAAAGAAAATAGTAG
The DNA here is from genome assembly GCA_030674055.1 of Rhabdomys pumilio. NCBI lineage: Eukaryota > Metazoa > Chordata > Mammalia > Rodentia > Muridae > Rhabdomys > Rhabdomys pumilio. Next base: position 94,024,238 of record JANHMN010000003.1, on the reverse strand, counting down.
TAATAAGGTAGTAAGTGATAAACCTGGATTATATATCACATACTAACTTCAGGAACTTCGTGCTAAATTACACTGTTTCATTACTCTTGTAGTTTATTTAATAATTAGTATTATTTAATTATATTGGTATAAATAGAAATGATGGGTATTTTGTGTATGTAATATTAAAACATGCTTCGCTATTAATTTGATAAGTGATGCTCAAAGTTCAATTGTTTAAAATTACATGAAGAAGCTCCTTCAAATAAATTTTTTTTTCTTTTTGAAACTAGACCATCACGAATGATATTCTGAACACCTAACCTGAGAAGAAAAATTGAACTAACCATGCTCTCTCTGTCTTTTTCATCTCTACAATTATGATTATGTATATACTTGTTGCTTATAAGACAGATATATTCTACACAGTTAGCACAAAACCAAGTGGGATCAGTTGTCTTACAGAAGCTCACGTACTTGACAGGATGCTCTGAGTAGAACCCAGGAATCTACTATTTCAACCATATACACTTACCTGATAACATAATAAGAGTTATTGTGTATTCATCACTTCAGGATCTGCAAGCATCAGAGTAAACATCTGCTAGGCTCGAGTAAGTTGTGGTTTCTCCCTTAGCTTTCTATGTTATGATTGAATGCCATTTTGGACCATTTGCAGGTGCCTCAAGCTCCCATGGCCAAGGAATAGGTGTGGCTTCCTTGTGGAAACAAGAAAGAACAAAAGGTTGAAATTTGAAGATTTGAGGTCAGAGACAACTTTTAGATTTTTAGACTCACATCTCACTTACAGGAGAATGAAGAAAGAGGAGGCAAAGAGATTTTCTCCTCTGTCTCTGCAGCCTCCCTCTCAGCAGCATTTTAAGACTGTTTGAATCTCCATATGAATTTTAAATAAACATGAAATGAAACTATAGAAACTCAGTCGTTTTTAATAAAAGCAGGGTTCTTGTTTCACTTCCGTTGCAGTGATAAAATATCTTGACCCCAGCAAATAAAACCAAATAAGGCAAAAGAAAAAAATAATGAAAAAAAAAAAAAAACCAAACAAAATACTATTTATGGGAGATGGCATTAATATCAGTTTACAATCCATTAGTGTGGTTTACAATTTATTAGTGTGAGAAAGGCAAGAAATAAGTTTAAACAACTAATCCCATCACATCCACACTTAAAAGCAGAGAGAGAACAGATGCATGCATACCTCCTTGCTTGATTGTTTGTTCTTAGCCAGATTTCTCTACTTTATGTGGTTCACGGCCCCTTTTTAGGGAATGTTGCAATGCACAGTGGGCTGGGCCTTCCCACATCAATTACCTTAATTAAGATAATAGACTACACACATACCCACAGCCAACCTGAGTTGGATAACATATTTTCAGGTTATTCTAGCTTCTTTCAAGTTGACAAATAATCCTTACCATAACAAAGGTCAACCTTGCCAGTTTTGATAGATGTAAAACTTAGAATAATATAAATTTATTATTGTACTACATTATATTCTTCATATATAATAAATATCTATATATCTATGTAGATATAGATATGATTCAAAGTTTCCATTTTATAATAATTTAAAATCCAAATGAATATAGGCAGCTCATTCAAAGTAGTAAGAATATATAAAAATCTGCCAAAATTTTGTCTGTCCCCATATACATAGTCTCAGAAGAAGGTGGGCAAAGTAACATTCTTAAATTCTGGTTTCACTGCCTTTAAAGCTCATAATATACACAAAATCCATTTTACACTGTTATTCAGCCTTCTTCTCACTCATCCTACCTTTCCCTGTAAACTAGACCATCAATATAGTGCTGAGATAATGTGAAGTGTTCCCAAGAGCCAGAATTTTGTCACATGCTTGGTAAAAAGTAACTTCATTAGACAAGCTTCATACCTAATGATTTATAGTTCTTTGTGATACAAGTTACGAGTTAAAGCATCAATACATGTCCCCAAAGGAAGAGGAATTTCCTTATGTGTACATGATGTGTGTCTTTAAATCTTTATATCTGTCTAGAGTCTAATGAATGCATGAAGATGATCCTCCAAGACAGGATGGGGTGACTTGTAGTATGTGCCCTGTGATCAAATTGCAACTTCAAAGAGAAAATCCTCTAATGGATTAGGCTTAAGTTACCAAACAAAACTTAAAGTGTTTCTTTCAAGAGCAAGATGGCGGCTACTCCCTAGCCTCCACTTTACCCATCTCCCCAACTCTACAGAGAGGGTGCTCCTTCACAGCTAACAGCTGTCTTTCAGGCCACAGCACTTGCTGTGACCCTCGTTCTAAGACTCTTTCCCTTGGTCCATTTTGTTTTAAGCTCTTAGGAGCACCGACTTCAGTCTTATGTGCTGCCTGCAAATATAAGTTTCTGTCTCTCTTTCTCCCCACGTGTTCTCCTACCATACAAGATGGCGGCAACTTCTTAATCTTCAATCTCTGCCCCTCTCCCCAGGGGTGCCTGCTAGCTTTTCAAGAGCAATGGCTCTAAACTCTACTCCCCAGTGTTTCTCCCCCCAACCCCAGGGAGTCACACAGCCTGGTAACATGGGCTAACATAGGCTTTTCCCATTTTTCTCCATCATTTGCAGTCAGCTGAGACCATTTAATTCAGTTGGTTTGCCTGAAAAGCAGCGGGTCCGAGACCCTACTTGCTCCCCTCCCCACCTTTCTTCCTCTTGGCTAAAAACACCAGGCTGGGCCTGGTTGCCACATGTCTCTCCCATAAACACAGGCTTTCACGCTCTCTGACTCTTGGCTCTCTTATCAAGCCTATATATTTCTTCCTCTAAGCTTTCCTCAAAGTTAGCCTTTTTCTCCTTCTCTACATTTAAGATTTCTAAGAAAAAAAGGGGGGGAATACAGGACCTCTCTGCCAGAACACCCAGACACCACATGGCAGAGCAAGGCCCTCCCTCCACTGCTTCTAAACCTGCCATTACTATTTCTCCACAACAGGAAGACCTACAACACTGTTCCTGTTTTTCAAGGAAAAATTTTAAATGTTTCCTTTTCTCCCTAACAGGAACACCTAAAGCAACAATGTTGGTGTTTTTCAACCAAAAATTTTCTTGTTTTTTGTTTAAATGTCTCTTTTTCTCTCTAACACTAGTGATATATATCCAACACTTTTTTTCAATTTTTAAGATTTCTTTAAGGTTCAAAAGTTATCTACTCAACTTCCACAGGTTAAATCAACATGCTGATCAACATTTTTCAGCTCTTAATTAACAACTAATGTCTTTTACAGACAAACTGTTGCTGCCAACCCCAGATACATAACTAACATGATGTTTTTTCTCCCTAGCCATCCAAAGCAGACTCAAAGGTGCCTTTCAGGACTAAAATTTCCTCAAACACCTTTGCTTTTCTAGGATCTCAACAACAGACCATGACGTACTTGCTCCCAAGTAGCCTAATTCTTGCTACGCATCCTTTGCAGACATCCCCCTGCTGGAGGTGCTGCTTCCCTGTTGTCATTATCCTATAGGTGCTCTCACAGATCCAGCAGAGACAACGCCATCTTCTGGAACCTGCCTGAGATTCCAAGCTGCTTTTTCCCAGCCACCTCATCTGACTGCAGACTCTAGAGACACACCGAAACCCAGAGACAGTGCCACCTCCTGGAACTGCCAAGCTGCCTTCTTCCAGTCACCTTGTCTGACTGAAGACCCCAGAGACATGCTGAGATCCAGAGATGCACACCAAAACCCAGAGACACTCACTACAGAAGATAGATCCAGACCTTCTAGCTACAGATGAACTCTTTGGCTAAAATCACATAGCTAAAGTTACATGTTAGTGAGGAAAACATAATGTCTATTTAGATTAATCAGATGTTATTACCCTCAAACTGTACCACCTGTGTTCAATTGTTTCAATTATCCCTTGCCTTCCTAACCTCCACTGCCAGCTCCCCTTGCCCTTTGGCTTAATTGTGCCACACCCTATGGACTTCATAGTGTTTTCTTTTAACTCCCTCATCCAAAATTTTCACTAAAAGAGAGTGAGATTTGGGCCATAAAGAGGTTTGGTCGCCCTGGTAGAGTGCTGGGTTTGAGATATCCGGGGACCCAATAGGACACTGCCTGTCAGGGAAGGCATTTATCTCCCTGTGCTCCCGGATTCCAGACTACTTCATATGGTCCACATCTCTCATTAACACAGAGTTGCCCCTCCTTTTATGAAAGAAAAGAGAGTGAGATGTTGGGCCTGACATGAGGTCTAATCTCCATTTCATCTTCACCCTTTAGCCACATATACAAGTGGGTGTGATAAACAGGCCCCAGGCCCTAGAGAGATTTATATACTAATGAGGTACCTGAAGGCCAGAGGGTGGAGCCAATTAAGCATTCCTCCCCAGCCCCTTCCCCCTCTTCCCCTCCCTATTTAACTCAGGTCTGCCCTGGGTTTTGGGGGCGCACATCCAGATCCATCCACTATCCACCATGTCAATAAACCAGTTTTGGAAACCCAAGGACTTCCTCTTGTGTTGGGGCCTCGCTGTGAGGAGCCATGGAGCCACAGCAGAGGTCTTTAGTGAGCAGCCGGGTCTAACTTCCAGCTGGAGGAACCCAGGGCATTCTCAGCCAACTACACACAGCATGGTGTGAGGGACCCTGCGGTTCCCCAGCCATATATTTTTTACCCACAGGATTCCAGATATTTAAAAATAAAATAAAATAAAATAAAATAAAATAAAATAAAATAAGCTAGTACCATTGCTTTTGTTCTTTGGTCATAGAATGTGGAGAAATGAAGCAGGTACTGACTTAACAACTTTCTCTCTCCTGGCTAGCTTATACTGTGCCAGAAGAGGATGTACAGGCCTATTTTGGAGGGGGGATCATGAGTATTTTTTACCCAGCTATGATCCCTGCTAACTACAATACTGATCAGCCTGGCAATGTACACCCATTGGTTCAGTAGTGAAACAAATGTGATGGATAACCAATAGTTTTGTGGTTTATAAACTCCTACTCCACAGGTAGAAATTCATATTTGCAAACCTGACTAAGTGTCCCGTCCAGCGGGCAAAGTTATTACAGGGTCCCTGAGTAGCCACCACCTGAAAGAGACACGGGTGGGAAAGAGAAGGGAGACCAAGCGGTGAAGAACGGACAGAGTCAGTCTAGCTGTTGTCAAGGTCTCATTTACTATAGGCAAGGCTTGCAGTATATAAGCAAAATTAAAACAGGGAAGTAAAAACACCCATCCCCGCCCAGTGTCCTTAGTCCGGTTATCTATGGCTCGAGGCTGTTGCTTATCTTCATCGTTGGAAGTTCACATTCTGAGGAAGTTCTGAGGTCCAGCTGTGACATTGCTGGAACTGTGAAGGTTGCGCCTTTTCTGAAAAGCCTCTGACCTTTGGCTGACCCTGACAGCCTAGGGGTCTCTGGTCTCCAACATCTCTCCCTTCCTTGTTTTAAGGAAAATCTCAGTGTGGGGGGCAGGTTATAAGGACACAGCAAACTGGGAAGTTTGGGTGAGGGTCATTGCTTAGGTCTATCCCACTATCGAATCCTTACTGTCTAAGACCAGTCCACTGTCATATCCTTATTGCCCTAGACCATCCCACTGTCATAACCAACTCCAAGGAAATGCCAGAAGTTCTTTAAGTTCCTGGGACCTGAGAACTGTGAACGTCCTTTCTTAACCTTGTACTGACTAGACTTTCTAGAACAGCAGGTAATTTCCTGGGCTTGGCTCCCGGCATCTGCTCCCTTTTAACAATTTTAAAGGAGGCTGGCAGGCAAATGCGGACATTAAGAAATCTCATTGGCAGATAAATGGGCATTGACCAGAGGGGGAAAGCATTGACCTGATCCTCCCAGTATCATTTGTAATGGTGTCTTTTTGGGGAGGAGAGGGTTATTTTGTCTCATGGGCCACGTAGGATATCGAGGGTCCTAGTCGGCTGCTTTGAGACACAAGAAATCAACACCAACCTCTATGCAATCAGGTTTGCTTTTCCGGGGACTCAGAAGCGGACAATTTGGGTCCTCCCCCTGCGGTACCTCGTCACACACCCCTTTCAGGTACCCACGTTGTGTCCGTGCCATGCCGAACCAACGTGCATAGATCTGAGTTCTATGCAGCTCCTAAAGGAGATATGTCAACGCAAGGCTCAGCCAAGCCTCTATCGGCCAAATCAAGTCTATGATAATGCACTTGTACAGGTTTAGATGCCAAGGAGTCAATTTGTTGTTTTACAAAGCCAGTGAGTCTGTTAAAGGCCCACCGGTGGAAAGCCAAAGGTGAAGGAGACTGATCACAGGGCCCAGGATGGAAGGGAGAAGGGTAGAAAGTCAAGGAGAGACAGAAAACTAGTTTTTCTTGTTCTCGCTGTTTCTTTTGCCATTCTAATTTCTTTCTAATCATGGCCACACTATCTCTAACTACCCCAGTGTGGTCAGTATAAAAACAGCATTCCTTCTTGGGGGTGGCACAGAGCCCCCCTTGCTGAAGGAAAAGCAGATGAGAGATTTTTCTCTGATGCCAATCTCTAGCTGTTCGATGTCCTTGTCAATGGCCCATCAAGGTTCTGAGTAGTACAAGTCCAGAGGCCTACATCAGGATCAGAACTTCCAACAGCGAACACCATGGGTGGCTCATTTTTATCTGGAAAGGAAAAAAGAAGGGGATTCTCAGGGAGATCTCTCTTCCCTGGATTTTAGTTGTTATCCATTTTATCCACAGTTGGGTCTGGCTTTGTGGAGGTATCTGTTTGTTTCACCAGTCTTTCTGGCAGCCATCTAGCCACGCATTCTTTGGTATCAAACAGACATCGATCCTCGGCCCCATATGAGAACTGAATCTAGGCCATTTCATTTAAAGATAAGAAGGTCCTTCCACATAACTGTGGCATAATTTTTATTGGTCTCAGGGTGCCAGAGGCAATCGGCAGCAGATTTGCCATGAGCATCCAGATTTAGAAAATTGAGAACAACAAGGCTTGATGGAGAATATTTCTAGGAGACCCCTTCTGGGGGTATAACTCCCTCTCTTTGGTTTTTTAAAAGCCAATTTTTGTTTGAGTTTCTTGCAAAACCAGGGCAAAAGCACCAGTAGCTGCTCCTCCCAAACTCAGAGAGTTATGAAGATATTATTTTAAAGTTCCACGATACCTGTTTCACAATACTTTGTCCTTGAAGATTATAAGGAATTCTGGTAATATGGGTAATATTAAATTGTCAATAAAACATCTCAAAGGTCTGACTGCAATAGCCAGTTCCATATTCTCTCTTAACCAAGCATAGAAAGATAATGTAGGCAGTAACTCATTACATTTTTAGTTGCTTCTCCTCTTAAAGCAGTTGCAACTAGAAAGTCTGAAAAGGTGTCAATTTACATGTACATGTTTTAGTTTTCCAAAATCAGAAACAAGTAACATCCACTTGCCATAATTGATTAGGTATAAGTCCTCAAGGATTAACACCATTATCAAAAAATTGAGGACACCAAGAATAAGTTTTTGCAATTCGACTTGCACACTCTCTAGAAATACCAAATTATTGTCTCAAGGTATTACTATTTTGATGATATAAAGAATAAGATTGTTTGGCCAATTGTTACTGTAAGGCTTATAATCTGCCTGGTATACAAATCTGCTGTGGCATTGCCCTGGAGTTCAGGCAATCCAACATGTGCTCTTAAATGTCTTATAAAGTTAAGGAAAAGTACATGTTTCTTAAATTAAGCTGTATTTGTAAAATTTGAGAAATAGCAATATCGAAAAAAGGAACAATTTTAAGCAATTATAAACCATGAGCTATAATATACTATGAATATACAAGTTGAAAGCTTAATTTTTCAGCATTTCAAATGATGGCTACAGCACATAATTCAATTGTTTGTGCTGAAGCAGGGGGAAACTTAAGAAAATGAACATGTGATCTAATTATATATACTGTCTTCCCATTAGTTGAGCTGTCTGTAAATATTTTCTGCCTTTGAATATTTTCTAGAACAACAAGCACTCCCAAAATTTGAAGCACTCTCAAAAATGAGCACGAAGGCTTGCACTAAAACTCCTTCAGAGAGATCCACTAATAAAATGCCATACAATGAACAATATACACTGAAAGATTCAAACTCTCAATTTTTTGTATTAAAGCAACAACAAATTTTGTACATAATGTAAGGCTATAAGAAAGGCTGACCTTTCTTCCCCAAGGAAGAAGCAATGTAATAAACTAATTCCAGAGAACACCTTTCTAGGGGCTAGTCAGAGTGACCATGAAAAAAGGAATGTCACACAAGCCTCTGCCGAGCCCATTCCGAGCCCTGTCTCAACTCAAGTGTGATAGCTCTCAATCTGGGCCTAGTTCCTGAGGCCTGGCCCAACAACCATCCTTCCTATACTGAAGACAAACTCCAGGGGAGTGATTCTGCTGTCTGTCTATGTCTCTATTTTTTGGACAGTCTTTCCGAAAATGACCCATGTCCCCATACCTAGAACATTCCTTCTCACCTAGGTGCTGTGAAAGCATGGCTTGGACTGAAGTTAGTATTCTCATAAGCCAAGTGTGTAAAAAACAACTCCTGCCTGGGGTCTCTAAAATTTCTACCAGTCTTTTTAGCAGCCTACCTACAAATTCCTAAAATGGTTTACCAGAGCCTTGTGTGTTCTAGATGAAACTCCCACTGAGATCTCAGTTTAACTATATATTTTAGTTTCTTTTGCAATATTAGAGTGTAACCATAATTTTGGGAAACAAAACCGATTTTTAACAATGTAAACAATTTATTTTCTCTAAAATCAACACCAAGTACATTACTTTCATGTTACTAAGTTTGGCTGTCAGTTCTTATATATGAATGCATGATAGTGCAGCTTTTAATACCTCTTAAAGAGACATTGTTTTAAATCCTGTCTTTGTACATCTGGTTTCTGAATGACTCCAATCCCGAGTTACCAGTTTTAAGCCAACTTTCTGTTACTAAAGTTGCAAAAAATTTTTAATCATACCCAATAACTTATAGGCAAATAATCTATAACCACAACATGCAGAACATTTTATACTTTTGAAACCAGTCCGAAGCAAAAATAAAGTAGCTGCACATATATTTAGACTAAACAAAATATTTTTGTTTTTTCTAGCTGTAATTTCAAGAGAAGCACCTTGTCACCTGCTGAACCCAATAATCATAGTTACAGATTTTTCTAGGAGAAACATCCATTAGCTCCTTACCATAGAAGCCAAAAAAAAAAAAAAAAAAAAACCATGTGGGTTCCTTTAAGAGCAGCTTTTAGTTTCATTTTTAAAGTCCCCAAGAGACGGGTATATGTGTGGAGGTCTACTTTCCCCTTTAGATTTGGCTATCTTTTCTTGCCGCTCTCCCCCATCCTCAGGCATGTCTAAAACAACTGATGGTCTGGGTGATGGGGGTTTCAAGGGACACCCCTCCGAGGCCGTATCACTCTTTGTTGATTCTAAAAATTCAGTAACCAGTGTGAGGACTCGTCATCTGTCCCCTTTATCATCTTTGTCCACCAAAATGTCTCTGATGAGGGCCCAAAGACTATAGGCACTTTCTGGGATATTTTTTCCCTGCTGGTATTTCTTACTCAAGTCTGTTCCGACCTTGTCCCAAGTTTTTAAGTGAATCTGAGTGCCGGTCACATTCAACCATGGACAGGCTCACTCAAAAGGCAAAAGAAATTATATAGATCCTTTTTTCTTAACTCTACTCCTCTCTCCCTGAGGGAACTCTTTATATCCTGTAAAAATTTTTCCTCCCTTGTCAACTTCTGACCCATGTCTATGGGACGACAATGATTAGGTACCTGTCAAATCCTGACCTCTCGACGGTCCGAGCGAGACAGTCGCAGGTCACCTCATCTTTTTCCTAGGATCCTCGTTCCGTCGTCTGATGGTCAGCTGTACTTCAGGTCCCTGTTCGGGCGCCACTTGTCCCGTCCAGCGGGCAAAGTTATTACAGGGTCCCTGAGTAGCCACCACCTGAAAGAGACACGGGTGGGAGAGAGAAGGGAGACCAAGCGGTGAAGAACGGACAGAGTCAGTCTAGCTGTTGTCAAGGTCTCATTTACTATAGGCAAGGCTTGCAGTATATAAGCAAAATTAAAACAGGGAAGTAAAAACACCCATCCCCGCCCAGTGTCCTTAGTCCGGTTATCTATGGCTCGAGGCTGTTGCTTATCTTCATCGTTGGAAGTTCACATTCTGAGGAAGTTCTGAGGTCCAGCTGTGACATTGCTGGAACTGTGAAGGTTGCGCCTTTTCTGAAAAGCCTCTGACCTTTGGCTGACCCTGGCAGCCTAGGGGTCTCTGGTCTCCAACAACTAAGAACTCATGGCAGTGGTACTCATATATTCTAGAGGAGAGCCTATTACTACTATTTTACTGAATAAAAATAGTGTCAAACTTCTTTTTAAATATTATCATTATATCTATAATTAGTGCAGTTCTCATTGATCATTTTAGAAGCTTTCTATTGCAGCAGAAGAGTCAAGATGGATTGTGGGCCTAGTAAAAATCTAAATACCACTTTTCTGCTAAAGGAGTACAACAGTAAAATGACTCATAATAATATTCTGCTACATCCATACGTCAGTTCCTCACTCAATCATAATCAGAGAGACTTCTTTCAGTAGATGGGAACTAACACACAAAGCCACAACTGGACAATGTATGCGGAGTGAGAGATTTTGGAACATTCAGTGCTAAATGGGAGGTTTTCATCAAACCTTTCCCTTCAGGGCTTAGGAAGCTATGAGGAAGAGAAGGCAGAAAGATTTATAAAAGTCAGAAATGATGGCTGCCATCAAGGAAATGGTGCCTTCCAGGCACAGCAGGACTGATGCACATATGAACTCACTGAAAAAAGTTTTCAATTAGCAATAATCACACCTCGGATAAACCTCATTGGCTACAATACTGCGCAAAGCTATATGAGCTCACTGAAACATGGCCTGCACAAGTTCAAGCCAGACAGTCTCCCAGCACTGAGAAGACAAAGTGGACATGAGCTCCCATCCCTAAGTAGCTAACAGTTGGCATCTGCTCACAAAGGAAAATGTAATTTTTTTCCAATAGATTCTCACTGAATATTAACCACACTTAAGGGTATGCTCTAGGCCTGCAGAAGATAGACATCAAAATCAGTAGCATATTTTCCCTAGATTTTTACTCATATTAGTTTGTTTGGGCAGAAAATGTTGCCAGCTATGCAACCAATAGATGTTTGTGGCCAGAGGATGTAAAGTGTTTCATAATAGAAACACAAAGAAAGCAAACTGGTTACAGATGTAGTGACAGCTATTATTTTGGAAAAATATGATTGCAAGGCAAACATTTTATCAAAATATTCTTTATTAAAAAAATAAACAAAAAGTACACCATCTAATGTAGTGAGAACAGAAGCCAGGTGTGGGGAGAGCAAGACTGATAGTGAGATAATGTCTCATAGATTTGTGATTCACTATTTGGAGTACATTAAAAATTTCTTTTGTTTATCACAGTGTTCTTGAGCAAATTGCTTTATCTCTCAAGAATGTACTTCAACTCACTGAAAATATTTAAATGCTAACTACTCTGTTATCTCTTCTCTTAATGTATTACTATTCATTAACACTTTAAATAATGTTATACGTTATTTACATATATGAAACAATTCTGTTATACCAGGTATCACATCCCTTAGCTTTTGAAGCCATTACTGTATACTTCAGAATTATTATTATTGCTTTGAAGCCATTTGTTGTTACCCAAGTTGTTATTAATCTCTGGGTAAGTTGCTTTGATGTCTAACAGCTAATGAAACTTGGGTTTGTCTTTGGTATTCAGATGATTCTCAGGGGTTAACCCCAGCAGTAATATGTTAAATGATGGAAGCCAGACATAGAAACTCACCTAAGCAATGTGTTGTTCAAATGTTCTTTTAGAGAAGATACACTTACTTTGGAGTAATGTTCTGATGTCTACCTTTTTATTCTGCAACCTTCTGAACCACATAGGTAAAAAATAAAATTGTACTGCACTATATTATAAATTGGGGTTAACTGTAGTGCAAGAGCAAAGGGAAAGAGTTAAGATGATAAGGGAGTAAACACACCAAGAAAGATTATCTGACCAACCTGTTCACATGTGATACACAAGGGAACCCTGAGGACTATAAAGCCTGTGGTTCACTCAGAACCAACAAGATGATTTTGATGCCATGAGTAACTAACTATTAACTTAAAAAAGAAACTGAATGGGAATAAAGTAGCTTGAGAGTAAACTTGCAACCTCAAAGCTACCCTGGTGAGTCTACCAAATGTTCAACCAATTCAGCACACATTTGTCAAAATACAGAATTAGAGTGAACATTTTAACCCATTTAAAATGCAACTAGGATACTTAGACATAAGCTATTTCAGGAGTAGAAAAAATATTAAAGGATGATTTCAGTGCCATAGTGAATCCACAGCTTCTGAATAATTCTCTATTGAATTTAATGTTCAAGGAGCCACATTAAATAATACATTTTTTCTCTTTTTTTATAACAAAAAATAATAGACAGTTTATTCTACTTCATTTCTACTCTTTGGAATTAGAGTACCCAGGATTGTCTAAAATGGGTATAATAAAGTCAATCTCATTCCAACCTTCAACTGTAAAATGCAACAAAATATTTGTATACTTCATCACATATGTTTAATTAAATTGGGTATTTGATTTAATAAGCATTAACCAAATTTTACAGCATATACTTCACAAATTCTATGCTAAGACTGACTGCAAGGAAAAGAACTAGGGAAAGTTGCTTCTTCATGAACCTTAAGGCTGGGATTCAATTTTGTACCAGTAGCTACAACAGGTAACAAAGTCAGTGATCTTGATTAATGAAATATGAATGAGATTAAAAATACTTCTAATCGGTTAAACGTAAAATGAGTCTCCAAGAAAACTTTAAGCTTAACTTACTGAAGAATACTTTAAGGATAGTAATTTACTTTATGGATAGATCATACTTTACACTAAATCAAGGTCATTATAATTCTTCTAATTATAGAAGATAATTATGGTTGATGCTTCTAAGTTATCCAAATGCAATATAGCTTTTATATAAACCATAAGACAACAAAGTGTATGCTCCTAAATAAATTTTGGAGCTTCCTGGATAAGCTCCTAAAGCATTTACAACCCACAGATATTTCTTTTATTCTTTATTTCTTCTTTTGTTTTGTTTTTCTTTCAATTTTAGCCTCCTTGTTTTCTAAAAAAGGAAGAAAGAAAGAAAATGAAAGAAAAAGAAAAGAAAAGCAGCTATTCTTTTGTAGCCCAAAGTGATCAAAATATCACTATGAAATCAAAGTAAGCCCCAGTATTATAATCTATTATATCAGCCTCCACAGTCTGGCTCCATAGTTAACTTCTGCTCTCTATTTCTGTTCTACTTCTTCTTTGTAGTTATGTCAGAGAGACAACTACTTGAGATTTTATTCATAAATCCAGATATATTTTTGCATCTATCTTTTTAATGTGGAGGGCTTAAATTCTTTTTCATTCCTGACTTAGTAAGAGGGAGAGGGATTACCATTTTTTTATTGAAAATATTTTTTCATGCAACGTTTTCTGATTACAATTTTCCCTTATCCAAATCCTCCAGGAACCTCCCCATAACCCTCCCACCTGAATCCACATGTTTTTTGTTTTTTGGGGTTGTTTTTCTTTTGTCTCTCCTTAGAGACAAAACAATCAAGCATCTAAATAATCATAATAAAATAATATAAAATAAAAACAAATGAATTGGAATATAACAAAACAAATAAACAGGAAAAAAGGAGTCAATGAATAAGCACAGGAAATACATACAGATATAGAGGTAAGAGGCGCATGTTCTCACACATTTGAAATCCATAAAAAAAAAAACACACACACACAAAATTGGAAGTCATAAGATATGCACAAAAGACCTCTAAAACTAAAATAATAATAGTAACTACAATGATAATAAAACATAAAGAAAGAAAAAGTAAAATAGAAAATGGATAAATAAATATTCTGACTAAACATTATGAGCCAAAAAAAAAAAAAATCTCTAAAGATGTCATTGACTTCATCTTGTGTTAGCCATCTACTGCTGGGAATCGGGCCTGTTCTTAAGAGTAAGTTGTTTTGCGATCCTTTTTCCCCTACCAGACTGCCTCATTCAGTCTTGATATGGGTGAGGATTTGTGCCTAATCTTATCATAACTTGTTATGCCATGTTCAGTTGATATCCCTGGGTGGCCTGCTCTTTTCTGAAGGAAAACAGAAAAGTGGATCTAGGGGGAAAGAGAGATGAGGGGGGAACTGGGAGGAGTATAAGGAGGAGAAACTGCTGTTGGGATGTATTACTGTATGACAGAAGAATAAATAAAAAAAGAAAAGAAAAATAGAAATATATATCTGACACTTTTAAAGAAAGTACTTTGTACTCCCCCTAAGACTCTGTTGGAGAAAGCTAATTTTTCAATTGCAAGTGGTTATTAATTGGAGATAGTTTTCTTGATTTGGTATGGAGTTTTGTGCCTACTTCTTCCATCAGTAATGGGACTCCATCTGTTTCAGACCAATGCCTTGTGCCTGCTACCACAGTGTCTGTGAGTTTATATTATGTTGGTCCTGCTGTTTAGAAGGGTTATTTCTTGTTTGCCTCCCATCCAGCTCTTACAGTATTTCTACTTCCTCTGGCTCAAAGTTTCATGAGCCCAGAAGGGTATGTGTGGGTGTGTGTGTGTGATGCAATGGAAACATCTGATTTAGGACTTAGTGTTCTAAGGTCTCTCAACTCTCCTAGCATTGTCTGGCTGTTAGTCTCTATACTTGTATCTATCTACTGAAAAAGGAAGTGTTACTAACGATGTCTGAGCAAGGGACTAATCTACAAAGGTGTCATTTTATTAATTCATTCCTTTAGCAGAACACTAGTATTTTGTTTTCCCCTGTGTTCCTGGTCAGATCAGTATCAAATTCTTAGCCATACAAGCAGCACAAAAGGATGGATTCAATCTCAAGGAGTGGGCTTCAAATCCAAGCAGATGATGGTTGGTTACTACCACAGATTTTATGCCACTATTACACTAGCACATCTTGCAAACAGGTCATCAGTGTAGATCAGTGGGTTTGTAGCTGAGTTGGGGCTTACCCTTCTCCTATTGTAGTATGCAGAGTACCTTCCAGTGCCATGAACACTAGTCCATAGGGTAAAGGCTCTAGGCAGTCACCAGATCAACATCTCTGCATTCAATGATTTGTGTAAGTATTATCTTTAGCAACAAAAGCTTGCCATCAATTTGTGGGGAATAACCAATTTAAATGATTTAAAGTAATTTCCAATATTGTTATACTGCTATGTGAAATATAGTGTTTATTTGGGACCATTTATCCAATATTAAAAATTTTAATACGTTGATATATACAGATACCATAAATATCAGATAACATGAAGAGAATGGATATTGAAAAATGAGTAATTAGAGAGCTTCCACATCAGTGAATACTAGCGATACTCAAGATGAGTTTCAAAGGTGTCAAACAATAGAGGACTTACACAAGGATGGCTGTGTAAGACTATAAAATAAAATGACCACCTGTTTCTCAAATGTATACACATTATACCAATATATCCTTATAGCCAAGTCTCTATCCCACAATCAGAAGTTATCTTTTCTTTCCCTACTAAGGTATTCGTTTCTCTTTTCTTTGTACTCATATATTCAAGAGAAAGATCCAAATTCTAAAGGACAGGAAAGTTAAAAAAATCTCTGTTTGCATTTTTCTAAATTCCATTTGCTTAGTGGAGCAGTGCTTGGTATTTCAACTCCAACCCCCAAAACAGGTCTTTAGAAGTGCCTGGTGATAATGAAAATTAAAAACAAAAAAGGCCAGAAAAGTATTAATCTTTCCTCATTAAATATTCCTCATTAAATTATTAACAGACAGTAATAATCTGTGATATGAGGTCGGCCCAGACACACAAGGTTAAAACTGTCTTGTTTCCAACAGAGTAACTGTTTAGCCTTATACATTTTTAACCTCTTTTTTTGTAATAGGGAAATTTATTCTGAGTTTTTTGGTCTGAAATCCTCAAAGGTGATGGGTTGTCTACATACCCATAATGTTCATGTCAGCCATAGTGTCAAATTGAGTTTATCACACCACAACACACCACTGATTTCCTGAATTTCAACATTACAAAATTATGTGGTTCACCATGATGTCAAGATTATGACTCAGGTTTTAATATTGCCCCAACAAAAATAAATTCAGAGAATTTTTTTATTGCATTGAGCCATGCAATTGAACTTGTTCATTGATTTTTCAATCAGTAATTGAAATAAGACAAGAATCTAGGAGATGCATATTATTGTTGTTGCTGTTGTTGTTTCTCTACCAACTATTAATATAAAACCATGTACATATTTCCCTAGTCTCAATTTTGAAACTTCCTTGCAGAGTGTCATTGAGCTTACAGAGGAAAGTAACTAAAATTAGTGGATATTAGATGATGTTACAGACATGAGTATTCATGTTTCCATCTTGAAGGGCTTGCCTATGAAATATGAGAATGTGACACACTCATCCTTCAGGATAAATGGTTCTTTGATCCATAAACCAAGAGCAACATGAAGGGACATTGCAGCTCAGTGCTCTGAGTTTAAAGGCTTTATCTCAGGACATCACAAATCTTTCCTTTCTTCTTCTTTCACCCAACTTGCTATCATGTTGATTTTGAGTGAACAGGCAGGTGTGTCTGGTTTCTATTGGTAGAATACAATTAACCAAAATTTTAATGACTTAAATGAATACATATTTAGGGTTTCTTGTTTTGTTGATTAAAAAGGCGATATGTTTCAAGGTGACCTCAGGTGCTCAGGAAGAACACATTTTGTTGTTTTTATTCTTCTATAGGCTGCCCACAGTCTTAGCTCAAGATAAGCTTCAGGAGTATGACTCATCCTACTATGACATGACTGTAGCCATCTTTTGTCATTGCATCTCCTCTCAATCTTATCTTTCTCTTTTCCACTTTTAATGATCCATGTGATTATATTAGGTCCCCTAGATAATCAGAAGATTCTTTTCTTACCTTGAAGTTAAGTGATTGACAACTGTCATACTGTCTCTGACCTTAGTCCTCTTTGTAACAAATTTAATGTGTTTAATTACTTGATAGGTCCTAAGTGAGCTTCCTACTTTCTTACTTCCACCTCAGAACATTCATTTTTAAAATTCTGCTTTTAAAGTGCTTAGTCAAGATGATTTGAGATTTCAGCAAGGAATCAAAAGGGCAAAGAAAAACCACACTTTCAAAGATCATGCACAGCTTTGAAAATGTTAATAATACAACAAGAAAGTGCATGAAATAGTAAATATCTTTCAGTATTTTAAAGATGTGACGTTAGAATCCTTAAAAAATGTGTGTGTGTGTGTGTGTATGTGTGTGTGTAAGACATAAAATTATAATCATGAGTAATCACAAAAAAATAGTGTCTGAAAACATTTATACTGAGAAGAGAGAAAAGATAAAATAATAAAGACAAAACACGCAATTCTTAAAGATGAAAGTGAAAATTCATGAACAAAACAATTTAAATTTTAGTTTTCAATATTGACAGGAATGTACTGAAGAATAGGTTGTAATAAACATATAAGCAAACCATAAAAAGTCTTATAATGGTAAATAAACAGAATTTCATACAATAAAAATTTACTGAATACTGAACAAGTGTGTGTGTGTGTGTGTGTGTGTGTGTGTGTGTGTGTGTGTGTTTGTGTGTGTGTAAGACAGGCCCTCAAGTCAGTCACCAAAAGATACGTAAAGGTCAACAAAGGAAACACCCAACATAAAAACATTCTACATGTCTGCCCTGATCCCCCACCCCACAAAACCAGTAACTGTAAGTATACAATTAGTCAAAATATACAATGCATATATAGTCAATATATTGGAAAGTATTAAAACATCAAAAATAAGCATGTCACCTAAAGAACAGGGAAAATTGTTTTAAAGAACTGAATTTGTATTTGTATAAATGAAGTTCCTTAACAGAATTATTTAATAGGAAAATTAAAACAAGAAAATGTAGAATAGAATAATCAAAATTTAATAAACTTCTATTTTATGATTCACAGACAAAGACAATGAGGCTAATATGAACATATTGACAAATTTTAAAAACTAGCAAGCCCAAGGGAAACTATGCAGCTACAGTGAAATGATTTGGAGTATGTGGTACAGCCCATGGAAACTTGTGAATCCCAGAGAAAGGAGGTAACTGTGACCTTTTTTTCGTAAAAATAAGTTGTTAAAAATATGTCTCAAGAAATAAAAGTCTTCAGTTATAGCTTTTTCTTCAATCTGAACTTATAATTCCAGATTGTAACACGAGGTAAACAGATGCTCAAGAAAATAATTTTAAAGATAAAAACAAAAGCAAAATAACACATAGGCTTGTTTTGTTTCACAGAGTAGTTACAAATTGGTTTTTAACACAAAATAAAAAATGAAGTCTGAAACTTTTAATAATAGCCAACATAACAAGGGCTATATGTTTTATAATTTCCAAGACTTAATCAAGAAGACAATTAAAATAAAGACAGAAATTGAATAATTCAAAATTTATGATAAAATAACATTATTGAAAAATATAAAGTTTTTTTTTAAGAAATACTGATTCAAAAACAAAGATTAACAAAATGTAGGACATTCTCTCTGATGATATTCCTGTCACTTAATAATTCTACTTAAGAACAAACTGCAGAATTAATTACACTTATATCAAAACATGTTGCAAAGATCTGTAACATATCTTATGATTACAATAAGACAAATAAGCAGATGAATACTTAAATGGAATTAATATTGTAAACACACTAAAAGTTTAACCTATTATTAAAGTCTATCACTTCCTTGCTTAAATTTATTCTAAGATTTAATTTTTAGGCTGATTAAATAGAATAATTTTTCTCTTGGTATGGTTATTGGTAGTGTATAGATGGCTGCTGACCTGTGTGTTAATTTGTGTCTTACTACTGATTGTGTCTATCAGTGTAGCAGATATCTGGTGGAATCTGTAAGAGCTTTTTGGATAGAATCATATCAGCTTCAAATCAGGCTATCTTGACTTCACCCTTTTCTACCTGTATCCTTTTATCTCTTCACTTATCTCATTGCTCTAGCTAAGACTTTGATGGGCTTTAAAAACAAAAGACAAGAGATGCTAGTGGGTGGACGTGCACTGGTGGCATGACCGAGCTTCTGTCTGAGTAAGCCTTCTCGGAAGTAAGTGAACTGTAAGGTTGAATACATTTGCTCACAACTGCAGCCATTCCTCATGTTTTTGACTTCACTTCCATTTTATAATTTCAAAAATATAAATGTGTGTAAACGTAAACTGATTTGTTTGACCGCACAAATGTCATTGCTAAGTCACTCTTCTATGCTCATGTGTAAAGTGGTTATTCTCCTCTCACGTGACCCTTTTTCTTTTTAAAGGAAGTGAGAGTTATGCTACAGATTAGTAAAAAGACATCTGGGATGTTTTTTTAAAAGAGTATTTTAAAATCAAAATGTATATTAAAAAGGCAAAGCTAGCTACAGTGCCAGGCCACTGCAAACATGTCAATAGGTGTGAATACTCCTTGTAGCTGGGCTCTGTTAAGCTATGGACTTAATGCAGGAAAGTCAATGACACATTGCTGATAGCTCTGTGGAAAGTGTTCTTGAAAACGGGTGCTTTGACTATTACTCCACTGAGTCTCATATACTTGACAAAACATTCAAGGTTAAGCTACTAATTTGGCAAAGGTTGTTCTAAACTCAGGATTGTGGCTTTAAAGGAGTATACAGGAACACAATGTTTACAGAGCCAAATTAGTTTGAGTGTATTTGGCTCTTGGTTTGTCTTCCAAAATTAGAATGTTTCAAGATGTATATCAGACTCAATACTAATGCAAATCAAACAAATCAATTCACACATGCACAAGTGGTAGAAAACAGGAAAGAAAAGCAGAGACCTTTGTGAGGGCATGTAAGAAATTTCCACATAGGGAGGGCTTCTCCCAGAGTAGCCTTTTCAGACTAGTCTAACAGTCCTTCAATTTTGAAACATAATGAAGTGTCTAAATAACTGTTTTATTAATCCACAGTCTGAGACAAACTAACTAGACTTGCAAACTTGTATCCCATAGGTTAGGATAAGAACTATCCACTAAGAAAAGAACATGAGTCTTCCTAGGTGAATCAAAGTATATCACAACCTCTTACCTTTTAGTGAATATGTGGAGAACACGTTCTCTTATCTGCTTTGTCCTTACACCATAAATGATGGGATTGAGGGAGGGAGGAATGACCAAATAGAGGTTTGCAACAAGAATGTGAATGTAGTGTGGAATGTTGTGTCCAAATCGATGAGTGAGGAAAGAGAAGACTGAGGGGATGTAGAAAACACAGAGAACAGCAACGTGGGAACCACAGGTGCTGAGGGCTTTTAACCGTGCATCCTGAGATGGGAGACGGAACACAGCACAAAGAATGTACCCATATGAGATGCCAATAAATACCAAGTTCAAAAGAAAGAGAGAGACCACAAAAAGGCCATACACAGCATTTATATGAATGTCTCCACAGGACAATTTTGCAATGCCCATGTGTTCACAATAGGAATGTGCTATTACATGAGCTTGACAAAAGGGTAAGCGGTAAATGAGATATATCATTGGGCATATAAACAAGGCTGGACGAATTACAACACATATACTGATGCCCATCAGGACACGAGATGTCAAGATGGTTGTGTAGTGGAGTGGAGCACAGATGGCTACATAACGGTCAAAAGCCATAGCCATGAGGACTTCAGCCTCCATGCCAGTGAAAGCATGGATCAAAAACATCTGAGCCACACAGGCATTAAAGCTTATTTCATGAGCATCAAACCAGAATACACCAAGCATACGGGGCACAGAGGTTGTAGAAAGCGCCAAATCGACTGAAGAAAGGATGGCCACAAAGTAGAACATGGGCTCTCGGAGAGAACGCTCTTTCTTGATAACTACCAGGATCGTGGTATTTCCCATTAGGGCCACAAGATAAATACAGCAGAAAGGCAGAGAGATCCAGGCATGGATTTCCTCCAGACCTGGGATCCCAATGAGGAAAAATGTGGCTGGGTGAAAAAAGCTCCTGTTATTGTGGATTGTCATCCTGCACTGGTCAGAAGAGATAAAGTTCTTCCTCCTGTTGGCAAAAAAAATGAGACAAATACACAGACACACACACACACACACACACACACACACACACACAAGAGGAGGGGAATAAAGACAGAAGATAGAGACAGATGAGAGACACAAAAGAAGAGAGAGGGGGAGAGGGAGAGGAGAAGAGAGGAAAGAGGAAAGAAGAGAGTGGAGAGAAGGGAGGGAGGGAGGGAGAGAGAGCGAGAGCGAGAGCGAGAGCGAGAGAGAGAGTGAGAGAGAGAGAGAGAGAGAGAGAGAGAGAGAGAGAGAGAGAGAGACCACAAGATGAGGAGGCAGTAGGGGATGAAGGGGCTAGTGTATAGGTCATTAACAACATGAATGGAGTTGAACTCACTTTTACCGTGAAACACAGCCTGTTGCAGCAGATTGTATGCTCACTCATTTGCTTAGCCATTTGAATAATTCTGACCATCTTCATATTTCAAATTTTTCTTTACTTCTGAGCATAGGTACTGCAGTAAACTCAAGGCAGATGTATAATAACTAGACCTCTCTTCTTCCTTAGAAAAAATACAGAATGTGATTTGATTTTGGGAATCCACTCTGTTGTAGGATTCAGCACAGGAAAAGAGGGTTACACTATAGAGGAGGTACAAATACCGTAAGCATTTCAGTGAAAATGAATTATGAATTCCAGCTCATAGAAAGTTCAAATTCAGAATATACATTCTGACTCGTCAAAGGTATTGAGCATTATAGAGACACATGTTGGAAAATGGCTCTTAGCCTGTACTTCCCATATATGTCTCCAAGTACTACTATCTTAGTAACTCACCAGAAATCACCAGGAGATCCACGAGCTCTTCTGCAGAACCTTGAATAGCACAGTACTTAAACTCCTGTCTGAGGAGTACACAAAAGACATATTTATATTGTGTTTCAAGTACTGTAAGGACTTTTCTAATCATATGTTACCCTCATATTTATACTCAGCTCTGGGACTAAATCTCCAGAGACTGCTTATATAGTCCTAGATCTTGCTAGGGAAGCAAAAGCACAAAAAACCCCAACATTTAAAAACAAAAAACAACAACAACAACAAAAAAAGCCCCACAGCCCAAGAATTATTGAGGTTTATTTTCTTATCTGTGTCATAGGTAGGATTCCCTACCATAAAATGGTAAGGATAAAAAATAATACCAGCTATGAAGTTAAAATGCTAACTAATAAGTATGAAACTCATATTGTTAGTGAAGTGTGTGTGTGTGTGTGTGTGTGTGTGTGTGTGTGTGTGTATACCAGTGCATATATTTATAGAGACATGGCTATGAAGTTGAGAATTTACCAGATAATGTTATAAAATATTACTATTTTAATCCAGAAGAATATAAAAGTTCCAGGGACTTTGATATCTCAGTGACTCCAGATGACTTGTAAAAATTCTATGGCATTCAGCTCCATAAAAATACTGTCTCTGCACTGGCTTTTGTTATTTGACATCTCATACACAGAAAACATTCCTAGCCCTCTATATCCATGCACACACCACAACTTTTAAGATCTAGACTAGTTCTCATATCCAGGGCTGTGGACTAGTGGAGGGAGGGGAAACTGAGGTCAGGATATATTGTATGAGAAAAGAATGAATAGAAATAAAAACAACTAATGCTAAAATGTTCTATCTATCAAAATAAAAACGTCAGCGCAAGTGCAAGGAAGTCAAAGAAATAAACAGCCAATCATCACACTTGAACTGGTTAAAATATTATTTCAAAAGAAATACAATCAAACACACACACAAAAAGACAGACAATACCTCGAGTTAAAGGATGGAAAACAATATTCCAAGCATATGGTAGCAAGAAACAAGCTGGACTAGCAATTCTAATATCAAATAAAATTGATTTTCAACAAAAAGTAATCAAAAAAAGATAAGGAAGGATAAGGAAGGACACTTCATACTCATCAAAGGAAAAATCTACCAAGAGGAACCCACAATTCTGAACATCTATGCCCCAAATGCAAGGGCACCCACATACATAAAAGAAACTTTACTAAAGCTCAAAGCATACATTACACTTCACACAATAATAGTGGGCAATTTCAACACCCCACTTCAGCAATGGACAGATCATAGAAACAAAAACTAAACAGAGATACAATGAAACTACAGAAGTTATGAACCAAATGGATTTAACTGATATCTATAGAACATTTCATCCTAAAACAAAAGAATATAACTTTTTCTCAGCACCTCATGGTACCTTCTCCAAAATAGACCATATAATTGGTCACAAAACAGGCTTCAACAGATACAAAACGATTGAAATAATCCCTTGCACCCTATCATGTCACCATGGTTTAAGGCTGGTCTTTAATAGTGACAAAAACAATGAAAAGCCCACATACATGTGGAAACTGAACAATGCTCCACCCAATGATGACTTGGTCAAGGAAGAAATAAAGAAAGAAATTAAAGAGTTTTTAGAATTTAATGAAAAGGAGGACACATCATACCAAAACTTGTGGGATGCCATGAAAGCAGTACTAAGAGGAAAACTCATAGCTCTAAGTGTCTACAAAAAGAAACTGGAGAGAGAGCATACACTAACAACTTGACAGCACACCTGAAAGCTTTAGAACAACAGAAGCAAATACATCCAAGAGGAGTAGATGGCCGGAAATAATCAAACTCAGAGATGAAATCAACCAAGTAAATACAGAAAGAACTATACAAAATATCAAAAAAATCAGGAGCTGGTTTTATGAGAAAATCAACAAGATAGATAAACCCTTATCCAGACTAACCAAAGGGCACAGAGACAGTATCAGAATTAATAAAATCAGAACTGAAAAGAAAGACATAACAACAGAAACTGAGGAAATTAAAAAAATTGTCAGATCTTACTACAAAGGCCTATACTCAACAAAATTGGAAAAGCTGGATTAAATGGACAATTTTCTAGACAGATACCAGGTAACAAAATTAAATCAGGAGCAGACAAACCATCTAAACAGTCCCATAACTCCTAAAGAATTAAATGCAGTTATTAAAAGTCTCCCAACCAAAAAAAGTTCTGGACCAGATGGATTTAGTGCATAATTCTATCAGACCTTCCAGGAAGACCTAATACCAATTCTCTTCAAACTATTCCACAAAATAGAAAAAGAAGAAACAATACCCAATTTTTTTTATGAAGCTAAAATTACGCTCATACCTAAACCTCACAAAGAAAGAGAACTTCAGACCAATCTCGCTTATGAATATTGATGCAAAAATACTCAATAAAATTCTTGCAAAACGTATTCAAGAACACATCAAAACAATCATCCATTATTATCAAATAGGCTTTATCCCAGGAATGCAGGAATGGTTCAATATTCAATATTCGGAAATCCACCAATGTAATCCACTATATAAACAAACTCAAAGAAAAAAACCACATGATCATCTTACTAGATGCTGAGAAAGCATTTGACAAACTTCAACATCCCTCCATGGTAAAAGTTTTGGAAAGATTAGGAATTCAAGGCCCATACCTAAACATAATAAAAGCAATATACAGCAAACCAGTAGCCAACATCAAACTACATGGAAAGAAATTTGAAGCAATCCCACTAAGATCAGGGACTAGACAAGGCTGTCCACTCTCACCCTACCTATTCAATATAGTACTAGAAGTCCTAGTTAGTACAATTAGACACCAAAAGGAAGTCAAAGGGATACTAACAGGAAAGAAAGAAGTTAAAATTTCACTATTTACAGATGATATGCTAGTATACTTAAGTGACCCTAAAACTTCCACCAGAGAACTCTTAAACTTGATAAACAACTTCAGCAAAGTGGCTGGTTAGAAATCAACTCAAACAAGTCAGTAGTCTTGCTCTACTCAAAGGATAAACAGGCTGAGAAAGAAATTAGGGAAATGATACCCTTCACAATAGTCACAAATAATATAAAATATTTGGAGTGAATCTAACCAAGCAAGTAAAGATCTGCATGACAAGAACTTCAAGTCTCTAAAGAAAGAAATCGAAGAAGATCTCAGAAGATAAAAAGATCTCCCATGCTCGTGAATTGGCAGGATTAATTTAGTAAAATGACCATCTTGCCCAAAACAATCTACAGATTCAATGCAATCCCCATCAAAATTCCAAATCAATTCTTCATAGAGATAGAAAGAGCAATTTGCAAATTCATTTGGAATAACAAAAAACCCAGGATAGAGAAAACTGTCTTCAACAATAAAAGAACTTCTGGGGGAATCACCATCCCTCACCTCAACTCTACTACAGAGCAATAGTGATAAAAATGGCATGGTATTGGTACAGAGACAGGCAGGAAGATCAATGGAATAGATTTGAAGATCCAGAAATGAACCCACACACCTATGATCACTTGATTTTTGACAAAGGAGCTAAAACCATCCAGTGGAAAAAGGACAGCATTTTCAACAAATGGTGCTGGATCAACTGGAGGCCAATGTAGAAGAATGCAAATCAATCAATTCTTATCCCCTTGTACAAAGCTCAAGTCCAAGTGGAAAAAGGACCTTCACCTAAATCCAGATACACTGAAACTAATAGAAGAGAAGGTGGGAAAGATCCTCGAATACCTAGGCACAGGGGAAAAGTTCCTGAACAGAACACCAACAGCTTATGCTCTAAGATCAAGAATTGACAAATGGGACCTTATAAAATTGCAAAGCTTCTGTAAGGCAAAAGACACTATTAATAAGATAAAACAGCAACCAACAGATTGGGAAAAGATCATTACCAGTCCTAGATACAATAGAGGGCTATTATCCAATATATACAATGAACTCAAGAAATTAGACTCCAGACAAACAAATAACCCTATTAAAAATGGGGTACAAAGCTAAACAAAGAATTCTCAATTGACAAAATTCGAATGGCCAAGAAGCACCTTAAGAAATGCTCAACATCTTTAGACATCAGGGAAATGCAAATCAAAACAACCCTGAGATACCACCTCACACCAGTCAGAATGGCTAAGATCAAAAACTCAAGTGATAGTAGGTGCTGGCATGGATGTGGAGAGAGAGGAACACTCCTCCATTGTTGGTGGGATTGCAAGCTGGTACAACCACTCTGGAAATCAGTCTGGTAGTTCCTCAAAAAATTTGACATAGCATTACTTGAGGATCCAGTTATATCACTCCTGGGCATATACCCAGAAGATGCTCCAACATATAACAAGGACATATGCTCCACTATGTTCATAGCAGCCTTATTTATAATAGCCAGAAGATGGAAAGAACCCAGATATCTTTCAACAGAGGAATGGATACAAAAAATGTGGTACATTTATACAATAGAGTATTACTCAGCTATTAAAAATAATGAGTTTGCGAAATTCTTAGTTAAATGGATGGAACTAGAAAATATCATCCTGAGTGATGTAACCCAATCACAAAAGAACACACATGGTATTTACTCACTGATAAGTAGATATTAGCCCAAAAGCTTGAAATAGCCAAGATTCAACTCACAGACCACATGAAGCTCATGAAGAAGGAAGACCAAGTGTGGATGCCTCGGTCCTACTTAGAAGGAGAACAAAATACTCAAGGGAGCAAATATGGAGACAAAGTGTGGGACAAAAACTGAAGGAGGGGCCATCTGGAGACCATTCCACCTGGGTATCCATCCCATGTGCAGTCACCAAAGGCAGATGCTGATGTGGATGTCAGAAAGAACATGCTGATAGGTGTCTGATATAGCTGTCTTCTTAGAGGTCTACCAGATTCTGACATATTCAGATGCAGATGCTCAAAGTTAACAATTGATCTGATTAAGGGGTTCTCAATGGAGGAGTTAGAGAGAAGACTGAAGGAGCTGAAAAGATTTGTGGCCCCATGAGGAGAGCAACAATATCAACCAACCAGAGCTCCCCAGGGTCTAAACAACAAGCCTGGGAGCACATAGGGAGGAACCCATGGCTCCATCTGTATATCTAGGGGAGGATGGCCTTGTTGGTCATAGATGGGAGAGGAGATCCTTGGTTCCAGGAAGGCTGAATACTAAGTGGGAGGGGGAAATTCAGGGGTGGGGAGGTGGGAGTGGGGGCGTAGATGGGGGCACATTCTCACAGAAGCAGGAGAGGTTGGGATAGGGGGTTTCTGGTTTGTGAGGGTAATGAGGTAAGGGGATAAAATCTGAAATGTAAGTATAATATCCAATAAAAAAAAAAGAAAAACATAAAGAATGGGAAAAAAAGATAAAACAAAAACCATCATATAGAAGTTGGGCAGTGCAAATTAACAGAATGAAAAAAAACCTACAAAGCAAGGTACATGAATCAGATACCCGCTAGTTTATATACTTGGAAGTGCTTTGAAAACACTAAACTTAAAACAAGTATGTACATATATGACCTAGTACATACCTATGAAGTGCTTGTGCATGCTGCTTCAAACTCTGTGAAGCCATATGATCATTGCTCAGTTAATTTAGAGGGCCTTGTTGTTTGTTGTCCTTCATTCCCACTGGCTCTTACACACTTTCTGCCTCCTTGTCCAAGGGGTTCCCTAACCTCTAAGAGGAAGGATTTATGGAGACTTCTCATTTATAATTGTGTGTCCCAAGGCTTCTCTCTGTGTGTGATTATTAGCTGGCTGTTCCCATCTGCTACAGAAGGAAGTTTTCCTGATGATCAATGATTAAGGCACTGATCTATAATTACAGCAGAATATCAGTAGAAGTAATTTTACTTTTTATCAGACCAGTAGTATTTGGTATTTCTGTAGATCTCTGGGCTACCTAGTCTCTCAATCTTGGTTATCCAAGCAATGTCATATGGATTCTATCTCTTGGAGTGGGCTTTAAGTCAAATCAAACATTGGTTGATTATTTCCATTAGCTTGGTGACACCATTGCTCTAGAATACGTTGCAGACAGGACACCATTGTATGTATAGGTTTTTGGCTAGGTTGGTGTTTTTATTGTTATTGTTTGCTTTGTTTTGTTTTTTTTTCTTTTCATTTGTTTTGTTTTGTTTTGTTTTGTTTTGTTTTGTTTTGTTTTGTTTTGTTTTGTTTTGTTTTAGGCTGTAGAGTACCTTCACATGCCACAGACTCTAGAGCATAGGAGTGAAGGTTCTAAGTAGGCACCAGCTTGACTTCTCCATGTTCAAGGAGTTATATGGATGTTGTCCTCATCAACAAAGCTTTGCTGTCAGTTTGTGGAAAGAAGCCTACTTCCTTGGCAACAGCCTGATTGAGGATTTCCAAATGACCCCTTTGGCCAACAACTCAATTGGTTGTAACCCAGTTCAAGTACTAGAATCATTGTTTGGTGACAAGAGATGGGCAACTGAGACCCTTGTTTTTCATTATATAAATACTTTATTAGAATTGCTTTCATACATTTTAGGAAGTTCTCATTGCACTAGCTTTCCATAGGATACCTCACATGTCCCTCAATTCTAGCCATTTCTTCTGCATTCCCTCCCTTAACCCCATTTTTTCCTTCTCTATCTGACCTTCCCATTCCTGTCCCACAGCCCCCATTCCACCCATCAAATCTGTTCTGTATCCCCACAGGGAGATCTATGTGTCTCTTCTACATCTATTTTCTCTAGGTCTCCAGAGTATAGTTTTGTTATCTCTTATTTAATTAGTTACGATACACATATAAGTGAATACACACCATATATATTTTCTGGGTCTGTGTTACCTCAGTCAGGATGCTTTTTCTAGTTCCATTTACTTGCCTGAAAACTTTATGATGTCATTCTTTTATTACAGATAATAATACTCCATTGTGTACATGTACCACATTTTCTTTATCCATTCTTTTGGTGAGGAATATATAGAGGTTTTTTTTTTGTTTTTTTTTGTTTTTTGTTTTTTTGTTTTTTTTTCAGTTTCTGGCTATTACGACTAGAGCACCAATGAACATAGTTGAGTAAGTGTCCTTGTGATGGTATGAACATCCTTTGGATTTATGTTCCCAAGATTAGTTTACCTGGATCTTGAGATAAATCAATTCCTATCTTCCTGAGGACCTGCCATTGTTTCCCATACTGGCTGTACAAGTTTGGACCTCTAACAGCAACACACAAAAATTCTCCTTATTACACTTCCTAAACAACATGAGTTGTTTTACCTTTTATTGATCTTAGTTCTTCTGGAAAGTGTACACTGAAATCTCAAACTGGTTTTCATTAAATATCCCTGATGGTTTAAGATGTTGAACATTAGATAATTTGGGTTTTGATATCATGTTCTTGAGTTCTTTATATATTTTGGATATTTAGATATTAGTTCTCTAATGGATGTGGACTTGCTAAAAACCTTTTCCCACTCTTTAGGCTGTTGCTCTGTCCAAATAACAGTCTACTTTGCCTTACAGCAGCTTCTTAGTCTCCTCAAATCCCACTTATGGAGTGTCTGTATTAAAGTCTTCTCCTGTGCAAATGAATTCAAAACTAATCCCCACTGTTTCACTTTTTCTTCTATCAGGTTCAGTGGGTTTCTCTTCGATGTGAATTTATGTTAAGGTCTTCGATTTGTGAAGATGTTGAGATTTGTGATGGGTGGTAAATATGGTCCTATTTGCGTTCTTCTACATGAAGTCATCCAGTTTGATCAGCACAAATTTGTTGAAGGTGTTGTCATTTATCCAGTGTGTATTTCTTTCTTTCTTCCTTCTTCTTCTTCTTCTCCTTCTCCTTCTCCTTCTCCTTCTCCTTCTCCTTCTCCTTCT
>JANHMN010000003.1:93968557-93987362 GCA_030674055.1 Rhabdomys pumilio | reverse complement strand
CAGAGGCAGAGGCAGAGGCAGAGGCAGAGGCAGAGGCAGAGGCAGAGATAGAGATAGAGATAGAGATAGAGATAGAGACTCAGATAGAGACTCAGATAGAGACTCAGATAGAGACTCAGATAGAGACTCAGATAGATGTTATAGTTATATGGATGATACCAAAGTAGGAGCAGAACAGTCTAGGAGGCAAATAATAGAACGAGAACAGAAATATGAGGACAGGGAAATATCAGGGGGCTATGTTCAATACATACTTATGTGAATACTTTAAAGAACTCTTCTGAGACTTAAGTAATCCTGCTGGGAATCAGGCTGCAAAGAGTTGAAGTCTCCCTGGCCTCTATGTTTTTGGATTCTGCTGTTATTGAGATACTGTTGCTTTAAGTATCTATGTGGAGCCTTTTGATCCCAAATTTCAAACTCCCTATGGTTTCTCTTTCTGATCCCATGGAGAAGTCATTCTCCTTGCCTGCCAATAAGAGTCAGAAGCACCTGGAAGCTGTCCATAATAAGTCTAAATGGAAAGCTATAAGTCATGAGAGAACAGGATTTGCTCAAGGACTCACCTTGGTCAACACAAAACAACTAGTGAGGTAAGGACTTCACAGTAACTCTCATTATGCCATGACTTAGGTAGACTTCTGGCTGGAGGATGACTCTAATTAGAGGAGCCAGTTGCTTAAACAGGCTTCTGTAACATTTCTTTGGACTGATTAACTCTTTTTAGTTTATAGTTCCTGTCTAGTCTACATTGGCCACCATGCAGTAGTAATTATTTTTCGATATCTTTAATAGATGTTGAAAAAAGGCTTAACTTTTTCTAAGAATGAATGGTCTGGCCTCTCTGTACACCCCAGTGTGCTGAAGACTAATGAAGAATAGGGATGAGTTGAATCAGCATATATGCTGAGCAAACCTCACACATCTATGATGTTTGAACAGTGTTTCTTCTTTCAAAGCAGTCTGGCATCTGTTATGTCATTTTTATTTGCTAAGTCTGCTCTATATTGTTTTAGGTTTAGTGTAGAGCTGAA
Organism: Rhabdomys pumilio; assembly: GCA_030674055.1. Taxonomy (NCBI): domain Eukaryota; kingdom Metazoa; phylum Chordata; class Mammalia; order Rodentia; family Muridae; genus Rhabdomys; species Rhabdomys pumilio. The sequence continues at coordinate 93,986,328 of JANHMN010000003.1, read as the reverse complement.
ATTTATAATCATTTGTTTTCAAATACCAAGTTTGCAACTTTATGGTTACAACAGCTTTGAAAACGATAACTATGATTACTTATTATACGTCATTTCAATGATATAATTTTTCCAGGTTTTTAAATTGACATTTGTATTTGTATTATAATTTACAAATGTCATTTCCTAGAGTTATCTACATCATAAGTAGGATTACCAACCAGCAAATATTAAAACTGAGAATGAAATAGAATAATAATAGCACTATATTGTTTTACATCATTTTTGTTAAAAGATGGGCCAAGGATGAAAGATTTACCAACATTATACATCATTGACTTTGTTACTCTGCAAAAGCATATCTTCTATGTTCTCAAGTTTTTTCATCAGAAAGTAAAAAAAAAAAAGTAGTCATAGAATATTACTTTGTTGGAGAAAAATCCTTCACTATATCTTAAAATTTAGTGCTATAACAAGAAATTAGTGTTAGGGAATATTATTTGAGGATTTCTTCAGGCTTACTGTTTGTGATGATATGTAACTCTTACCTTAAAATTATATTGGAATAATGTACTCTCTCCCCTGGCATTTTCTTTTCTCTCTATTGATTCACTAGAAGTCAATGGGAAAATATCATTTTTAACCAATAATTACCTCTAATATATTAAATAAGAAAGTATTGACCGAACATGAAATGCAGTACAATGAAAGGGAAGAGGCAGGTAAGTGTCATATCACAAGGGCACCAGGACAAGTGTCAACGATAGTTCAAGAAAGCTGTAAAAATAACTCAAAATGGTACGTGAATAGAGTCTTTAATTCTGCTTAGAAGTTACTAAACTACTTCATGTGTAGTCATCCCACCAAGAACAACTGCATATAGTCACTGGTTTCATAGATAGAAAACTAGCCAATTATATATACAAAGAGGTAGAAAGAAGTATATTTCAAATGATCACTGTTTCTTAATATTTTGAAATATTTTATATGTATTAGCTTGGTTTGTGGTTTCTTGCTGATAAATACAAACATAAGTTTTCATTGTTTATTTACTTATTGTAACACCACCTGTAAACAAGTAAGCAATGAATATGTTCTTGCTGTTTAAAAATCAAGCATAGTAATAAAGGTAAATTATATCCAGTCTACATTCCTTTTTATCCATCTCTGCTACAGAGTCCCATTTAAATTATATTTCCTTGTTTATAAAGTGCTCAGTATAAATGTGCTTGTATTACAACATATATATTTTTCTTTTATATATATATATATATATATATATATATATAGTTTTGTGTTTATACACCAGTGTTACTGGAAAATTAATGTTCATTTTATTGATTTTTAGATTAGTTTATAGAAGCATACACTATTAAATTATGCTAACTAGGTAATATAAAAATTTAATTATATCTAATTATAGCTGAATGTTTTGAATAATTCAATATCATTTGTTATAAATAGTGTTATACTAAGGACTCCCTGCACATAGCTTTCTGAATTCATATATAACTCATAGAATTCCAATTCATTTGGTTACTCTACCAAAATATTTTTAACAGTACCTATTATTTTCTTGTAAAAGTTGTATCAATTTATCTTATGCCTTGATTTTTAATCCTAACCTCACATTTATCATAAAATGCCATATTTTTGTTAATTTTATTTAGTATTTATCTTGGCATTCTGTGATTTATATTATTTTCATTTTTAATTTCACGATTGAAGCTAGGGTTGAACTCACCTTAAGTGTAGTTATTGCACACTTGAAATCACTACAGTGTGTATTTTTTCTTTCATATCTTACCCTTACATTTTACTGAGAAAAATGTTTTTACATAGTATAAAGGTAAAAATAAATAACAAAAAAAATTTAAAAATATCCAGTGTGTGTGTCTATGTGTGTGTTTTTACATTTTTCTGTTTTCTTTTACTCCATTATGTTTTTTTGTGGTTTTTCTTTTGTTTATCTGTTTTATTTCTAGAAAAAGAAAAAGAGAGAGAAAAAGAGAGAGAGAGAGAGAAAGAGAGAGAGAGAGAGAGAGAGAGAGAGAGAGAGACAGGTAGTAACAGGGAGGTGAAAAGGATCTGAGAGAGGTTGAGGGAGAGAAAATTTTGATAAGAATAAGAACAGAAATTTTTCAACAAAAATATTAAAAGCACTAAATGTAGAATAAAATATACAGGACATAATTTTAATTAAAACAAGAAAAATAAATAAAAAGACATTGTTCTAGATGTGCACACATGAAGTCAACCACAGATCAGAGTAGCAGTAAGACTAAGAGTATCATTACATTGTACATGTTAATTATTAGTAAATGCTTGTGACTGGTTGAGTGGGTACATTGGAAAAGTCTTTATTAGAAAGAAGCTCTAAGTGTTAGAGTTGCTTCTTTGTGACACTCAAAACTAGGAATGTCAGTAATTATTCGTCAAAAGCAGTGGCAGAGGCTCATCTTGATGCTGTACGTAGAGGGATGCCCATCAGTTCTGTCAATAGCATCACCAGTACAATGCTACATAATTAGGGTAATTTAGCTGTTGGATTTGGCAAAAGATTCTGAAATCCATACATGGGCTACAAACAGAACTTGTTTTTCTATAAACTGTTTAAATGTATATAACTGACTTAATCTATACTCAGCTAAATATATAAATAAAATTTATATTTTATAATATATGAATTTTTCACAGAAGAAAATCTGACTCGTTACCATCTACCAAAAACTTGGAAAGTATTAACTGTTACATTACATAATTTTTAAACAATTTGGTTTTCTTAGATTCTTCTTTTGCTCAGTATTTGCTGTGATTCACAAATGCCATGCCCTCAGACTTTCTGAGGCTTCTCAGATGCATGTGTCTAGCTGTTCCAAATGCAAAAGAATATTCATCCCTGCTGTCTCTGTCATGAAGCTAAGTAAAATACTTGGTTGCAAACCTTCAAAAACAGGGCAGAAGTCTAAAACGCTATCATTTCAATTCATTATTAATGTTTAGTCTTCTATGAACACTCCAGTTCAAACACTGTTGAGCAATGGCTTAAGAGATGATTTTCATAATCTATAATGCATAGATATCCAGCATAATAAATCCTAAAAAGGTTATGACACTTGCTATTACCTTTCTTAAAAGAAAAGAAGTAACTATATACAGCAACTTATATAGTATCCTCATGATCTAAAAATAAAAATAGTATAATAAGAAAATGTCAATACTAACCAGACCATGGTGCTCAAGGATACAAGAGAAATTTTCAGAGCAATGGGAAAACCAGAATAGCTTGGATGGAATGGACTACTGTAGAGTCAACTTAAAGGAGAGCAAATCGCCTGACTAATTTGATACATAGAAGGAAATTATGGGAGCAGAGACCACTGATTACAATCAAATTTATGCAATGATTGCCATATAAGCTAAGGAGTGGGTATCAACTCTGCCGCCAGTGAAGGGCCAAGAATGATGTTCTACCTTGACCATTTTCTGCCTTTGCCCTCATCTTGGTTTTGATATCATATTAATGATAATCAGGCAGATGTAAATGAATTTCTTTCCAATCAATTCATAGCATTGAAACATTTTTCTAAGTATTGGTTTTCCTGTGTCAAAAGTCTAAGTAACATATAAACCAGCATTTACTAAAATAATTACTAAGATCTAAAAATCATAAATTCTGCATGGAACACCTTTCTATAGTCTCACATATAACTCTTCTTTGACCAATGCTTATTCTTCTATATCCATAATTCTCACATACTCATCAATTTCCAGTTTACTTTTTAAAAAGCACAAATAGTGATGTAAAATAATGTAGCAATAAAAATATAGATGTCAACATATAGATAAAAAGCATTAAGGTTCTTCATTGCATGGAAGATACAAGAATTAAATGTATCTCAATAAAGAAGTAACATGATTTTCTCAGACTTCACTGTTAGCAAACTCTAAATCTGAATTTAAGTGATACTGTTTTAAAAACAGAATGACTACAACTTTAGTTGATTCCATATGAGATGAAATAATTTGTAGGTATATATTTACAAGAATTCCAGTAGATCTATGAACTATAGTCACTTGTGTATTATCTTCCTCATTTTAAATATTTTATAAACTAATATTTTTCTTTCAAGGTAATACCCACAAACTTTTGACACTCATCATGTTATCATACAATAAAACTAATGTCCATCCCTCAACCTTCATCCTCATTGGCATTCCTGGTTTGGAAGCAGCACATATGTGGATCTCCATCCCTTTTTGCATGGGCTACATTTTGGCATTAGTGGGAAACAGTTCACTTCTGTTCATCATCAAGACAGATGCCAGCCTCCATGAGCCAATGTACCTCTTCCTCTGCATGTTGGCAGTGGCCGACCTCGTGGTGTGCACTACAGCTGTTCCCAAACTTCTCAGTCTCTTCTGGTTTCATGATGGAGAGATTCGCTTTGAAGCTTGCCTCACTCAAGTATTCCTGATTCACTCTTGCTCAACCATGGAGTCTGGTTTCCTTGTAGGAATGGCCTTTGACCGTTATGTAGCGATTTGTAACCCATTAAGACACTCAGCTATTTTGACACGCACTGTAACTGGGGCAATGGGCCTGGCTATTGTACTTCGCGGAACAGCCTTTCTAAGTCTTCACCCTTTCTTGCTACGCTGGCTTCCCTACTGCAAGACGAATATAATTTCACACACCTATTGTGAGTTCATGGCCCTCATCAAGATTGCCTGTGCTGAGACGAGCATCCGCAGAGCTTACAGCCTCATTGTTGCCTTCCTCACTGGTGGGGTGGACTTCATATTGATCATTTGCTCTTATGTCCTCATACTCAACACAGTCTTCCACCTTCCTTCCAAGGATGCCAGACTCAAGACTCTGGGCACCTGTGGCTCACATGTCTGTGTCATCTTAGTGTTCTATACCCCAGCTTTCTTCTCCTTCCTCACCCATAGGTTTGGGCACAAAGTGGCTCCACATGTACACATACTTGTTGCCAATATGTATCTTCTTGTTCCACCCATGTTAGACCCCATTATTTATGGTGTAAGAACCAAGAAGATAAGAGACAGATTCCTTAAATTGTTTCTTTTCCAAAGACAATGAATTTAGTCATTTTGTTGTTGAGTAACATTAATACAAAATATTATAACTTGATTTTACTTGTCGTGTATCTTTACTAAGATTCTTTTTTTAGAACCAAGTGATTGTGTTGTTTTCTGAAAAAGTAACTGATCCGTATGTCATTTCTGCTTAATGATCCCTAAGTACATTTTCTGAAATTTCAGAACACTTTCAAAATGAAATATAAGTATTTCAATTTGGTGGTGTTATTTTTTTGATTTCAAAATGTGTCTTCACTGTCTTTATTATTTTTTAGAATTTTTGTTTATGAGTAATTTTTTGTATGTAAATCTGCACACTCTTTGCATGCACAATAGCCACTCAGTTCAAATGGGATATCATATCTCCTGGAATGGAATATATAGACAGATGTGAGCCACCATGTTGGTACTAGGAATCACATCTAAGCCTGCTTGCTGAAAGAACAACCTTAAGCACTGAGCCACCAGTCCCACCCAAAGAGTTTCATTTTCTGGTTTCACATGATCATTTGAATCTAATCACTGTAATTATTATTTAAATATTCAAGTTAATGTAAGTGTCTGTGTATCAGACTATTGGAAACATCAATCTAAATATGTTTAAAAAACAGGTCTATAAAACAAGCAAGAAGCTTTGCAAAGGATGAATTTTTACCTACCTTCACTTGGGCATTTAGACAACACTTAGTGGTCCTTTCTAAAATGTGTGATTGTTTCCTGCTTGTACCTACTTTACTGTCCATTCTTCATTTTTGAAGGGATCTTTTCCAATTAGTCTAAAAGTCAGTACATTTAAAATTTTGACCTGTCTATCATAGGACAAGAAAAATGTCCAAGTGATAAATTAAATATCTAACATTTTAAATTATGACAACATTGAGAACATGTAGTACCAGGAGCCTTCCCCAGCTGGCACATTGCTGACAGGGAGGTGTGCAGAGTAAGTAAGGAATCAGGGAGGTGAGGGAGGGAATCAGATTTAAGTGGTTCAGGAATCTTGCAGCTCTGATTGACTAGCAATTTGTACTGTTTGATTTGTACAGGCTTCACAGAACAAAGACTAATGATTATCCAAGAAACACAGATTATGGGTTTGATTTTTCATTACATGTCAGAGTAACAAGTTCAGTCATAATGAGCAAATACATACAGAAAGATTTTATTTTTATTATCAGCCCTATTACTCAAATTTAAAGAATCTAAAGATTGTCTCCTCCAAAGCAAACATTTATTATATGACAGCCTGCTTTTAGGCTGGGAGTGTTTGCATTTCAAAAGCACTGCAGACAAACAAAATATCTGAACAGATCTTTTTATGAATAGAAAATACTAATACATAACTTCTTTTACTGTGTTTTATCATCTAGGCTACAAAGCAGGAAAAGAATATCAATTTATCTTATTTACTGTGTTCTACTCCTCAGGAGGGATGTGCCATGTATGACCTCTACATTTGAACTACATTTTTAGAGAAATCTAAGTGTATTATAAAGGCAAGTCATGAATCTGTAACCTTTTCTTCTAGCCAAATAGAGTTTGTCAATTTTCTCTGTTTACCCTGCACCAATTATACTGTTTGAGTTTGCTTATGGGCAGATACCACAAGAAGATATCTGGAGTAATGGCCTCATCTAGTGATTCCCAGCTTATTAGTACTTATCTGTATATAACAATCTAGAGAGCATAAGGAAGACTTCCAAATAGTGACCCAGTAAAGTCATATTTAGAAATTTCCTAAGAAAGACTCAGACATAGTTTTCTCTAGAAAGGACATAAAATGAATAATGTAGAATGTCCCCAAGAATCCAATACACAGAGACCAAAACCAAAAGTGAGAGATAGAATAACAATGGCTGGAACATTCAGCTCAGATTTGTTGGAACTGTGTCAAGCAGCTGTGCCAGCCTCGTGACTTTCACTGTTTCCAGTGGGTATAGCTGTGCCAGTGAAGTTTGTTTTCCATGTATAAACATGTTCATGAGGTTTGTTTTCTTTATATAAAGAGTGTAAGTTTTGACTTTCTGCTACTAGCATTTGACCATTAGAATTATTGGCACTGCACGTGTTATACCTTCATAATGTTTGACTTGGGATTTATTTTTAACTTTTGTAGTATTCTGTGTACATTTATCTCCATAAGAGTGATACCCAGGAAATATATTTACATATATTACATGTCACCACTTATTATGTACCAAATGCACATTTTTTCTTAGTAAAATCATTAATTATAGTAAACATTTATGGGATGACTGCAATCTCAATGGAAATAAATGTCAAAATATTTATTTCCACAACTGAAATAATACATCAGCATTTATAGGATGCAATACAAATCTGAATGAGAGTGAGAAAGGGAAGATTTTAAAATGTTAATGGCACTATTGCTCTTTTGATCTCTTGATCTTTTGCTTTCTTGATCTCTTGCCTTCTTGCTCCCCCACTGTCCCCTTTCCCCTTCCCTCTTCCCTTCCCCCTCTCTTCATGTGCTCATGTCTGGCCTCTGTTTCTCTATTCTCTCTGTCTCTCTCTCCTCTCTCTCTCTCTCTCTCTCTCTCTCTCTCTCTCTCTCTCTCTCTCTTTCTCTCTCTCTCTGCCTCTACTACCCTCTTAACTCGCTTCCTCATGCCCTGAATAAACTTTCTTCTATACTAAAACATAAATAAATAAATAAATAAATAATAAAATATTAATAACATGTGACATCTGTGGTTGGCTCTTTATAATAATAATATTAACAAGTTTCTTGTTGTACATCACATTATACAAATACATACATTAATATTTGCTTAATGACAATATATGTGTTAAATCCTTCTAAATGTTTTATTATTTGCCCCTATTTTCATACAGTTTTTTTTATAGGTATGCTGTTTTGTTTTCCCAGCCATCATATTCTCTTAGGCTTTTGCGTCATTATTGCACATTTCAGGATTGATATGGCTTGGCAGAAGTCTGCTCCTGAACACATTTTTCATGGATTTGTAGGTAACACTTTTTACTCTTTGACTGTTAGTATAGCTTTTGATTTTCACTAGTGTTTATTGTTTCTCATGGGTGAATCTCACCAGAATTATGCAGAAACTATAAAAGCCATATAAAAAGACTACCCACAACATGTATGTGCTCAAACGTAACTACAGAGAATTTGCTTCATGACCTCCATGACTTTTAACTTTTCTGCCTTTTTCACTGTGTGAATGGAGAAACAAGTAAATTCCCTATTGACCAGATGAAAATATAAGGTAAGGGCTTCATCTTTCAAAAATAAAATCACGAGAAGAATCAAAAATTGTTTACTGGATTTAATTTTTTACATATGTATTTTGTGTGTTTTATCATTTAATTCATATGACTTCATCTAACATAATGTTCACAAATAGCAAATGGTTAATGATTATACATTTGTGTATTCTATTGGCCAATAAGTAGACAAACAAGCATTCAATGTATATACAGCTTTGATATCATAATTTTCTTATAATCTTAATTTTATCTACAACTAAATTTCACCAAAGTTCTCAGAAATACAATTTCTTACAGACATGGCTGTCAAAGATTACTACTATTATACTTGTGGCCTATAACAACTCATCATTTAATACACATTTTCATCTCCTATATAAATTTTAAAGATGAAAGGAAAAAAAGATGTGAGTTTAAAGTACAATCTTTCTTACTGATAAAAAAATCACTATGGAGGTTTAGGTTTTTATCAAGATACATTGATAATCTTAAACATCCCTAAAATTACGTGTATTTTCCCAGTATACCCTGGAAATTTTGTTGCATCTAGTAAGAAGGAATTCATAATTTCTTAAACAATATCAATATCAGGGATCATGTAGATATTTTATTCAAATTACTGTATTCTTAACAAGTGATCAAGTCTGTGCACCTGCTTAGGACTTAACTGAAACCAGCACAATAAATAACAGTTTTCTTTATGTTTTAACACCAGATATGTAGGTGTAGCAATGATGTACTGAGGGAGCCTTAGAAACATAGGTCCTGGGCTCAGCTGTGGAATAGGAACTAAGGGGAGACAAAAGCTGAAGTAGACTAAATAGTGGAGTAGACACTGAGAAAGACCCTCTGACCCAGCCCGTAAACTACATAATGGTAAATCAATAGGATTGTAAATCTAGTAAGGCTGACATTCACATCTGGAAGTAATGGATGGACTGAGTGCTCAAGTACTTATTAAAGAAAGCAAACCTGCACTAAGAAGCCTAATGGCAAATGCCAGGACTGGATGGCTACACTTACATACCTATTAAACCTACTAAAAACATGCCAATAATATGGAAACTATCCAATATAAGAGTAAAGATTTCTTATCTAACCAAGGGACAAATATAGCAGTGAAACATCAAGGCTATTTCATAAATTCAATAAAACATAGATAAGAGAGGATCACGATAGTTCTATCAGTCATTAAAGTCCTTAGAGGGTCACTTTTCTGTCTAATTACACAGTATAACTGTGAGGTAATTTCCTGAGAATATCTAGTTTAAATGCAGTGTGATTGATACAATAACATAACTAGATATGATTTCTTCCCTGAAGGTCATTCTATGGAATAAGTATGTTATGAAAAGTTCAAGAAGCATATTTGGAAGCCAACCTCCTCTCAAAATGACAAATGGGCCTTTGTGGTTTACAAATTTGTACAGGTTTTGAGATACAATTTTTACTACAAAGTTAGGCTTCATAGGAATTTCACACAGATTTTTTTGGGGGGGTCAAAATTTAATTAACATAATACCAATTATTTTATACAGATCTAGGTAACACTGGATGATACTAAATGGGCTCATTTCGATGAAACTGTCAAATAAAGCCAAGCATAGTGCTGGACTTGCCATCATTTGGACTTCCAACATCTATAACAGTGACACTTTTCAGGGATGGAACCTAACAAACTTTACAAATAAAACATTCTTTGAAAAGGATATATTATTTCTGAGTTGTTAACATTAAGCTAGACTTCCAACTTTTACAACAAGTTAATACTTGTTTGAAAATCTTGGAAAAATAGAATTGCACCACACTGTCAAGAAACTCAAAGGTTTTATAATTTTGTTTGCAGTGAGAGGTCTCTTACTCTCACACATAAACTAAGTTCCCAGTAATACAGTCAGATACCTATTACTGGCATTATCTAAGCAAATTTAAGAATAAAACTATGCTGATATTCTGCCTTCATAATTTTGAGGCAAGCACTGACAGGGCTATTCTGCCATCAGGGTTTAACAATGCTGTATAAAAGGATTTGGGTGAATTTTGCTTTTATTTTCTCATATGGCTGGTGTGCTTAGGCAGAATTGAAGAAGCACAATGTGACAAGATTTGGTTCAAAATGAAGAATCATAATTCTTTCCTGAATTAGAAAAGCTTTTAAAATATTTTTAAATATGTATGACATGGGTCTAACTTTAAATATCTAGGTTAGACATAGACTCTGAGGAGGACAGTGTGTCAAAATTGACAAACACCTCCTTATTAGGAACTGCATAACGTTCAAATGTTCTCTTCCTATTTTGAACATTGAACATCACTGGCCTTTTTTGTGCATTTTTTTTATTAATACCAGATCTGTGTTTAATTTCTTGGAAAACATTTTTCAGTAACTGCTCTATAGTTGGTTTAGTTCTGATGCTATAAATTACAGAGTTGAGAGAAGGTGAAATGACTACATAGAAACTGGCCAGAAGAATGTGGATGTAGTGTGGTATATTACAACCAAACCTATGAGTCATAAATGAAAAGAAAGCAAGAGTGTAGAATGCCAATGTGACAAATGCATGAGATCCACAGGTGCCGAGTGACTTGAGCTGAGCATCCCGAGAATATAGTTGAAATACAGCACTGAGGATCTGGATATGGAAAATGACAATAATTATGCTCTAATTGTATTTTGAGAGAAAAGTTTTATTTTAACAGGAAGGGTAATATGTAGGAGGAGCTAAGGAGGAAGGAGCACCGAGAGGAAAAGATGGAGTAAGGAGAGGAGAAGATGAAATAGATGAGAAGCTAGGTAATGAGAGAGAAAAAGAGAGAGAAGAGAGAGGGGGCATGGAGGCAGAAGTTCACGTGTCTCCACCAGTCGAAGATAGTTTACATAGCTAGGTTAGGTATTGGATTACACTTCTGATTGAGCATTACCATACTTATAAAGCCTTTGATTAACGTCTAAAAAAAAATTGTATAAAAGCAAAATGGAAAAGGGGGAATGAGATAGGGGTTTTCTAGGGAGCGGAAATGGGGAAAGGGGATGGCATCTGAAATGTAAATAAAATATCAAAAAAAAAAAGCTGAAACATAGAAAAAAAACACCACATTTATTACAATCACTGATATTAGTTTGAGTTTTCTGGTTTATACAACCCATACATAAAATGTTCTATGCAAGGTTATGTGAACTTAAACTTCTGAGAAAAAAAAATGTCTTTTATGACAAAAATAAAAAAAAAAAAAGAAAGAAAGAAAGAAAGAAAGAAAGAAAGAAAGAGAGAAAGAAAATGACAATGGCTACAATGTCACATATCAGAATGAAGATAGCACATAAGCTATAGATGATGTGGACCTTGATGCTGACACAAAACAGGCAGATGTTGCCCATGTGCTCGTGCCTGTGCGTGCGTGCGTGCGTGCGTGTGTGTGTGTGTGTGTGTGTGTGTGTGTGTGTGTGCGCCAAGGGCGATTTGGTGCTTACAAAATGGTAACCATAAGGTGAGCAAGACAAAGGGTATGGCAAATAAAATTTTTTTTTCTGAGTCTGCTTACAAGGAAATGTGCAGATCCCTGTTCAACAGTACCTCAGTGACAGAATTTCTTGTCTCTCCCCTCTTGATATCTTCCCTCTGAAGCTATCAAGAAAGAAACACAAAATTTTATACATATACATAAAATATACAAATAGACAATATGTAAGGCATTACAAAGCTACAAGGTAAATGTTAGATTGCATATATATACTACTTTTCCATGTTATATCTCTCATATTCTTGCTTTGCCATCTTTTTCATTACATTTCCTCTAAGTCAATAAAAAAGGGAGTTCTACATCTCTATCTCTTTCATGCATGTGAATTCCTAGAAAAAAAATTTCTCTCTGATACAGGAAGGAGACAATATGGAATTATAGAAATGAGTGCCAAGAAAGCCACTAGTGTAGGAGAGAAGAGATTTACAAACATTTGCAATGTACTTGCACAAAAACCTAGTTTCTTCTAATTTGGTTTGCTCAAACGCTACATTTTTCTTCATTGATCAAGCAAGAATAAGAACTGAAATCCAGAGGGACCTGTTTTTATTTTCTCTCTCTCTCTCTCGTTTCTTTTTATATAATGCTGGCTCTAGGGGAAAGGGCAATAATGAAAAGTTCTTCCTGGAAAAATTTAAAGCCCCAATAAAAGCAGGCCAGAATAACATACAACCAAAGCAAGATTCCATTCTGAAGCTCAGCCTGGTGAGTCTTTCATTTTTCAAGAGACACAGGGCATATCAGAGGCAGAAATTGAAAATGAAGCATTGGAAAGGAATAGGGGCATGGATAATGAAAACTATATAACAGTACTAGAAGATGCTAGCTAGTGAATTTTAGACAGGTTATTCTGCTTGCTGTCTAATGAATGATAGCATATTGTTGACATATTTTAAAACTGTTTTTGAAAGAATGACCCATTCTAAAAATAATAATAGGTTAAAAGTATGTTTGCCTTAATTACTCTCTATTATCTGTATCAAGAGACACAGAGACTTTATGTGTGGAAAGTAACAATACTTGATCTTAATTTTTTCAAATATAGATTGAATTACTCAGAAGGCTGTTTTATGGAAGTCATTCTGACACAGATTTCATACTCTGAAGCATTAATATCATCATATTATACTAGTCTCAAGTATGGTGGTTTGGGCTGGAGACACGGGTTGAGTGGTTACTATGTAATCTAGACAAGTTAAAATGCATATATAACCTAGGTCATAGGGTAGATAGATGAAAGAAAGAAAGAAAGAAAGAAAGAAAGAAAGAAAGAAAGAAAGAAAGAAAGAAAGAAAAGAGAGAGAGAGAGAGAGAAAGGAATTGGGAGAAAGAGCAAAAGTAGGTTGGGTTATGTGGTAGGATTGATCTAGAAGAAAGGAGAGGTAAAAATCATGATCAAAATATATTCTATAAAAATTAATTTAAAAGGAATGATTGATATATGTAGTTGTGTAGGTAACATCTATCAGATAAATATAGTAGTATTATATATTCTTATTTTTAAATACTAAAACATATTTGTTGTACTAATAGGTTTTGCTGAGACAATTCTCTGTATACACAATCACCTATTGGTCAAGTCCTTGGACTCCAAAATTTATCACTGCCTCAATTACAAACCTGAAGATGCTAATATATAGCATTCAGCTGGATATCAAGATACTCACAGGGATGATGTGTTTCTACAGTCTTTATGGAGGATTGTGTGTTGATTCTGCATGTTTAAGGATGTTGATCAACATGTATAGTAGGTAAACATTCAAATTTGTAATATACCAATAGATTAACACTTTTACTAATTCATTTGTTCTGATTTAACAGTGTCTGAAGATGAACATAAAGTCATCCAGAAGCAAGTTTAGTAATTTCTCGGGTGTCTCATAACACAATCAAGCTGACAATCTTGACCTACCATCACAGTACTGTCATTTTGTCAACTGGATTAATTTGTAGGACTCAAAATTCAGGAGCTAGTTGAAATCTAAACTCATCAACATACAAAGATACCCTTTTATTTGACATGGTCAAAAGAAGAAAGCACTCATAAAAGGCAGGGTTAATGTAAAATAATCCTGAAAGATTGCTTATAAGGCTATTGATTTCTGAAAGGCTGATTTACGTACAATAGGTTTAACACAATATTTTACTTTTATTTACTGTGTCATGTGTAGCTTCCTCCATGACTTGTCCTTGTGGTATGCAGTGCATTTGAAATTGATATGATGGCTTCCAGAAGAACATGTGTAGGCTATATATCATCTCTTTAAATAGTACCAGGTCTCCAGTTTCAAAAATCTACCCAGAGAGCTGCCAATGAAATGAGCAAGCATGCAATTCTGAAGACTGATTCATGCAAATTCTTCTATAGGATGATACTTCTCAATGATACTCAGTCTCACCCTTCCACTTTCTTGTTGCTGGGGATCCCAGGACTTGAGTCTCTTCACATCTGGATTGGATTTCCTTTCTGTGTTGTATACATGATTGCTCTCTTAGGAAACGTAACCATCTTGTTTGTGATCAAAACTGAGAGCAGCCTCCACCAGCCCATGTTCTATTTTCTGGCTATGTTGGCTACCATTGACTTGGGCCTCTCAACAGCAACCATCCCTAAGATGCTTGGGATCTTCTGGGTTAATCTCAGAGAGATACTCTTTGTAGACTGCCTTATCCAGATGTTTTTCATTCACAAATTCACACTTATGGAGTCAGCAGTCCTCTTGGCCATGGCTTATGACCGCTATGTGGCCATCTGCATCCCACTTCGGTACAGCACCATTCTCACCAACAAGGTCGTTTCTATGATTGGCATAGCTGTGCTAGTGAGGGCGATTATCTTTGTTATTCCGTTTATATTTCTAATTTTGAGACTGCCCTTCTGTGGGCATCACATCATTCCCCATACCTACTGTGAGCACATGGGTCTTGCTCGTCTGTCTTGTGCCAGTGTCAAGGCCAATGTAATTTATGGCTTGTGTGCCATATGTAATCTACTGTTTGACATAGTAGCAATTGCTCTTTCTTACATACAAATATTACGTGTCGTATTTCATCTCCCTTCTAGGGAAGCCCGGCTCAAGTCCCTCAGCACTTGTGGTTCTCATGTCTGTGTCATCCTTGCCTTCTACACACCAGCCCTCTTTTCTTTCATGACACATCGCTTTGGTAGGAATGTGCCTCGTTATATACACATACTTCTGGCCAACCTTTATGTTGTAGTGCCACCAATGCTCAATCCTGTCATATATGGGGTGAGAACCAAACAAATCTATGATCGTGTAAAGAAAATGTTATTGCAAGTACGAGGAAAGGAAAAGGAATAGTACATAATTGTATGAGGCTCTACAGACTATCACAACTCACTGAGGAACATGTCCTGCAGGAACATTAACTTTCCAACAGGAAGCTAAGTCAACACTCTGCTCTAAGTGTCTTAAATGTGTGGATTTTCATGTTACTTCACCAAAGATATAAGATGGTGTTTTAGTCTGATGCTTCAATTTTCTTACAATTATATTTTAGTGACATATGCCTTTTTCCTATTTCATCAGAAACCTAGTAGGTGTTTTGGAAAATATTTCAAGGTAACCACTATTGTTAGGAAAGCTGATGTTTCCTGAAGTGTCTTTTCTCGATGAAACTGTGCTAATTTTCTGAATGCTGATTTTATAACTGTGGGATCTTGAAGATGAAATGGTGACTACAAAGCCTTCTCTCATTTTGAAATTTACAAAGCTTTAAATTTGCTAGCACACTCAGCTTCTAAAGTGCCATCTTTTACTTTAGAGCCTTGGATTTCATAAAAATTTACATCACTATAAACTTTCAAAAACCATAAATTTTTATTGCAACAGAGTATCAACTTTAGTATACTACTATATTTGTTCATATTTAACAAAATATGCTTATCCTTTCCATTCAGCCCATTATCATATATATGTATATCTGTATATATCAGAATGCACACATATGTTCTTTAATTCAGCTCAAGCTTTGGGTTCTTTAAAATGATTTTCTGATTTGCAATTATATATGTTTTAGAAACATAGCATATATTTTTACCATAACTATAGCCATTGCCCTAGTGGTATTTATGTAACTAGAAAGTATAAAATAACAGTCTTATCTATTTCTGTTAATAAAGAATTTTTGAAAACTTACTTGCTTGCCTATTTAAGTACATTCCCTTTATAGTTGTTTATACAAATCTATATTCATTATAGAGATTTATCACTCTATATCCAACTCTATACTCATTAGCTTACTATAATATATACTCAATATTCACTTAGTTGTTTCCAAATATGTACTACGCTAATAGTTCTTTTTCTCTATACCCCAGAATAATGTTTTCTTTGATATAATATAATAGGTGACATTTTTGTATTTACTTAAAATCATTTAATTTTATGTTCATTTGATCATTATTTTGCTGATACAAAATTCCAAATAGAGATTTTTCTTTCAGAGGTTTGGAAACATTATTTTATTCTATTATTCTTCCACAAATTGACTGGGACGACAACTTGTATGTCTTAACATTGCTATTTTAAATATGACGTATCTATTTTCCTTGGCCGCATTTATATTTTGTCTTTGAAGCATGGAATTTTCCTTACAGGGGTACTTCAGTTGTTTGTTATGTTATACATGAAACAAAACTTGTGAATCTTGTATGTTTGTGTCTGAATTTTTGTGTTTTATATTATTTCTTCTAGTTTCACTTATTTTTCTATAATAATGGAATTTAACTCTTCTCATGATAAAATATATTTGACTATATATATATATATATATATATATATATATATATATATTATGCAATGTAATGTTGATAAAAGAATAAATTGTGAAAAGGTTAACTGAAGCTAGCAAACTTATAATTTATTTCTATTTTTCTTAGCTTCATTGTGAAAATATATAAGCATAAGCTTGATAATTTTCAATTTTATAATGCATTCTTGTTCATTGTATTGACAATGTTATATAGTAGATATCCAGAATTCAGTCATCAAATCTAAACAAAATATTTTAATTTATAGTCTTTGGCATGTAGGTCAGTTGATACAATGCTTGTTTAGGATATTAAAAATCTGGATATAGGCCTAACCACTGCATAAAACTGACCCTGGTACCACATGCTTATAATTCCAAAACCAAGGAATTTGAGGCAGAAAAGTTTGAAAGCCCAGGATCATCATTGCCTGTAATATCTGTACCAGCATGGGATACATAACAGCACACACACACACACACACACACACACACACACACACATGTATGTATGTATGTATGTATGTATGTATGTATGTATATCTTGACCAACATGTTCTCATCTCTATTCCCAACACCATGGATCGAGTAATAACCATTTTTTTATTCTTTGCATCTGTGAGCTAAATGGTCTTTTTGTTGTTGTTTGAGGTTTTGGGTCTTTTTGGAGTTTGTTTGTTTGTTTGTTTGTTTGTTTGTTTTTCAAGACAGGGTTTCTCTGTGTAGCCCTGGCTGTCCTGGGAACTCACTCTGTAGATCAGGCTGGCCTTGAACTCAGAACTGTCTGCCTCAGCCTTTGCCTCCCAAGTGCTGGGATTAAAGGTGTGTGCTACCACTGCCTGGCCTTGTTTGGTTTTTTTTTGTATTGTAAATTTGGAAGATGTGGTCTTTGTCTAAGAGTGGCTAATTTCAGGCATCATAGTGACATCAGATTTATTCATGTGTTCTCAAAATGATTGTTTTTTTCAAGTCAGGTTGGCATATGAATACCAAATTTATAATATGTCCACCTGTTGCTGAAAAGTGAGATAATTTTTGTCTTTCCTATTGTGAACAACACACATATACACATAAATACTAATGACATAATTCTGTATATATATCTTGTTATACACACACACACACACACATACACACACACACAC
>JANHMN010000003.1:93939414-93962694 GCA_030674055.1 Rhabdomys pumilio | reverse complement strand
AGAGAGAGAGAGAGAGAGAGAGAGAGAGAGAGAGAGAGAGAGAGAGATAAAATATTTAAATACATGTTAACAATGAATTACTGAATAAATGAGAAGGAAAGAAACATACTTCCATTTCATGGTTTTAAGAGGAAATGTAGAAAGCTTTCTGCTACCAATGAGAGAACAGGTAGCTGTTGACCTCGTCAGTGTAATCCATGCATAGTGACTTTATAACAAAAACCTACAATGATGAAAAAGATGTCCGGCCTGACATGAGGTCTAATCTCCATTCCACCTTCACCCTTCAGCCACATACACAGGTGGGCATGATAAACAGACCCCAGGCCCTAGAGAGATTTACATACTAATGAGGTACCTGAAGGTCAGAGGGTGGAGCCAATTAAGCATTCCTCCCCAGTCCCTCTTCCCTCTTCCCCTCCCTATTTAACTCAGGACCACCCTGGGTTCTGGGGGGCGCACATCCAGATCCATCCACCATCCGCCATGCCAATAAACTGGTTTTGGAAACCCAAAGACTTCCTTGAGTGTTGGGGCCGCTCTGTGAGGAGCCCTGGAGCCACAGCAGAGGCCTTTAGTGAGCAACTGGGCCTAACTTACAGCTGGAGGAACCCAGGATGTTCTCAGCCAACTACACACTGTGTGAGAGACCCTGCAGTTCCCCAGCCATATTTTTTTCCCACAAAAGGGATGTTATTATTTCATTTTTTTATGGGGCTGGGAATCAAACTCAAGGCCTCCCACATGTTAGATAAGAACTCTACCTCAGAGTTATGTTTTTTACACTTTAGAAAGAGTTTAAAACAAAGGAAAGAACAATAAGAGAAAAGGTGGAGAGGAGAGAGGAAAGGACATAGAATAGAATATTTAGAGGAGGGATATTAAAAATGCTACCCAAGTTACATGAACAAAGTGAGCATCAACTGTGGCAATTTAAACTTCTAATGAATTTTCTCAACATAGTATATTGAAAATAGAATTCCACTGCCATGTTTTTACTTCCTTAAAACACACAATTCTTATCTATTCCTGTAAAAAATATTAGAAAAATCCAACTAGAAGGGCATTTTACTAAATGTCTGTTTAGCACTCTTCAACTGTTAAGATTTTAACAATGAGAAAGTTTTATTTGTTCTTCTTTCATACAATACATCTTGACTGTACTTTCCTCTCCCTCTTTTCCCTGGTTTCCTCTCACCTTTCCTTTCCCCAACCACTGCTCCTCAGTTTCCCTTCAGAAAAGATCAGGCTTCCTAGTGATATTAACTGAACACAGATGGAGTAACAAAATACAATATCTAGGAACAAACTCTCATATCAAGACTGGGTGATTAAACCCAGTAAGAGAAAAAAGAGTCCTGAGAAAAGTTTAAAATTAAAAGTAGTTGAAGAACAACTCTGACTAATGGCATGTGGTACTCTGGTTGATATCTGGGAGGGAAAAGAAGATGATAAGAATTAAGTAAATATAGAAAGAGTAATGACTTGGTCAATGAAGTATCAGACATGGTTCATTAATTAGCAACAAATGTACCATATTAATCAAGATGAGTAACTGGGTGCTATATCCTGGGAACTGTATATAATTTA
The DNA here is from genome assembly GCA_030674055.1 of Rhabdomys pumilio. Taxonomy (NCBI): domain Eukaryota; kingdom Metazoa; phylum Chordata; class Mammalia; order Rodentia; family Muridae; genus Rhabdomys; species Rhabdomys pumilio. The sequence goes on along the minus strand of JANHMN010000003.1, from coordinate 93,961,104 downwards.
ATCTTTTTCTGTAAGTCTAAAAAAGTTAGTTTGGGGGCTTGTTTATTTCTTTGCTGTCTTTTAGGGAACTCCTGTTTTATTTTTGAAAGGTTATTGTTTGTTAGTTTGCTTAATATTATAATTTGTTTCTTCCTTCTGTTTTCCTGCTCTGAACACTCCCATATGCTTCTTTTCACTCCCTTCAAATCTATTCTCTCTTTTTTTCACTAACTGTTATTGCATGTATATATGTGGTTTTGCATGTTTATATATACTCCTAAATAAAATCTATTGAGTCCACATATTGTTACTTGAATGAATATTTTCAAGGCTAACTGTTTGGCTCTAAACAATTGTTTGTTGTGCTAGTCTCTGGAAAGGACTACCACTCCCATTCTCATCCTCATTCAGTTGCTTGTAGTTCTTTGTGTAGGGTTAAGCCTTCATAGTCTTTGCCTCATCGAGTTTATCATATTTATTGGTATCATTGTTGTTGATCTCATGTTTGGGGAATCACTTTGATGAGAATTTATGAGTAGAACTGATAATACTAGGACACATACTATCACAGCATACTCCATGATCTTCTGGACCTTACAATCTTTATGGCCCCAATTCAACAAGGTTCCCTGAGTTTTAGGTGAGAATATGTTTTATACATATATTCACAGTATGTGGATAATGTCTATAGAAATAGAAATTAAGTCAATATGTGAATTGACAAAAAATATCATGAAGTAAAATTTCAATAGAAACTCAGAGATGTATGTAAATCAGATGACAAGAGATTAACTTTATAAAGAAAGTTAAAAAAGTAGAACCATTAAACCATAATTCTTTGAAAATATTTCATGTTCTATGTGATTTAAAGCACGGAGCCTACATGCCTCTGCTCTAATTCTTCTGAGAATATGTTTTGTCTGTTATATTGGCTCATTTCTAACAGTGGAAGTAGATATATCTCTGACTCTTTTGCTTGCTATTGAGACTTTTCTATACTGTTGAGTTGCTTGATCCAGTATTGATTTTAGAGCTTCTGCCTTGTCTTACTATATTTTGATTTGTCCTGTTTGGTTGTCAACTCTTGGAGGCCTGCTTTTTTTCTGAAAAGGAAATTGAAGGAAAGAAGATGTAGGGAAGAGGGGAGGTGGTAGGATCTAGGAGGAGTGGAGAGAGGGTAAACTGTGGTTGGGATATATAGTATGAGAGAAAAATCTATTTTCAGATATATAGATAGATGGTAGATAGATAGATAGATAGATAGATAGATAGATAGATAGATAGATGCATACATACATACATAGATACATACATACATAAATACATAAATACATACATAGATACATACATAGATGCATAAATAATAGATACTTAAATTGTTCATATCAGATGAAAATGAAGTTTTTCTTAGCAACATACTAAAGAGATTCTTAACATTTAAAATCAGTATATCTATCAGTCCCATAAGTAAAGCTGAAGAAATGCACTTGACACATATGCATATATGAAATTCATAAATAATGAAATTTAAAATATCTTGAGCATTCCAAGTCAGTCTATCATAGGAAATCCAGAAAGAGATTAATGCAATGCATGCAGGAGTACACTGCTATTAAACAAATCCATTCCTCCATGTCTATGTCTTAGAGACCACATTTTAAGATAGAATGCAAAATACCTATTGCAGATAGTTCAGAAATAGCTTGAGAAGCCTGGCAGAAATGTATTTTAAAAAATAATTTATATCCAGTAGTAATTATAGTCCAAAGATAAAAACACATTTAACATACTATGTATAAAAACAGCAGTATTCCTATTTTGTTTACTGATTTGTCTCAAAAATACTTCCCCTTATGCTTCAGAAAATGTGTTAAGACCCAACAAGAAAGAGAACTTCAAACCAATTTCACCTATGAACATAAATGTAAAAGTACTCAATAAAATTTCAAAATCTGAATCCAAGAACACATCAAAAACATTATTCATCACAATGAAGTATGCTTCACCCCAGGGATCCAGGGATGGGTGGTTCAATATAAGAAAATCCATCAACATAATCCACTAATAAACAAACTCAGAAAAAAATCACATGATCATCTCATTAGATGCTGAAAAGCCTTTGACAAAATACCACATCCCTTCATGTTAAAAGTCTTGGAGAGGTCAGGAATTCATGTCACATATATAAACATAAAAGCAATATACAGCAAACCAACAGCCAACATCAAATTAAATGGAGAGAAACTTGAAGCAATTCCACTAAAATCATGGAAAAGACAAGGCTGTCCATTTTCTCCATGTCTATTCTGTATAGTACTTGAAGTTCTAGCTAGAGCAATAAGACAGCTAAAGAAGATCAAGGAGATAATAATTGGAATGGAAAACAATCAAGGTATCACTATTTGCAGATGGTATGATAGTATATATAAGCATCTCCCAAAATTCTACCAGAGAACTTCTACAGCTGATAAACACCTTCAGCAAAGTGGTTGAATAAAAAATTAATTCAAAGAAATCAATAGCCTTTCTCTACTCAAAGGATAAATGGACTGAGAAAGAAATTAGTAAAACAAGACCCTTCACAATAGCCCCAAATAGTATAAAATATCTTGGTGTAACTCTTACCAAGCAAGTGAAAAATCTATATAACAAGAACTTAAAGTTCCTGAAAAATAGAAATTGAAGAAGATCTCAAAAAATGGAAAGATTTCTCATGCTCATGGATTGGTAGGATTAACATAGTAAAAATGGCCATCTTGCCAGAAGCAATATACAGATTCAATGTAATACCCATCAAAATTCCAACATAATTCTTCACAGACATGGAAAGAGCAATTCTCAACTTTATATGGAAAAACAAAAAATTGAGAATAGACAAAAAAATTTCTCAACAATAAAAGAACTTCCTGGGGAATCACCATCTTTGACCGCAAGCTATATTACAGAGCAATAGTGATAAAAACCACATAGTACTGGTACAGAGACAGACAGGTCAATCAAGAATAGAGTCAAAGACCAAGAAAAAAACCTGAAAATCTATGGACACTTGATCTTTGACAGAGAAGCCAAAACCATGCATTGAAGAAAAAAAAAAAGAATCTTCAACAAATGGTGATTGTCTTAACTGGTAGTCTGCATGTAGAAGAATGCAAATTGATTTATACTTATCACCATGTACAAAGTTCAAGTCCAAGTGGATCAAGAACCTCAACATAAAACTTGGTACACTGAATCTAATAGAAGAGAAAGTGGAAAATAGCTTCAAACGTATTGGTGCAGGGGAATATTTCCTGAATAGAACAACAATGGCTCAGGTTCTAAGATAAACAATTGATAAATGGGACCTCATGAAAATGAAAAGCTTCTGTAAGGCAAAGGACACTGTCAATAGGACAAATGGCAGTCTATAGATTGGGAAAAGTGTTACATTTCATTAACTCACCATTTTATTTTAGTAATATCTACTTCCTCTTAAAATATTTTTTCTATATTTAACTGAATCAGCATGTATATGCAAAATATTTTTATACTATGGAAAGTAATATAGGACATTATTGTTGATCTAAGTTTTAGGATTTATGTAAGAGTTGTCTTGAAATCTGGATATTTTCAGAAATTGAGGGCTTTTTAAAAAAGCAAATAAAGCCAAGTTTTAATTCTCTATGCTGAAAAGACAAAGATTTTCTGACATTGAGGTTGGGAACTAGCATCTTAAAGGCAAAATATTGTTACCAACACTTACATTTAAACATTTATATAAATAATAAATACTATAATAAAGGGAAAACAAAGAAAGTTTTTTACTTCCTTTTTCTTAAACTTTGTGTTTCTTTAATTTCCTCAAGATTCTGTCCCGAATCTGCTTAGTCTTCACACTGTAGACAATAGGATTCATGAGAGGCGGAACAAGTAGGTATACATTGGCCATGAGCACATGGACAATTGGGGAAGCACTCTGACCATAGCGACGGATCATGGATAGCCCAATCATTGGTGTATAGAAAGTGAGTACAGCACAGATGTGGGAAATACAAGTGTTGAGTGCTTTTATCCTTTCTGCTTTGGAGGCTATACTCAATACAGTGCCCAGGATGAGGATATAGGACAGGAGGAGAAGCAAAGAATCCAGACCCATGGAGAAGATGACCACCATGAGGCCATAGATACTGCTGACCCAGCGGCTGGATACAGTTGTCTTTATGAGGTCCTGGTGCAGGCAGAACGGGTAGGATAGTATGTTGATAACCCGATATTGAAGCCTCTTCAGGAGGAAGGAGGCTGGAAAGACCAAAGCTAAGGCTCTTCCAGCAATTGCCAAGCCAATTCCAACAATGACAGTATTGGTTAGAATAGCTGCATAGCGCAGAGGTTCCCGAATTGCTACAAAGCGGTCAAATGCCATGGCCAATAGCACTGCTGACTCAATAATTGAGAAAACATGAATGAAGTACATCTGAACTAGACAAGCATTAAAGGGGATCTCCCGGGCTTGGAACCAAAACACGCTGAACATGGTAGGTAAGGTCGTAGTGGAGAGGCCCAGGTCAGTGAGTGCTAGCATAGACAAAAAGTAGTACATTGGCTGGTGGAGGGAAGACTCAGTTCTGATAATGAATAAGATGGTAATGTTTCCTGCAATAGAAGTGGCATAAACCAAAAATATAGGGATGGAAATCAAGCCATATCTAGTTTCAAGGCCTGGGAAACCAGTCAAAAGGAATCGAGGGTACAGGTTGGAATCATTGATGACAGACATTATGCTAATAAAGGATCCTTCAATCTGCAATGGAAGATATAAACATAGAAAATTAAGGTCAATTCTAGCTCTATAATAATGAACAAAGCCTGGGTGTTCTACTCTGTGCTAGGTATTTTAATTACTCCCTGCTCGTTATATGTAATTAGCTTTGTATTTTCTAATCAATCCATTAATTATTTTTTGTTTTATTGTATATTTACTAAGAGCATAATAAAGGAAATATGGCAATGTTAAAATAGGAAGGACTATAATAAATATCTTAAAACTTGTGAAGTGTAAGCTTTTGTATAGGGACTATATTAAATATTGACTTAACTCTTCAAACATTTTTTTAAACACATGGTGATATCTAAACAGAGAAGGTACTCAGTTACAAAATGGCAGAAATCCAAACTGTGGAAAAAGGGAAAATATTGTGTTATAGGTACAAGCAAATGCTATAGAACCAGAGTAGATCTTATATAGGTTCTATAACTAAATTTAAAATTTAAAAAATGGATGAGAAATAGAAAATGTACAACTTGCGGGCTTACTTTTACTGACTTTTCAAGAATGTGATAAGAAACAGTCAGCATGAGAACATTTAAATTTGTGTTAAAGTACAATCAGTGTAAAAATAATCTGAATGTTCACAAGAAAGACAGAAGAAGCTTTTAGACAGTTATTAATAATAAAATAGTGGGCAAAAGTAATTTCTAGTAGTAAGTATCATGAGAAATACACAGTTGCAAAGTTCAGGCAAACAAAATGGAGATGGATAATAATAGATCATCGTGAAGTTTAGAAATCTAGAACAGCTTACTTATTTTATTGAATTTTGTCATTAGTTAACAGAATAACAGACTCATATAGAAACTTTGGTAAACAATTAAGATAAATCCAGTTACATTATGACAAGCATGAGGTGTACGTGCTGAGAGGAATTGGTATACTGTGCCAAATGAGGAATTTATAATGCTTCATAGAGAAAGAATGGGAAAACACTTCACAGATCAACAGGAAAGACATAAACATAGGAATGCAGTGTTGAGTTGCAAGAAGAGTTGTGAACTTCCTGAGCACCAGATAGAGTGATCCACAGATTGGGTATGCTAGGCACCAAGCATAACCAGACTTATTTCTATAGAGTATAATCTGTTAAAATTCTACATCAAAATTCCTATGCTCCATTTACCTAGTTATATTCTTCTATCTACAGAATCATGCTGCAATTTTCCCTGATTAGTTTAATTATAACTGAGTATATAATTCTCTACAGAGGTAACATGAGTTTTCCATGGTGATGATAATATCCTTCCTTTTAAGATATAAAAAGTAAGGAAAATAAAATAATTTATGTGCATTTTATTTTTTAGACAATGATCTAAATGCTATAATAATACTACATTTTTGGGAAATACTGCTTTTTATACATTACCTTCACTTCCCTTATTTTGATGTCATAAGTTTCTGGTCTACTTTGTCACTGAGTAATAATAATCCTTTTGGCACCCAAAATTATTTTCTTTCTTCCTTATATCCACCCTCAGTAGTTTGAGTTTTCTTCAGTCTCCTTCTCAGGGAGCTACACCAGCATTCATATCTTGGGTAACTCTCTTACTCCTTAGAAATATTTTCAATTTAGAGAATTCAGTCTTGAGTCATTATTGCTCATAAACATGAGCACCTGTCTTCAGTGGCTACCCATCTAGAGTCAGGGAAAGTCAGGTGGCAATTGTAATCTACTACTTCAACCATTTTAGACTGACAGATCTAAAACTTCCTTGAACATAAAAATAAAGTAGTATTAACTACAAAACTTTATCAATATTTAAAATGTTTGAGGAAAATAAATGAAGTGCCACACACAGCATCTGATAGTTTGATCTCAAGGAAAGAAAAATATTGATCAAAATAGTGGATATTAATATTAAACATAGTAATCACAGTCACTGACTCAACGACACTGTGATCAATGGCTTTAGGCAAGATCAAGTAGGATTTTTAAGTGCTAGTATTTGTAGGAGTGAGGAAAAGAGGAATTCAAAGCATCACCAATCAATACCTCCCACTTCACCAGTTTTGACATTTTAATCTTTATTTAGTATTTTACAGTACTGTCTTTGGACAACAATGATGTCAGTAATGAATTCCCATTATAGATACTACATTCTCTCACCACAAGGTTATTTTTAACAGTTTTTGAAGATAATAGTCTAGCAAGGTTGGAAGTCCAGATATTTTATCCCTTTTTTCTGTCCCAGAAATCATTAAGAGAATGATTTCTCTTAATCTAAGATCAGCAGAGGCTCTCAACTTCCTTTCAATGTACTAGATTCTTTAAACATATAATGCAGTAATCTTATACCCACTGTTCTTACCTCAAAGCACAGGCACACCTGAGTCTTTAAGTGCAGACAGGCATTCACCCTGACTCAGAGTTTTCAGTCTATCAATCTGAGATAGGTTTCTAAAGTCACTGAAGATTGAAATAAAAAAAAAAAATAAGACACACAGTGTGCCCTGAGGCATAGAGATCTTTATGGAAACACAGATACCTCAAAGCAATCTTCAGTGTCTTTGGTGACTCTAGAGCCTACACAGAGTATCTCATGCCTTGGCTATGTTTGACAATATCCAGACGGGTGCTCCGTCATCACCTTGCTTCTTTTAAGGACTCTGGCCTCCTATCCCTTTTGACTAGTACATTACATCTAGCATATTTTTTCTCAATAAAACCTTTGGGGATAATTATTGATGGCAAAGCTATTTATCCTCCACAAGGGTAGATGATAGACAGGTGTACCTAGCCTCTGATACTGGAAAGCAATTCAGGAGTGCACTAAGGATCATTTGATGCAGACAAACAGTGGATGTCATTATGTTTTTCTTGAAATTCTATTTAAAAGTGTTGTGAAAAATTATTAGTCCTGAACACTACATTTAATTCACTATATCAAATACTTGACTAAGGCATATAACATGAGAGATTATTTCTCAATGATTTCTGAGAAGCAAGCATAACCTGTTATCTCAGGAAGAGCATAATACACAAAAATAAACATGCATGACTACCATGAATTTATTATAAAATTTAAACCAAATCATTATAAATACAATCTAAACACGCATGCACACACACACACACACACACACACACACACACACACACACACACTTCTTGTTTTGTGTTTGATTCAGTCATAAAAAACTCTTATATGTTAATCTCCAAGTAACTTACTATTACCTTATAAGAAGAGGAGCACTTTATAATATAAAGTGAGAAAGACATTTTGCTAAATTTAAAATTAATGACAATACAAAATTTGTTAAACTCAAAATACACGATAATTTTTTCATGTGACTAAGCTCAAAACTACTATACACATCAATATTAGTTAGAAAATATAATATTAAGACAATATCCCCATACACAAAAAAGATAATAATATTAACTGTGTTCAGTTTCAAAATCTGTGCAATATTACTCAATATAAATAAATGGGGAAAACACAGATATTCAAAGATAAATAACTTTATTATCCTTCACAGTCAATAGTAATGAACTACTTGCAAATAAAAAGATCTTAATCAAAAGTCAGGAAAACCAGTAAGTTAATTAATCAGGGTTAGGAACATACAAACTTTATAGCTAAATCCATTTCTTAGTGTCAGTAAGAAGAAACTGAAACCTCAGCCACATTGTGTATTCTGGCATCAAAACTATAGAGGAAGAAAAACTTTGATAAAGGATTAACCAGACACTTAGACTTATAACTTTAAATTTTAGTGACATAAATTTAAGACTATCTATAAAATTAAAATATATATTATGCTACAGATTAGATAATATAGTATTGTAAGAATAGTTAAGCACTACAAATCTACTACAAGCTCAAACTTTTTAGAAAGAAAATGCACAGAAAACATAAGCATCAAAAGATATAGTTACAAATATTTGAAGCTGAAGTAGTGCTGAATTGTTGGGTTGATGTCATCTATAGTAATATTAAATTTAAGCAAATGCAAAAAATATTGTAGCAATACAGTGGACCAAAATTATTTTCACAAATATACTTACATTACATGACACATTATTGAGATTCAAGAGTAACGCTTAAACAGTTGATTCTTTGGGAACTATGCAGTCATATAAACTATGCCTTGATCTTATCTTACCCTGAACAAAAGTAAATTCTACATAAATTGTATACCCAAACATGAAAAATAGGTCATAAATTTTCAAAACTCACATAGAAGAACATGAATGACAGTAGAAATAAGCATACACATTACTTTAATATCTCTCACTTCAAGCACGTCCTTCACTGCTGACCCTACAGGAATATAGCTGACTTCAGCAAACAATTTTCTTTTTATGAGTACCATGATGCTAAGGTTGGCCAATAAAAAATGCTTAAGAGAGTATAGGCAAAAGTCTTCTGCATTTCTGTTTGATTTTGCTTCTACTATACAGAAACCAAAGACAAGCATAGCAGACATTCTATGATGTATATCCCTCCAATTTCAACCTTAGGCAAATGACTCAGCTCTTTATGAATTTGCCAGTCATTACTGTACTTGGCATCTCAACTATAATCACTCTGCACACTAGAGGGCATGTTTCCAGCTTAGTAGTAAACATTGTGTCTTCTCTCCCCATCCATTCTTTAAGAGGGGTCAATTTGTCATTCTTTGCTGAGTTTCTACTTGATGGTTCCTTCATCATGGTCCTGAAGGCAGTTCTGGGTTGCAAATGGTGGATAACATGTTCCCCACAGAAATGTTTGTTTTGTTTTGTTTTGTTTTTTCTCAAAGCAATCTGTGTAAACTTTTTGGGTATGGAGTGAGTAGAATGCACTCCAACCTTCTTTGGATAATCAATCTTCTTTAATGCTAATGTATTATATAGACTTATATTTATTCCCCATACACTTAATCCCTGAAAGGATAATAGTTAAAGATACATAAATATTTCCCAACACTGTGAAAATTACTATGTAGTTGCTATTTCTAAATTGAACTCCAAATAGCATAATAAATATGTATCTGTTTCTTTTTTTCTTTCTTCCTTCCTTTCTTTCTTTTTTTGCTTTTTGTTTGTTCGCTTTTGGTTGGTTTGGTTTGATTTGATTTGATTTTGGTTTTTTAAAGCAGCCCTTTTTTTTGTGTAGCACTGGCTGTCCAGGAACTCACTCTGTAGACCAGGTTTGCCTGGAACTCCTGCCTCTACCTCCCAAGTTCTGGGATTATTATGAGTCATTATGTCCACCTTAGATATTTCTTAAAGTACACTAAAAGTAAAGCAAATTTATGTATTAACCTTTATTTAAAATTAAGAATTCAAAACACTATTATATTTATTAACTTACTTATTGATTTAAGTCTGTTTGACCCACAAATCCACTGGTTCTCCCTGTCTTTGCCCTACTGAGATGGGGTTATAGGCAAGCCTGGTGATGCCCAGGGTTGGTTCTCCCTGTCTTTGTCCTGCTAACATGTGATTATAAGCACACCTGGCCATGCCCTGGATCTAACTCAATTCCTCCTGCTCACACAGCTGGCATTTAAAACACTAGCTCTCCCTCATCATTCAGGTCAGCCATACTTATTTTTACAATGTACTGTTGTTTACATATCCACAGTATTTAAAGAAATGGCTACCACAATACATATTTCATTTGTCTCCATATATTTGAGTTGGGTTACAAACTTAGAGCTAAAATTTACATTTGTGTTTTATGATTTGGGTAAGACTAGACACATAAAGCTTTGTTAATGGGACAATTATAGTCTCATGCTCAAAAAGTGCACAATTCAACTGAGAATAAAGACGGTATATATGAAATAGTAAAATTTTACCCATAAAGGCTAGCATCCTAGTGAAGATGACAAAGGAATCAATTATCTACAATAAATTAATTGAAAACCCAACATAAAGACCTGTACAGACTTGTATAAAAAAGACTATTGTCAAATAAAATTGATTTCTCAATTTTTATTATTGTTAACTGTTAAATCTATTTTTCATAAGGAACGTTAGTATAATAGTTTTATAATGTAAAAAATATATATTTTTAAAAATTGAATTCCCATTACATGTGTTTTTTTTCTATTATTAAATCTCATAATAATCTTAGATACAGAAAAAGACCATAATAATTATCACAATTTGGCCATGAGAACCTAAATAATATCATGACTAAAATTAATTGAGACTACATATTTAGAAGGTAAAATAATTAGTTTATTCTAATTTAGCCAGATATGACCCATTAACTATAATATATATTTTCCATGTAATAAAACAAACATTTTTCTAATATTTCTCAGGGCAAAAATCAGAGAAATGAGTAACTTAAATCCTTCTATTTAACCTAAACTTGCGGAGAATTCCTAGACGAATCTGTTTTGTCCTCACACTGTAGACAACTGGGTTAAGCACTGGGGGAAGAAGCAGGTAGATGTCAGCCATGAGGATGTGGACTATGGGAGAGAGATGTTTCCCGAAGCGATGGACCATTGACACCCCAATTACTGGTACAAAGAAGATGAGCACCACACAGACATGGGAAACACAGGTGTTCAGAGCCTTTAGTCGCTCTTCATGGGATGCGATACTCAGCACTGCATTCAGAATAAGAACATAAGAAATAAGTATGAAGACTGAATCCACACCTAGTGTAGCAATAACTACACATAGTCCATAGACACTGTTGATCCTGGCATCAGAGCAGGACAGCCTCAGAACATCCTGGTGTAAGCAGAAGGCATGGGAGAGGGCATTGATCCGGCAATAATGATAGTGTCTCAGTAGCAAAGGTGTAGGCAGAACAACTCCCATGCTTCGTAGCAAGCAGGCAATACCAATCTTGCCAATCACACTGTTAGTAAGGATGGTAGAATAGTGCAGTGGACGGCAGATTGCTATGAAACGGTCGAAGGACATAGCCAGAAGCACTGAGGACTCTAGAAATGTAAATGTGTGGATGAAGAACAACTGAGCATAGCAAGCACTGGCCTGTATCTCTCGGACATCCAACCACAGCACAGTCAGCATTGTGGGAAGTGTAGACATGGACATACCTAGGTCAGTCAGTGCCAAGATGGACAGGAAGTAGTACATAGGCTGATGGAGTGAAGACTCTAACCAAATAACAGAGAGAATGGTTACATTACCAACGAAGGCTACCAAATAAGCAAGGCAGAAAGGCACTGAGAGCCAAGAATGGACATACTCCAGTCCAGGAAAACCCTTCAGGATAAATATGGGCTCTGTAACATCACTGCTATTCCAGGCAAGCATGATGAGCCTCAAGTGGCTTGACAGGTTCTTCTTTATTTCTCAGTCAAATTTGTATCACAATAAACAATGCAATTAGGACAAAAAATACATTCCCTCTATGTTCATCTTGGAAGAAAGAAGAAAATGACAGTGGTTATTATATAAGAAATATTTTCTCAAACTATGGAATGTCAAGAGTGTGTGCCCAATAAATTAGTCATCTATGACAACTAACTTGACAGATTTTTCATCAAAAGCATCAGAAAAATATGTGATACAGAAAAATACAGAAAGTTTTACTCTATAATACAGTGACAGAAGTAGAGAAAATCAAAGTAAAAGCATAGTATTTTCATGTACTTCCTCAGAAATGCTCTTGAGTCAAGTGGTGAGTGCTGTTAGGCTGCAACCATGAAACAACTGAACTGACCCTGTGACTTCAGCACACACTTCCTCAAAGATCTTTATTCCACATCATAGCTTAATCACAGAAATCCTTCTGACGGTGACTTTCTGTATGTTCTCTCAGAAAAAAAAAAATAATATATTTAACAACATTGTTCATCATGCTTAAAAATATTAAAGAAGAGTATGTCAGTTTGTTGTTATTCATTTCTTAGAAGGGGGCAGAGAGAAAGAGTCTAAAAGATCAAGTCTAGAACATTGCATGTGCTATGCAAACAGCCTACCCTGAACTACACTTTCCAGCACTTATGATTTCTTGATTCACTGTTTTCTCTTTCAGAAAACTGTTTATAACTTTTAACAGACCAGTCAATGCAAATATTAAATGCTGTATTTGCACTTACTGGAAACACAGAGGAACCTCTTAAATACAGCAGCAGCTCAGTATCTACGTCATTTCTCCTGAAAGATGCTGCCTCTCACTTGAGTAAATCAGCCCTGACCTAAAGGGAAAACTGTTCCAAATGAAGTCTTAGCATTTTGCAGTGTACCTCCAACTGTTCCAACAGTGACGCTTTGTTATCCTGGTTATGTTTTGTTTAGACATTATGTGATTATGTTTCATTTAATGTTTATATTTATTTTTAATTTTCCCTCTAATCTACCAGGAAACAACAAAGGGCTTAGGTAATACTGCCTGTGTTTTCAAAGAGGATTTAAGTTGCAATCTACACATCTCTCACATGATGAAAATTTCTCTAGTTTTTGCAGAGTCAAGTTTTCCCTCATCCTCAGTGTAAGAATCAGACCTGCTTCTCCAGTCCAGCCCTGAGCAGAAAAACTGTGCTTCCCCTGGGCTCATGGGCTTTACTAAGGCAATCTGCTCCCCTGCTAAGCTTTCCTTACACACACACACACACACACACACACACACACACACACACAAATCATTTCTACTGAAGTCTCTGACATTATTTTTCTAGCTCAGAATGTTTCCTGTATTTCCTGTTTACCAATTGTTCTTATGGAAACAATCTAGACATTGGTATCAATATATGTAGAACATACAACAAATGTACAAATGTGTTCATATATACAGGCACACATGTACACACAGAGACAGACACACACAAAGCTAGTCTTTTAGACAAATGGGAAATTTTCTCTTATTCCATGCTAGAAACATTATTCTATGCAAAGTTTTCAACCTAAATACAAATCATATTTTCTTTAATTCACAGATATTTCTGTAAATAAGTTTGATTATGATTTCATAATTGTCTTGTTCCTGCTCTGAATCTCCTTTATGCTGATCTTAATGTTTGGAAACTTTCAGTTACAGGGTTGTTCATATACTGAACTGAAGAATATAATAAACATTAATATCCTTCTTTATACTTAATATTTTTTCATGTATTTAAAGCATGCAGCACATCCATATTTTATGTATGTATATATAAATGATTATCAGAGGCAAGAAAATTATCCAATTACCTTCTTCAGATAACATTTTTGGATGTATATGTGTGTAGTAAGACCATCTAAGACCTATTCAACAACCAACCAAATTTGTATAAATCAGTACATTATTTATTTTAGTTCTTAGGCTATTAGATTTCTAATCTTATGCAAGTTTCATCCTTTGATCCATTTCTTCCCATTTCATACCCTTGGCTATCTGCATTAGCTGGCATCCTATTCTGTATAGTTTTGATTTATCATTCATCCATCTCTCAGTATACCATCTGCCATGATTTTCACTTGATCTCTCTACAGTTGTCCTTTCTCGGCTCATTTTATTCTATTTGCAGCTCATTAATTTGGTTGCTTTGGGAGTTGAATATAGTTAAATTACACTGAGATTGAGAAATAATGGAACAACACTGAGAGTAAAGACCACTTCTAATGAAGCACAAGGAAAACACTTGTGTCACACACTAACCTCATTACAATTAAGAGAAAACTGCCAAAGACAAGAAGCAGTCTTCCCATCGTCATAGCTGTGGTTCTCAAAAACACTTGTCAAATGGCAAGTTTGTCTGAAATTGCCAAAAAAAAAAAAAAAATGGAGTGGGGTGTGATGATGTGATTCTTATTTCAAAATTGACATTCCTGCTTGAATTACACAAATACTTTATAATAATTCTTGTCTCCAGAAGTATATGTTAACACATAATATCTTAAAAATCTTCTCACCATTTATTTGTAATTGAAAAATCAACACTTACCTGAGGTTTATGCATAAGCAGTTGGATCATCAGGAAATTTTGGTAAGCCACCAATAGCCCATTTCCCAAATGACTAATAGTTGTGTTATTTCCTTCTGACAACTTTCCTACTGTAGATAAAGTCATATTCTCTTTTTGTCTCTATTTCTGTTTCTTCCTCTTTTTCCTTTTTCATTTACTTTTGAATGTCCTATTTGTCTCTCTTTCCTATTGCTATTTCTATTTCAGTTTTATCTAAACTTATGTCTTTTCAGCATGTAATTCTGCTTTTCTATTTATTCTTTGCTTTGTCTCTGCATTTTTTCTTGTATTTCTGTTTTAGATCTTGATACCTTTGGTTTTTAACCCTCACCTGAGATAAAGTCTGCACTGGATACAGATGCTTTTTAATTCTTTGAGTCCTAAGGCTTGTTATTTATTCCTCTGCCTCTATAATTATGCCTCATTTCTCCTGGGGTAGAACACAGGGGATTGTTTTTAAAATCTGCTAGATACTCAGAAGGGAAATGATGCACACAGCATTTGACCATCAGTTAGAGCACAGAACTTCAATCCTCAGAATTTATCCCTACTGCTATCTATGGTTCCTACTCCTTCCTTCACAGGCAGTAGTTTTGTTTGTTTGTTTTTTATATTTTTCAAATAAGCTCAATGAGATAAGTTTGTTAAAAGTTTATTTTTGAATCACATGAGCCTCTTCTCGTGAATATTAGAATAATATTAGAATGTTGACCAACTTAGTCTTGTAAGATATTGTGGAGGTACCCACAGTTACCATGAGTATGGGGCTACAAAGGTCCCATCATGTCCAGAAGACAACCTATACCACAATCATCCCAGATCTCTGGCACTTATAATTTTTCTATCCTTGTTTTCTTTGTTGTTCTCTGAACCTTTATGGGGAAAATATGTGATAAGGATGTCTTTATTGATTTTTGAGAATGCCATAGACACTTATTCTCAGTATCTTAACTAATTGCATGTCTCTGTATTAACCACTACAGTGATTTTTAGTCATAGTAGTCATAGCATGAACTCCTTAGGACAGAAGTTTTGAGAAGAACATGCATTTACTTGATGTTCTGAGACTGCACATCATTTCCACTAATGAAGGAGAAAATAAACTCCAACTCTTGCTAGGCAACTGGGAAAGTGAAAATTCTTCCATAGAGAATTTTCTCTTGTGTATTAGAGTGCCAGACCATCCTAAAAATCTGATCTTAACATAGAAAACTCATCTTTTCTGGACATTCACCTGCCCCTGTGGCAAAAAAAGCTATGAGCTGGGATCAGTTATCACCTACAGTTCTACCTTCTGAGATGAATTGAGAGCTTGTGTGTTTGCCAGTAAAGAGATATTGACTTTCACATATAATGTGCAATTGTCAGTTACTCATCCCAAATTTTCAGTTACAAAATAACTGAAACACACATAGTGTTCCACACATCAACTCCGACCAAAGTATATAAAAGTGCAGCAGAAAAAGTATAATGGATGGAAGCTTCCAGTGTTCTCTTGCTTTGAGCAGGACACTGCTCCTTCAACTGTTGACCTGTAGCCTCACGACCCTGAGTGTAGACACATACAAGACAAGTTTAAAACTTAAAACTTTACTGGACAAGGAATCATGAAGTAGTATATACAAGTTTACTGTGTATCAAAGATGAAAGCAAACTTGCACATAATAAGCTCAATATGCTTGTTTGTTTTTACATTAAGAATTAATTCTTGAGTGAATATTTGATGTTGCAAGACATGGAGACTCCTCAATATCTTTATAGAATTGACGATTATTTATTTTATAATCTTTTCTGCTGATTTTTTTCAAAAACACACAATAAATAATAGAAGTATGATTAGGGCAAGTTTAAGTTTGAAAATTAACTCTTAATTTGCAGCCAAAATTCACTAGAAAAAAAAACTCGATGAAACTCATCAGAATTTCAAACAGCATTATACCAAATATTTTAACACAATGGGATCCAAATACATAACCATTTCGGAATACTGAGAAATGACATTAAAAGGTATTAGAACCTTTAATTTCTATCATTAAATCATAGTTTTTCCTTCAAAGTAGAAAACTTTACACAGGGAGAAAAACACAGAGGAATTTAAAGTTCATGTCTCAGCTGAGGTGATATGTGTTGTAGGCATTGTATGGCAGGACAGAACACACAGTGCAAAGTGTGAGTATTGAGTGTTGAGAACCAAGGCTGCAATGGAGTCACGTGATGCAACACAGGAAGCACCACAGAAACAGCAATGTGTTCACTGTTAATTTGATTTTGAATTGTGATTTGGCTATTGAAGGTTAGGAATTCTTTTGCTACTGCCATTCTTTTCAGTCCTCACATTTAGCTATTCCACACAACCTACACTCTTAGAGCTTAACATCTGAAACCTAGATGCTTCTGGTTGGAAAGATAGATAGAATATAATGCTAAAACAGGATTATTGGTTCCATGCTGATTCCTGAAGGGATATTATATCATCCAGAATACAATATCTAATCTAAGTCAAAATCCACTATACTTTGTAATGAGACCTATGCTAAAACTACTAGGCTTCACTTCCACTTACCATGTGGGAAATATGTGCTCTACATTCTAACATTGCAAGCCATTGCATGTCGCTGACTTTTGCTACTTTGTGGGTCCTTCTTTCTTCCACCCTTTCCACACTTTCAAACCCTAACTCTAGAAAGCAAAGAAAAAAAAGTCTTGGAAGGAATGGGGGTGATGTTATTGTTAGATTACTTCTTGTTAATTAGGGCCATCAAGATCCTTGGGGCAAGTTTGAATTTCCATGTCAGGATACCTAATTTTTTTTCTTGTTGTTTCTTCTTTGCATACAACTGCTCAACAAACCACATCTAAAAACAACCAACAGCAACCAACCAACAAATCACCTGATCTCTCAGGGCCTGAGAATTTATATATCCTCTGAAAAGTCCCCAGAAATCCATCTGTTACATAATCACAGAAAGTACCTGGTGCTGTTAAAATCACACCCATGCTAATCTAAAGCAGCCCCATATCCCACGCCTGGGACTAAAATGAAGCATTTTCTTATAATATTTTGTGTTCTTTAAAGAAACCAAATTTTCAAAACTATCACTAAAATTACGTCTTACAAGGGTGTAAATATGCAGAGTTCAAATGGTTATATTGAATTTTCACATAGAGACCTCATTGTGTCTTTCTAATATTGCAGCAAACAAACAAAAAAGAAATTAGATGTCTTTAAACTCGTATTAAGTTAAAGCCACTGGTATAGTGTCACTGTGGACAAGTCAGGATATACTTGCTGTTAGGTGATCCTTACAGATCTTTCTAACATCCTTACTTAGTACTGACAGTAATGGAGGACAGCAAAAGTCTCAGTTTGAAAAGTTTATGATTTCCAAACTGATGTACTGTTTAGGGCTGTTTAAAGTTACTAGAGGATTCAGGTGGTATGTAACACAGCCTTGCAAAAGCTGATGCACAAGGTGCTGTAGACTGTTGTACTAACAGTCATCTTGTCACCTTCACTGGGACTGAAATTCTATGTAAATCCTAGAGTAACTGCTTCTGTAATGTATCACTGCACCATGAAATAACTGTGGGATAGTACTTGGTACACCACATCTATCTCCCTGTCACACAGGCTTGAGTCACTTCTCCATGGGAGATGATAGGAGACAGGTCCTACCAAAAACTGTGATGAGGGCTTATTTGCCTACACTGAACCTCTAGACCCAAGATTATGCACCTTTTCTGAAAGGTGCACCTGACAATGGTCATTAATAATTCCTAGGGCTTTTCTTCAGCTCCAGACTATGATGAGGGATAATATATTGGCACCAAAGATCTCTGCAGTGTGGAAGATGACTTTGTCATTACTAAATGAATTCAGTTTGTCAGATAGCTCTATTTCCTTCTTACTCACATAACTTGTTCACTTCGAAGAACACACCTAATCAGCTGTGCTCTAGCAGTTGGTCACTCTGCCGCTGTTCAGTACAAAGGTAGTCAAATTTGGGATGAGAGTATCATTATCAAGGTAACAGGTAAAAGACTTTCAAGTCAAATCACAATAAAAGATTGATTTATTCTATACATAAAATGCTTCCACAAACAGAAAATAAAATTTAAAAACTATTTTTAAAAGGAAGGCAAGAAAGAAGGCTCAGTAATTTAAGGACAGTTGTTTAGCAGAGGACCAGAGTTTGGTTAATAGCACCCAGGGTAGGAGATCACAACTGCAATAATTCCAGCTCCCAAGGATATGACCCCCTCTTCTGGCCTCAGTGAACACACACATGTATATGTGCACACGCGTGTGGGCACGCACACACACACACACACTCACACACACACACACACATACACACACACTCACACACATAACTACACAGCCAAATGCATACACATAGCTAAAGTAAAACACACAAACAGAAAATATTCCCACAACCATATAAAATAAAATTGGAAAATGATGTAAGTAGACTACTGTCCAAAAGAAAAATTCAAGAACCCTTTTGGGTTTAAAAAAAAACAGTATTTATTATCTTATAGAGATAGTTACATTAATCAGAAAGGAGCAAAAGTAAATTAACTGAACTATAGTCAAGAAACTCAACAAACAAAACTCTCTGGTAAAATATGATGTGGCCAGTTTTCCAAAAGAATATAAAAGGGCAAGAAAAAATAATTAGTTTTGTTAGATGAGGCAGATGTGGATTCACAGGCATTTAAACATAAGCATCCAGGTCTTCTGCACACTGAGAATTGAGCTGAACTCTTCTTCAGTGGACTTTGACCTGCATGAGACACCAATGGGCATTTCAGTCCCTTTGAGTATAACATAGTGCATCATAATCTCTAGGGCTTTTAATCTACTAAATTAGCTTCAGAGAGGAAGACATGGAATCAGCCTTTCAGAATGTGACAAATAACGAAGTCTGGGGAACCATTATTCTCACTCATCTCTGTTTAGTCTTGAGGAGCAGACCAGGTAAGACACACCTTCGTCAGAGCCGAAAACCCTTGTGTTTCCTCTATAGACACCGTCAGTCAGTAGCACTATGGGGAGTACCTTACCTTTATTTAGCTATGATTTTTGCCATTTAATACTCATTTCCAAGTAAGTAAATGGAGAACTTAAAAAACCCTTTTAATATATAATTGACCCCATTAAGCATCATCGCAGTGTTAGTATAAATAACAGAGTAAATGATCTCATTTTTAACTTCGACTTAATGCTGAACTTCATGCTAACTCTACACTTTGAAAATCTTCACGCTCTCTTACTGTAATCACCTTTCTTACATTCCTACAAACTAGAGAATTGAATTCTGAAAGCTCTTCTGAGCTACAGATAGATCTGGAAAACCTTCTATTCACCATTCTAGCTTTTTCTGGCTTCTCTAAAAGTCACTCTATTTATAGCAAAACAAAATATTCTATCTGGAAACATAAAGAATATTTTAATGAGATTCATAATTTTTTTCATTGTGCTAAACACAAGGCTCTTTATCATTTATAATAAGCAGAGATAAATAATGAATGAAAATGTTCTTACTCTATTATTCTAGATTGATTATTAAACATGTAGTTTTATTATATTAAGAGAGTTGACATAAACAAAAAGTTACTAGTTGGGACTGGTGTAGAATGATTTAAATCCCAACCTTTAACAGCATTAAAAGGTTTAAATGTTAAAAATTAAAAGATCTTGTATGTCAGTCACAACATGCTGCCAATGAATATCAATATCTAACTAAGCTTGTTATTAACTTTGAGAATACAATTTTCTAAAGAACAATCGAAAAGAAATTTAAAAGAAACAAAATCTCTTTTTCTGCAGGAAAGATTGGCAGAGTGAGTGGCAAAGTGGCTGAAGAAGTTAAGCCTGACCTGATCTGTACATGAGCTGGGCAGGAGAGGATGCTAAGCAGCAAGAGCCCTACATTCCACTTAACCATTCATTTACCCCAACAAAATAAACTTTAGACAACCATTGAGGGCTTTATCCTGGAGAAAATAAAACAATCAAAACAACAACAAATTACAAAACAAAACTTCTAATGACTCTGTTTAGGCATATGGACCAAATAAGCACATAACATCTCTTTCCTGATTATTTTGCAATGTCTTCTTCAGCTTTCCATAAAATATTTCTCTTTTTTTCTGGTCAGCATCAAAAGTACATCTTGGGAGTTGGAATACACCAGCCATGACAGATAATTCTTTATTAACAACTAAGACACTTAACAAATGTGGTAAAGTAGACAAATATTGTTAGTTATAACTGAATATTGCCTCTATGTAATTTATTTGAAGAAATAATAATTTCTCATTGTACAGGTACATTAAAATAGCACATTGTCCCATAAACAAATTCAAGTAAATTAAAATAAAAATAAGTTATAACTAGCATGAAAGCATACCAATAATTGAATGGAAAACAATAAAGTGATTAGCAAATGTAAGCAAAAATTCATGGTGATTTAAAATAATTTACATTTAGAAGAAAAGAATATTTATAAAATTGATTAATAATTTTGGTACATTAGAAACCAAACACAAATATGACAAACAAGCTAGTGTAGATAGATAGATTGATAGATAAATAGATAGATAGATAGATAGATAGATAGATAGATATGTAGATAGATGATAGATAGATAGATAGATAGATAGATAGATATGTAGATAGATAGATAGATAGATAGATACAGTTGATGAAAATGAAACCAATGTGAATGCTTTGAAGGAAAACAGGGAGAGTCATACAGGAATGTGAAGAGGGAGAAAAGGGAAGAGGAATATGTTGCTAACTATATTATAATGCCAAGCATTTAAAAAAGAATTTTAAAATGAAACAAAAATACAACATGAGTAAATGGGAAGTTACATTAAAAATCTGTGCTTAAATGTTTTAATTAAACTATTTTATATAATTAATCTGAGCAAATAGATAGTATTTAAAAGGAATATACACATATACACATATATATTTATACATATACATATACATATACATATACATATACATATACATATAC
>JANHMN010000003.1:93911485-93939404 GCA_030674055.1 Rhabdomys pumilio | reverse complement strand
CATATACATATACATATACATATACATATACATATACATATACATATGTAGCTCTCTAACAGGGTTAAACTGAAATATATACGAAAATTCAACTAAATAGATATTTCAAAAGAGAATATTTAATGTGATAATGATTGACAATATCAAAAGTAGTATAACAAATAACTGTTCAGTTAAAATGTTTAACCTAAAAATGAGTTGTACATCTTCAACTAAGTACTGCATATTAAAGTGCATAATACCCAGTTTATAGAGAATATGCTAATTCAGGATACTAGCAAACAATATCAACAACAGGAAAGGAAGACAAGTAAACAGCGAATCAGTTGAGACCTGTCTATTGGATGATTGCTTTTTAAAACTGGATGTGGTTTAGAAAGCAGGAAGCACAGGCTCACTCAAGAATCTCTCTCACTGAGTAATATGTTAAAAAGAAAAGAATAGAGAGAAGCAATGAGCTCCAACCAGAAAAAATTCAGAGTCTGCCTTCATGTGACCAGTAATCATTAAGATTTAAATATTAATAGGTCATAGTGTGATTTGATATAGATATTAACATGTACCACATATTTGCATATTGATATGAACTACTATGACTACTTCTGATCTGTCTTCCCCCATGTTAGGTGCATTTCTAAGAACAATTTCTATCTCTCTTGGTTTGACAGCACGTTAAAGATTACTCTCGGCACCACAACACACCTCTTTGGAGCCATCCATCTTGATTCCACACATGCTGGTATGTCAATTCTCAACATCTCAGTCACTGAAGTTTCTACTTTCTATTTGATTGGATTCCCAGGGATGGAGGCTGCCCACATTTGGATCTTCATCCCCATATGTCTCCTGTATACTGTTGCCATCCTGGGCAACTGCACTATCCTCTTTTTCATAAAATCAGAGCCTTCTCTTCATGAACCCATGTACTATTTCCTCTCCATGTTGGCTCTCTCTGACCTGGGACTGTCCATTTCTTCTCTTCCTACCATGCTTAAGGTTTTCCTGTTCAATTCTCCAGACATTTCTCCTAATGTGTGTTTTGCCCAGGAGTTTTTTATTCATGAATTCTCAGCTATGGAGTCATCTGTGCTTCTCATTATGTCCTTTGATCGCTTTATAGCCATCTGTAACCCTCTGAGATACACTTCCATCCTTACCAGTGCCAGGGTCCTTCAAATCGGGCTTGCCTTTTCTCTCAAGAATGTGCTGTTGATCCTGCCTTTTCCTGTAACTCTAAAGCTTCTAAGATACTGCAAGAAGAATCTCTTGTCACATTCCTATTGCCTCCACTAGGATGTCATGAAGTTGGCCTGCTCAGACAACAACTTCAACGTCATCTATGGTTTATTCGTGGCTCTCACAGGCATCCTTGACATAACATTCATTTTCATGTCATATGTAATCATCCTGAGAGCAGTGCTGGGCATTGCATCCCAAAGAGAAAGGCTCAAGGTCCTTAGTACTTGTGTCTCCCACATCTGTGCTGTGCTCATTTTTTATGTCCCTGTCATATCCCTTGCTGTTATCTATCGCTTTGCAAGACGTAGTTCCCCCATATCTAAGATTCTCATGGCCGACATTTTCTTGCTTGTGCCTCCTGTAATGAATCCTATCATATACTGTGTGAAGAGCCAACAGATAAGAAACGTGATACTAGAGAAACTGTGTCATAAACAAAGCTGATAAAGATGTTCAAGCTCAGAAAAGCTAATTAGTGATGTCAGAAAGTCAAGCAGAATGAATCAGTAAGGGCTCACATTGCATGTTAACTCATCAGCATCGCATTTACCAATCCAAAGAATCAGCTTTGCAAATTTTTGATTTAATATTTAATATTGTGATATTAATGTAAACATTGAATGTATCCCCATTTTTACCAAGTTGGCAATAACAGTCTTTTCAAACATTTCTGGGGAATAATTGTTACCTTAGAGATCTCTGCACTTCCTACTTTGTCACCTCTATGATACTCCTTCCCACTGTTTCTGCTCCTCTGTCCCCCTTTAGTTATCAATTTTCCTTTCAATTCCCTATTGTCCTTCCACATGCTGCTCTGAGATTCTGATATCATCCTTCCCTTTGTGTCTATCTCTGGCACATTTTCCTCCCCACATTGGCCCATGAACTCCCCATCACTGCTGGAATATCAGAGTTCTAAACTCACTGAAAATTGCAAGAGACACATGCCTACCTAAATCCAAAATAAATGCACTCATTATATAAAGAAAGACTCAGATTACTTGAAACTAAATACATATGCACATTGGCTTTGCAAACAATCAGCCTACTGCTGGATGTTTCCTCAAACATCATTTAAAATGTAGTCCAAAGCTTTCATCTGATAATGCCTTAGAGCCAAAATCTTAAAATTGTTCTCAAAAACCTTGATTAAATATTACAACAAAGCATGATGGTTTACACCTATAATCTCAGCACTCAGGAGGATGAAGACTTCAAGGTCACTCTCACAATATAGTGTTTTAAAAGCTAGCCATGGCTACATGAACCATGTATCAAAAATAATTTATATAATACACATATACACATTAAATAAATTTCTAATCTATATTTCATTGTTTTATAAGTCAGTAGACTCAGTTTGTCACATATTTTTGTCAGAAAAATGGCTAAAATTAAAGTATAAAGTAGAATGAATATGAGACATAACTTTTATATAACTAATAAGTTTTATATTACCACGTTTTACTCCAAGCTAAATCTTTAATGTTTATGAGATTTTCTTTCATATATATATATGATGATTTTCTTTCATATTCATATATATATATATATACACATATATATATATATATATATACATTTATGTTATATATAAGCAATATATTCTACCTCTAGTCAACATTACATAATTAATTTAAATATCCTAAATGAATTCTATCCTTAATGATTTTGAGATAAAAGAAGTGTCTACACAAATTTAACACTCTGTAATCCACCAAAACAGAGAAACTAATTTAAATAATGTAGGTAACTAATAAATGAGATTGTTTTAACACAATTGATTTGAAATAACTGCTGTGACTACTTAGTTGTCTGCAATAATTATAATAGGGACATAGTTATGTTTTTTCCTAATTATTTGTCTTTAATTTACTAGTTGTAAGACAATAATATATCAAGTGAATATTTAAACACTAGTAATCTAACCTAAGGACAAATGTATCAATGTAAGAGCAGTAAAAGAGATTGCTTAATACTGTTTATTACTTAACACTAAACATGCACACCAAACGACATTAAAACATGAACCCATGAACTTAACTATTTTTATTTTGTAATGCTTGTTGTGCATATATACACTGTAAAAGCAGTTAATAGATAATTACCCAAAATTATGGCTAAGTTTAGTGTTATAATTTACATAACTAAAATATGCTCCAAATTATTCTAGGTGTTTTCCAACCTTCAAATTATGCTGTCTCTAATAAACAGATATTTGCTAAATATCTAGAGAAGAACATATACTACACTGTGTGGCAGAAATCTCCTGCCCAATGTATTTGCAGTGGAACTCTGTCATTGGATAGGGAAGAGGGAGTTGGAGCTAGGAGATGGGAGGAGAGAGGAGAGAAGTAAGATGACCGGAGAAGTATATCTCTAGCAGTCTTTGGTAGTTATTCATATCAAAAGGTTAGATCATTGGGATAACAATTCTAATTGTGTGGGCATCTTGTATATTGAGTATTTGCTAATATGTAAATCCATTGGTTAACTTTAAGCATCTAGAGCTTTACTTTACTGGGTTACTGGAAGGTGGGTCTGCCAACAACCGGGTGATTATGGCTGTGAAGAAACTAGCAACTCCAGGAACAAGCGAACCAGAGCTGGAAGCACAGGGACTGGTCACTACTGGGGCAAGTTAGAGCGAGCAGCCCGGTGGAACCAGCTCGGGAGCTCTGGTCCTGCTGGAAAGCTTATTGAGACAAATGGTCTTGGAGCAGGAACATGGTGGCCCGGCCAGGAGCTAGCCAGTCACACATTTTTTTATCTCCTATTACAACACTGTGCTATTTTAATTTTATGTACTTTTAGCAACTTACCTTTTTATATGATAGATCAAACTAAATAGTTGAAATACACTTATACGTCACCGAAAAAAACATGATAAGAAAATTCAGATGTCTCTATCAATTAAAAGTGTCAATAATGAATTTTCTAAGCAATTACAAAATTTTGGTTTATGAAAATTCCTAATTATCTTTTTCCTATGTTTTTCTGTAAAAAAGTAGTTATTGATGGTTTACAATTGTAGTCACTATATGCAAAGGGAAGTAGCAAAAAATTGTAGCAGAAATACTCTGTAAAAACATATACAGAGGCCTGTGGATGTACCTCACTTGATAGTATACTGTGTGACATGTAAGAGCATGAGTCTGATCCTCTCTAGCTCACTAAACTCACTAATGCGGTGGTGTGCACCTGGAGGCACCACAGTACTCCCACTCAGAGGGAGAGGCAGGAAACTGCATAGCAAATTCAAAGCCAGTGTGAGTGGACACAGCCTGCTGCAAAAGCCAAAAAGAAGGGGGGGGGGGGGGGTGAAAGGGATTCCAGAGATGGTATCTGGGACTGAGGGGAGAAAAGCAAAAGGGGGGAAGATATTGTAATTTTATTACAATTAAAAACATTTTTGAAGTTAAAAAAAAAGCAAACAAGGAGAGTGTAATGTGTGTTAAAAATGAAAAGCATGAAGTATTTGATTTTGTTCAGGGAAGAAGAAAATGGAATTTCTAAAAATATTATGTTTTGATGTGTTCCAAAACAAGAAAGCAAAAAATTCAAAGGGATTTAAAAAAATTATAATAAATATGAAAAACTAATTTTACAAAAGAAATTTTAAGAGCTGTTAAACTGACTTTATATTCCAGTGACTGACTTGATTAAAATTACCTGTTGGTTTAAAGTAAGAGTAAGTTTTCTTTTTGGAAGGTCAAGAAAATTCAGACTATGTTAGGAACAGAGATCAGAGGGGGGCTCACTCCAAGTGAAAATCAAGGGCAAGCTCTTAGTTTGAATCACAGTCTTGAAAAGCTGTTTAAAAGTCAATTGATAGGATTAACATAGTGAACATGGCCACTTAACCAAAAACAATCTACAGATTCAATGCACTTCCCATAAAAATTCCAACACAGTTGAACTTCATATGGAAAACACAAAACAAAACAACAAACCAGGACAGCTAAAATAATCCTCTACAAAAAAAGAATTTCTAGAGAAATCACC
Source organism: Rhabdomys pumilio (assembly GCA_030674055.1). NCBI lineage: Eukaryota > Metazoa > Chordata > Mammalia > Rodentia > Muridae > Rhabdomys > Rhabdomys pumilio. The sequence continues at coordinate 93,934,160 of JANHMN010000003.1, read as the reverse complement.
ATCCCTGAATTCAAGCTGTACTACAGAGCAATAGTTTAAAAAACAGCATTGTATTGGTACAGCGACAAACAGGTTTGTCAATGGAATCAAACAGAAGACCCATAAATAAACCGCCACACCTATGGACACTTGAGTTTTGACAAAAAGGCCAAAATCAGACAATGGAACAGGCAGAGCATCTTTAACAAATGGCGCTGGTCTAACTGAATGTCTGTATGTAGAAGAATGCAAATAGATCCATATTTACCACCCTGTAAAAAACTCAAGTCCAAGTGAATCAAAAACTTCAACATAAAACCAGATATACTAAATCAAATAGAGAATAAAGTAGGGAATAGCTGTGAACTCATTGGAACAGGAGAGAACTTGCTAAGCAGAAAACCCATAGCTTAGGCACTAAGATCTGTTGATTTGTAGGTATTAATAAATGGGACCTCCGGAAACTGAAAAGCTTATATATGCAAAGGACACTGTCAACAGGACAAAATGACAGCCTGCATATTGGGAAAAGACCTCACCAACCCTACATCTGACAAAAGGCTAATATCCAAAATACATAAAGAACTCAAGAGGTTAGACAAGAACAACCCAAATAACCCAATTAAAAATGGGTACAGAGCTAAATAGAAAAATTCTGCCTCTGACTCAGTCTAACTGAAGACTAATGGGAAACTATTACTAGTGATGCCTTAGCATTCCATAATGGGACCACAACTATCCAGCCACAATATTTTATTTTTATTATTTATTTAATAAAATAATAATATTTTATTAAAAGTTCACATTTATTTATTTATTTATTTGTTCTTTTTGTCATTTTTTTATTGGATATTTTATTTGCATTTCAGATACCATCCCCTTTCCCCATTTCTCCTCCCTACAAAACCCCTATCCCATGCCCCCCCTTTTCCATTTTGTTTTTATACATTTTTTTAAAATGTTAATCAAAGGCTTTATAAGTATGGTAATGCTTAATCAGAAGTGTAACCCAATATCCAACCTAGATATGTAAACTATCTTTGACTGGTGGAGATACGTGAACTTCTGCCTCCATGCCCCCTCTCTCTTTCTCTCTCTTTTTCTCTTTCATTACCTAGCTTCTCATCTACTTCATCTTCTCCTCTCCTTACTCCATCTTTTCCTCTCGGTGCTCCTTCCCCCTTAGCTCCTCCTACATATTACCCTTCCTGTTAAAATAAAACGTTTCTCTCAAAATACAATTAGAGCACAATTATTCCTATTTGTACCAGTGAGGTACAAGATAGTCTTAATACCCAGTCCATCCTTTTGTTGACTAACCAGAACCTCTGTCGTCTCTCTTGACTAAAACACTTAGTTTTGAACCTGGTTTTTTCTTGGCTTTAGAATGAATGTCAGCTGAAAACCATCCATTCAGATCTTTTCTCTCAAGGTAAATAGCCAAGATTGGCTATGAGACCATAGGTCTTCAATGCCATCAGAAATCCAGAATGACTAAATTAACTGAATTTATGGGAAGCAACAAGCATAGCTTCTAAAACTTAGCCAATTTATAGAGACCGCTGAACACCTGGACAACCCCTATACTACTGAACGTTGGAGCATCAAATCTTCAGCCTTCTGGCCCAAACTCATCTGACAGACTTTAGTGCTGCAGAATTATTAAGGGCTGGTTACTCTGTCTAGGCAGATATAATCATCGACTATTCTGCAAGTGTGTCCTTTTCTGTAGATGGAGAGAGGCAATTCTTGCCTGGTAGCTGTCTCACCACAACAGGAGTAACTCCAATAATGCTCAATTTCTTCTTAGAATCCAAGACGGGAAGCTGTCAGGAGCAGACAGGTCTCTAATCAAAATGAACATTAATATAGAAATATTTGTGACGTCAATTCTATGGATTTCTGACGTTTTGAAATCCAACTATCCATGTAAGGTAACCTGGATTGTTGTCTGTTAACTCCTCTCAGCTATTTCTAAATAAAATATAGAAAACACCCTAACATTAAACTCAAAGTCATGAATTTGCTATAGTCCCTTAACTCACAGGCTAACAATCCCAAATCAGTTAAAAAAGTTAAAGAAGGACTGGGTCTAAGCCTTGTGTTCCTAAATGTGTTATACAGGCACAATGCCCATGAGAGTATCAATATTCATTTCACTTTCATATCAATAAGAAGCTCATACCAATGAAAACCTTAAATTTGAAATCCAAGTGAATTTTGTACCATTTAAGAAATTATAACTTCATCTTGATACTGAATTATACAGATTTTTACCAATAGGTTATGGCTATGCCATAAATCCTAGCTAATCCTCCTTGTTCCAACAAAACCACTACTTTTCCCCAAAGAGACAGCCCAATATTAACAACCACCTTAGTCCCCAAGCCCAGGGAATAGGGGTGCTGACTCTTCTTTAACTTCTTCAAGCTGATTATGGGCGTTGAGATATTAGAAGAGGGGTGGGGGGAAAGGTAAATTGATAAGCCTCTGACGCTGTGTCTTCACTGCATCCAGATGGAATTCCCAGACCTCTGAGGTTTGAATAGGTCTGCTCGTTTTGCTTGATGAGTAGATACACCAAGGCTGTGTATTCTGCAATATACAATTCTCTGGACAAGTTTTAGTATCAAGAAAAAAAATTTCTTTTTTTTTTTTTCCTAGAGGGCTGACATTTTTTAAAAAGGATGTTGGTTCTAACAACTTTTTATTCCCTTTTATGTAATTGGTTATAATATTTACATTTCAAGTTTTATCCTCTTATCCCATTTTCCCCACCACCCAGGAAATACCTTATCCCATCCCCCCTGCTTATATCCCTTCTATGAGGCTGTGCCCACACCTACCCCCCACCCCTACTACCCCCTCCTCACCCTCACTCACCCCATTCTGTGTTCATTTTTCATGGGACCAAGAATCTCCTCTCCCACCTATGCCCAACAAGGCTGTCCTCCCCTACATATACTGCTAGAGTCGTAGGTCCCTCCCTATGTGCTCCCAGGCTGGTGGTTTAGACCCTGGGGGGGCTCTGGTTGTTTGGTATTGTTGCTTTCCTCTTGGGGTCACAAACCCTTTCTGCTCCTTCAGTTTCTCCATTGGAAAACCCTTGATCATATCAGTGGTTAGCTGTGAGCATTGTCCTCTGAATGTGTCAGTCTCTGGCAGATCTCTAAGGAGACAGCTATATCATGTTCTTGACAGCATGCATTTCCAGTCATCCACATCAGTGTCTAGCTTAGGTGACAGTACATGGAATGGATGCCCAGGTGGAATGGTCTCCTGAAGGCTCCTCCTTCAGTTTCTGTCCCATGTTTTGTTTCCATAATTGCTCCCTTGAGTATTTTTGTTACTGGTTCTAAGTAGAACTGAGGCGTCCCCTCTTGTTCTTTCTTCTTCATGAGCTTCATGTGGTCTGTGGGTTGAGTCTTCGCTATTCTAAGTTTTTGAGCTAACATCTGCTTAATAGTGAGTAAACAACATGTGTGTTCTTTTGTGATTGGGTTAACTCACTCAGGATGATAATTTCTAGATCCATCCATTTACCTAAAAGTTTCTCAAATTCATTATTTTTAATAGCTGGGTAATAATACTCCATTGTGTAGATGTACCACATTTTTTGTATCCATTCCTCTGTTGAGGGACATCTTGGTTCTTTCCAGCTTCTGGCTATTATAAATAAGGTTGCTATGAACATAGTGGAGCATATGCAGTTTTTATTACTATTGCCCTGTAGTACAGTTTGAGGTCAGGGATGGTGATTCCCCCTGAAGTTCTTTTGTTGTTGAGAATAGTTCTCGCTATCCTGGGTTTTTTGTTGTTCCATATAAATTTGCAAATTGCTCTTTCTATCTCGATGAAGAATTGATTTGGAATTTTGATGGGGATTGCACTGAATCTATAGATTGCTTTTGGCAAGATGGCCATTTTTACTAAATTAATCCTGCCAATCCAGGAGCATGGGAGATCTTTCCATCTTCTGAGGAAAGGGTCTGGTTTTTCCATCTTCTATTTCTTTCTTCAGAGACTTGAAGTTCTTGTCATACAGATCTTTCACTTGCTTGGTTAAGTTCACTCCAAGATATTTTATATTGTTTGTGACTATTGTGAAGGGTGTCATTCCCCTAATTTCTTTCTCAGACTGTTTATCTTTTGAGTATAGGAAGGCTACTGACTTGTTTGAGTTGATTTTATATCCAGCCACTTTACTGAATTTGTTTATCAAGTTTAAGAGTTCTCTGGTGGAAATTTTAGGGTCACTTAAGTATACTATCATATCATCTGCAAATAGAGAAATTTTGACTTCTTCCTTTCCTATTTGTTTCCTTTTGACATCCTTTTGTTGTCTAATCGCTCTAGCTAGGACTTCCAGTACTATATTGAATAGGTAGGGTGAGAGTGGATAGCCTTGTCTGGTCCCTGATCTTAGTGGGATTGCTTCAAGTTTCTCTCCATTTAGTTTGATGTTGGTTACTGGCTTGCTGTATATTGCTTTTACTATGTTTGGGTATGGACCTTGAATTCCTGCTCTTTCCAAGACTTTTAACATGAAGGGATCTTGGATTTTGTCAAATGCTTTCTCAGCATCTAGTGAGATGATCATGTGGTTTTTTTTTCTTTGAGTTTATTTATGTAGTTGATTACATTGATGGATTTTTGAATATTGAACCAACCCTGCATTCCTGGGATAAAGCCTACTTGATAATGATGGATGATTGCTTTGATGTGTTTTTGGATTCGGTTTGCGAGAATTTTATTGAGTATTTTTGCATCAATATTCATAAGAGAGATTGGTCTGTAGTTCCCTTTCTTTGTTTGGTCTTTGTGATACTTTGGTTTTTTGTCTTTTTTTTTAATACTCCAGATTTTATTACATCCCCCTCCTAGTCCACCCTCTCACTGTTCCACATCCCATACCTTCTCCCCACCACCTTGTCTCCATGAGGATGTTCCCACCACCCAGCCTGTACCCAACCAGACCTCTAAACTCCCAGGGGCCTCCAGTCTCTTGAGAGTTAGGTGCATCTTCTCTACCCAGACCCGACAGTCCTATGCTGTATATGTGTTGGGGGCCTCATAACAGCTGTTGTATGCTGCCTGTTTGGTGGCCCAGTGTTTGAGAGATCTCAGGGGTCCAGGTTAATTGAGATTGCTGGTTCTCCTACAAGGTCGCCCTCCTCCTTAGGTTCTTCAGGCATTTACCTAATTCAACCTCATGGGGTCAGAAGCTTCTGTCCATTGGTTGGGTGCAAATATCTGCATCTGCTTGTTGGGTCTTCCAGAGTGGCATCATGATAGGTCCCTTTCTGTGAGCACTTCATAGCCTCAGTAGTAGTGTCAGGCCTTGGGACCTCCCCTTGGGCTCCAATTTGGGCCTGTCGCTGGACCTTCTTTTCCTCAAGCTTCTCTCCATTTCCATCCCTGCAGTTCTTTCAAACAGGAACAATTACAGGTCAGAGTTTTTTGACTGTGGGATGGCGGCTCCCTCCCTCACTTGATGCCCTGTCTTCCTGCTGGAGGTGGGCTCTAAGTTCCCTCTCCCTACTCTCCAGTATTTCATCTAAGGTCCCTCCCTTTGAGTCCTGAGAGTCTCTCATCTCCTAAGTCCCTGGTGCATTCTGGAAGGTCCCCATAACCTCTTATCTCCTGAGGTTGCCTGTTTCCATTCTTCCTACTGCCTCTTAAGGCTTCAGTCTTTTTCCCTCACCCAATTCTAGATCAGGATCCATTCTCACTCTTTCACCTCCCTTCCACTTTCCCTCCCAGATTCCTCCCTCCCTCCCCACTTGTTATTGCTTTCTTCTTGCTCCAAAGTGGGACTGAGGCATCCTCATGTGGGCCCTTCAGCTTGTTCACCTTTTTGAGTTCTGTGGACTATATTTCGGGTATTCTGTATTGTTTTTTGTTTGTTTGCTTGTTTTGCTTTGCTTTGTTTTTGTTTGTTTGGTTTTTTTTGTTTTTGTTTTTTTGTTTTGTTTTGTTTTGTTTTGTTTTGGTTTGGTTTTTGGGGGTATTTTTTGGCTAAAATTCACTTATTAACGAGCTCATACCATGCATGTTCTTTTTGGTCTGAGTTACCTCACTCAGGATGGTATTTTCTAGTTCCATCCATTTGCCTGCAAAACTCAGGCTGTCCTCATTCTTGATAGCCGAGTAGTATTCTATTGTGTAAATGAACCACATTTTCTGTATCGATTCTTCTGTCATGAGACATCTGGGTTGTTTCCAACTTCTGGCTATCACAAACAAGGCCACTGTGAACATAGTGAAACATGTGCCCATGTGGCATGGTGGGGCATCTTTTGGGCTATACTCCCAAGAATAGTATTGCTGAGTCTTCAGGTAGATCTATTTCCAATTTTCTGAAGAACCTCCAGATTGATTTCCAGAGTGGTTGTACCAGTTTGCAACCCCGCGAGCGGTGAAGGAGTGTTCCTCTTTCTCCACATCCTCGGCAACATGTGTTGTCACCTGAAGTTTTGATCTTGGCCATGCTGATTGGTGTAAGGTGGAATCTCAGGGTCATTTTGATTTGCATTTCTCTGCTCACTAAGGACTTTGAACATGTCTTTAGGTGCTTCTCAGCCATTTGAGATTCCTCTATTGTGAATTCTTGATTTAGTTCTATACCCTATTTTTTGATTGTGATGTTTGGTTTTTTTTGGTGGTTAGCTTCTTGAGTTCTTTATATATTTTGTATATTAGTCCTCTATCAGATGTGAGGTTAGTGAAGATTTTTCCCAATCTATAGATTACCAATTTATTTATTGACTATGTCCTTTGTCTTACAGAAGTTTTCCAGTTTCATGAGGTCCCATTTATCAATTCTTGATCTTAGAGTATGAGCCATTGGAATTCTGTTTAGAAATTTCCCCCGTGCCAATGAGTTCAAGGCTCTTTCCAACTTTCTCTTCTATTAGATTCAGTGAATCTGGTCTTATGTTGAGGTCCTTGATCCACTTGGACTTGAGCTTTATGCAAGGTGAGAAATATGAGTCTACTTTCATTTTGCTACATACAGACAGCCAGTGAGACCAGCACCATTTATTGAAGATGCTTTCTTTTTTTTCCCATTGTATATTTTTGGAGTCTTTGTCAAAGATCAAATGTCTGTAAGTGTATGGTTTTATTTCTGGGTCTTCAATTCTATTACATTGATCAACGTGTCTGTCTCTGTACTAGTATCATGCAGATTTTTGTCACTATTGCTCTGTATTAAATCTTGAGGTCAGAAATGATGATTCCCCAAACTGTTCTTTTATTTCTTTTTCTTTTTTTTTTTTGATATTTTCTTTATTTACATTTCAAATATTATCACCTTTCCTGGTCTCCACCACAAAACTCCCTATCCCAGTGTCTCTAGAACAAACACTGAGTCTGAAATAGATTCTCTCCCACTGTATGAGTACCTCCAAACTCCAAGCTAACAGTCGTAACATATACACAGAGAACCTGATGGAAATGCATACAGGCTGCCTGCTTGCCACTTCAGTCATGTGAACCCATGTGAGCACTGCTTAGTTGATTCAGTGGGCCATGTTATCATGGTATCTTCAATCCCTTCTGACTCCCACAATCTTTATGTGGTTAGCTTGTGATTCATATCAAGACTTATGTATTATTTTACTGAGAATACAGGTGAATATGGAGAAATGTGATATTTATATCAGAAATTCTATAAAAGAACATAAATTTCAGTGTATTAAACTATTCAATTTTTCTCAGAAATTTTTATATATGTGTGCATAGAAATTGAATGACATACATTAGGTTCAACATTAAGTATTTAATATTAAGTATTAACAATAAAAATAGTCTTATAAATTATCTCTTTTATGCCTTTAACACGTAAGTATGTGAACAAAGCCAGTTTATATTAGTTCTTTTTTTTCTAGAAGAAACCCTAAATGTAGATTTATTTTTCAATTATTTTTAAAATTTATTTTTCTCTCATATAACTCATCTCAGTTTCAGGTTCCCCTACTTCCTCTTCTTTAAATGCCCCACACACACTTCCTCTCACCCCAGATACATTACATATCTATAGTTTTGACCTATGAGACAAAACATGCTATTTCCATTTCTGAATCTGACTTATTTGATTTTCCTGCAAATGTCAGACTCTCATTTCTTTTTATAAGTGAATGCAGCTCTATGTGTGTATTATATACAGTGTTCTTTTATCAATTAATTTGTTGACATCTAAGCTAATCCAAAATTTTGGCTATTGTGAATAGTTCTGCAATAAACATGGCCATGTAAGAATGTCTGCAGTATGGTAATAAGAACTTTCAGAAGATATAAGTGAGATGACATAGTTGGATCACATAGTACTTGTGGGAAGCCATGACAAGGCCTTACTCTTGGCAAACACTCACTCTTGGCTCTCCTATCTACTATTCTTCTTTCTGCTTACCTTCCATGATTCACTTGTCAGTTCTCAGAACTTCAAACAAGGCCTCATAGCAACCCACTTTAGTAACCCTTCCTCCTGATCTCTAGATTTAGACAACATCCTGCTAGATAGATGTTTTTAGAACTCCTGGTAACAGAAAGGCTTTGTAAAAGTAACTTAATTAGACCCCACAGCTGCAGCTAGCTTCCTCCACCTGCAAAGCCCTCTTTCCTTTCCTACCCCTCTCCATATCCTATTTTTAGAGTATATAACTGGTGTGAACAATAAAAATTTTGCCAGCTTGATCAGACTTCTTGGTGTGCTATGCCATTTTATTTTCTCTCGCATCTCAGTCCTCTCCACAGAGTCAAAGGGTCCCGCTTGATTGTCCAGCTGGCCTGAACAAGTACTGACATGTGTAGTTCTTTGAGGAACACCCACACCAGTTTCCACAGTAGCCTCACCATGTTACATTTGCCCCATAAGGATTCTTTCCCCATATTTTGACTAGCATTTGTTTGCTTACTTGGTCAGCACCTGACTGGCAGAAGATGGAATCTGAAGGCCGTTTTCATTTGTCTTTCTCAGATGGCTAAGGATACAGAACACTGGCAGACAAGCAGACATTTATTTGGCACCTGTGCTTATTTTCTCAGCTGTCTGCTTACTCATTAGCACATTTATGATATGGAGGAGAACACGGAATATTTGCACTTCATATATTCTGCTTACGAATTCCTGTGTGATGCGTAGTTTACTGTTAAACACTAGCAATCATTTAATTTACTGTGCAGAAGCTTCTTAACTTGATGTGATTATGTTTGTTAATATTTAGGAATACTTCCTATATGAGTGGACTCTACTTTGGAACAGTTTATGCCTCTATCTTGATATGTTTTCTCTGTATTTTCCTCTACCAGTTTCAACATTTCATATTTTATGTGGTTTTCTATCCATTTTGAGTTTATAATTTTTTCATAAACTAGATTTATTTTCATTTTTATATGTGGATACCCTAATATAACAGCTAGTGTCTGCTATTTTATATTTACCAACTCCTCTTCTTACATCTTTAACGTGTCTTACTTTTCCTGTAGGTTTCATAAGAGTAAAAATCTCTACTTTGTGGTTTTAGAACAGAGCAAGATGCAATTCAAGTGGGCATTTAAAAAATAATTGGACCCCACTGAGTTCAGAAGAATTTCTGTTTTCTTTATCTCAAGGCCTACTTCAGATATGGCCTATGATTTTAAAATTTTTATTCCCTCATGAATATTGTACACACACTCCTTACATTCTTTCAGAGAATTGCTTCCAAAGTATTTTTTTGATATGTCCTTGTAAATCCTTAAATTTCAGATTGCAATAAAAACTGGGTATAGTACTACTTTTGAGTTATCAGCTGTAATAATATTAAATGCATTATTTTAAATTTTGCCCATATTCATGTTTTATGTACATATTGAAAGGTTTATAGAACATAATGGTATATATTTATTAATATTTTAATTTCTATAACATCATGCAAGGGCAAACACTAAAATGCACCTACAGTCATATGTTGAGGGAAAAGTTAGTCATTTAAGTGAGTCCATTGTTGGAAAAAAGTATACGAATGAGTTTACAAGCTAATATGAACTGGCTCTATCACACTGGGGCACCAGTGTTTGTGATGTGATGATGTGTTGAGATGCCTAAGACATCCATCATATATATCACCATGCTGTTTACATCTCTAAATTTCCACTATGCAACTGGAAGTTTAGGCTTTTGGCTGTCTCTGAAATCCAAATTGTTTCCCTTTATAGAAAGCAAATATTTTGTGCCTGGTTCTATATCAGTTACTTATCAGCTGAATCATCAATCAATCTTTACTTTATTGGTTGGCTAAAGAAGACATGTAAGCCATTTATACATTTATATAACATGAAATTTTATGGTACCATCAGTATATTAATTTTGATTTGATTTTACTATAATGACAATAACATGTATTAAAATCTTAATGAACTATTGTTCATTATATAAACTATTATAATATAAATTTTTAATGAACCATTAAGAAACAAAGCAGCAACCTCACCTCTAAGATTCCTTGCACTTACTTAATGGTCTCTTCTAGCCCCAGAGTTCCAATTCATTTATCAAACAAAGAAATAAATATCCCTAATTTCCAAAACTTTTTTTTGACTATTACTTGCCTGAACCATTTACTCTTATCATGTATATCATGTATTGTCTCTGTTTATAATAAGCTAAGTAGTTTTGAGAAAGCTGAGTCATGGATTCATGATGATGCACACTGAGAAATCTGAGTCATGGTTCATGGTGATGCACACTTTACTTCTTGCCATAGAGTATCTCTCCTGGGAACATCTGGTAAAGTGTGTATCACAGACCATGGTGTCTAGGATGTGGGAGTCATACATCAAACTATCACCTCTCATCCACGTTAGATGTATGGCCTGAATGTCTCTAGACCTTTATTTAAGCAACATTGTATATTTTAATTGTAAATAGTTAAATATTTTTATGTTGTTTTGGAGGATAGGCAGAATATGTTTTGTGAGCCATTTGAGAAAATCTAGTACAAAACAACCAGGAAATGTCACTTTGAGCAATAGTTTTATTTCTTCATCATTATTCTTTACATTTCCCTTATTAGACTGTAAACCTCATCCAAATCAGAGCAAACTTTTTACAGAAAACATCTAAATATTCAAGAAACCTTGCTAAATAAATTGAAAACTTAAAAACTTCCATATCTAATGAGGAATTTCCAACCACATTTGCTTTTGGAGCATGAAAATCACATAGGACTTTCCAAAGTTGAGAGTACCCTGTGTTCATTTGGAAAGAGCAAACTAAGAATAGCCTTTCTGATTTGTTTTGTTTTCACACTATAGATGATGGGGTTGAGCACAGGGGGTAATAGAAGATAAACATTGGCCATCATTGCATGGACTACTTTGGGGGCTGACCGACCATAGCGATGCACCAGAGACAGGCTAAACATTGGGATGTAGAAAACAGCAACTGCTCCAACGTGGGACACACACGTGCTGAAGGCCTTTTGTCGTTCTTCAGAGGAGGCAATAGTGAGAACAGAGCGAATGATCAGTATGTAAGACGAGACAATGCATGGAATATCCACCCCTGTGGTCAGAATGAGATCAACTAGTCCACAGATGCTATTGGCTCGAGTGTCTGAACATGCTAACTTAATCACATCTGGATGATAACAGTAGGAATGGGAGAGGGTATTTCTTTTACAAAAGGACACAGGCTTAAGGAGCAAAAGAAGTGGAACTATTAATAGTAGAGTACGCATTACCACTAGGAAACCCATCTGAACAATTCTAGAATTAGTAAGAATCATGGTATATCTAAGAGGGTTGCAGATAGCTACATAACGATCAAAAGCCATGGCTACCAGCACCCCAGATTCTGTACATGAGAATCCATGGAGAAAAAACATCTGAACAATGCATAAATCTAGACTGATTTCATTTGCATGAAACCACAGGACTCTCAAGGTGGTTGACATTGTAGAAATAGTCAAACCCAGGTCAGTGGCAGAGAGCATGGAGAGGAAATAGTACATAGGCTCATGCAGACTATGCTGGCTCACAATGATATAGAGGATCATGCTGTTGCCAGAGAGGGCGGTAACATAAAGACAACAGAAGGGGATGGAGATCCAGCCATGAGCAGACTCTAAGCCAGGAATGCCAGTCAACAAGAAGGTCGGTAATTTCGATGTGAAGTTGCTTAGGAATTCCCTGTTGTCTTGCATTTGTAGTGTTTGCCTTCACAATATTCACATCCTAACATATAACAAATCGTACTGTTTTAAAAAATGTTTAAGCCATTTTCTGATTAGAAAAACTACTCTAGGAAAAACACTCTGTTGCTCAGAAAACTAAAATTTATTAATCTAGCAATTAAAATTAGAGACATTTAGAATATACAGTTTTTTATCCTTAAACCAAGAAACTATAATCCCATAGTTTTATACACTTTTACTTGTATTTTTATATTTTTAGACTTTTATGTTTCACAGGATTTTGTGCATAAATAGTGATTTCTAGAAATGCAAAAAAATAAAAAGCTTTCAATATAAGAGACTCAGTTTTTAGAACACAGAAAAACAAGCACATTTAATTTTTAATTTGCCAGGCTTAAAGTGAACAAGAGAAACCTTCGTAAAGACTTTGTGTCTCTGGATTGGTCCTGCAGTTGTGACTCTCCAGACGTAGCGCTCTAGAAGCAATTATTTGATGTCACATTATGGGTGAATACCAAAAGAGAGTGGGTTATTAAAAGGAAAATAATGAAGACAGAATGTTGTGAAAATTCACAGGAAAGATTTTGTTTCCTAAACTATGAGTTATCTGAATGCTTTATGAGAACTATTTTTTTTTAAAAAATGTGCATTGTATAATGCTATGTTTGACAGCAATGCCGAACTGCTTGAGCTGCCAAGGCTAGTCAGCATTGAAACATTCAAATGAAGTTCAGAGTAGTTGTTGACCTTGGGTAAGGCAGGTGCCCTAGCTGCACTGAAACTGACAATCAGTGGAGGTGGATTAGGGGACAGATGGAGAAATTGTGATGGTGCTATAGTTTGTTTTGTTTTCAGAAGCTTAGCAGTTAAGGCAATGACAGAGGTAGAATGTGATGAAAGGAGTGGTGTTTTGCAAAAGAGAGAATTTAAATAAATATACAAATTTATAAACTGTGATTATAGATACAGTAAACTCATGAATTTTAGATAATAAATGAGAGAATTCATTAGATACATAGAAGTTTGAATCTGTCGTGTGATTGAGCTCAACACAGGAGAGTAATCAGAGCTCAGAAAGATAAAGTTAAGCATCTTTTTATTGACATTAGAGTGTATCAAGCAGTAGGTTGATCAAAAGTCATTCCAGGGAAATTTTCACTAAATACTTATAATTCTCTCAGGGAATAATGAAGAATAGATTTTGTTTTTTATCCAGTAGTATCCAAATCAATATATTTCGACTTGAGGACAAGGTTGAAGATACAGTTAGACAGGCAAATGATTTTACAGGCATGTTTAGGATTTATTCAATTAAAATTATAAATTACATAATTAATTTGTAGGATTACTAAAATAAAATAGTGACCTTAACCCTGTTAATTTAAAGGATTACTAAAATAAAATAGTGACCTTAACCTTGTTAAGGTTTTCAGTCAAATTAGCTTTATGCTAAGAAATATCATGTAATCTACTTTGAATTAACCATGTTTTCTTGCTTTCTTATTTCGTTGTTAAATGGTTAATTTCATCTCTGAGAGTAATCATTATAATATTCAGCTACAAACTGTTTGATAATATTATACGGGACTCCAAAGATATAGTAGAATATATAATTACTTGAAAATTCTATAAGCTTGTTTGAGTATTTATGTGTAGGTAATAAACATATACAAAGACAACACAGTGAACCTCCTTATCTATCTTACCAGGGTCTTGTAGAAACAGGAAATTTCTATGTCTTTGCTAGCAGAGAGGGAACAGGCTATCATGCTGGGACCTATGGGTCTTTTAGTAAGTTTGAACTGAACTCTGGGATTATATGCAAGATGTGAATCTCTCTGGGAAAACTGACAAAGAACAAATAATACATACAAAAACATAAGGTTTCACCACTGAATCCCAGGAGGCTTTAAGCTACCAACTCCAGTGAACAGTAGTACCCAGGAGTCCTGGATGACAAACAAAAGGAACCAAAGCATTCGTAAACAGTTGACTCTCTATATTGATGTACTATTTCTTGTGTCTTCTGTAACACTCATTGTGAGTTCATATGTGTACTGCTTTGTCTGAAAAACACATTTTTCTTGTCTTTATACATGATCAACTCTGACTCAATGGTATTTCCTCACTCTCTTCTATGATAATGCTGGTCTTGTGCAGAAGATCTAGCTCTAGATTTAGGACTTAGTACTCCATTATCTTTTATTCTCTAAATGCTAACAAATGGATCTTTATGCTAATTTCAATTCACCATAAGTTGAAACTTCTGTTATGGGAAGTGATAAATGCATTAACCTATGGGTATAGCAATAAACAATAAGCATCATTTTAATTATATGTTCATTTAGCAGAACAGTTTTGGGTCCTCCTCTAGAACTTATAACATAGCTGGCCACAGGTTCTTGGCCCAATAATGCTGCCAGGCCTGAGTTCTATCTAGTGGAGAAGATCTTACATATGTTCAGAAAGCAGTCAGTTACTCCACTAACATTGAACCACTATTGCACCAGTGGGTATAGCTTGCTAAGGGAGTCATTGTTGTTGCTCACAGAGTGCAAAGAAGAGTAAGATTGTACTTAGCATCTTCTAGATCAATGAAGCTAGCCAGAAGAAATAAAACTTTAAGAACAGCACTCATTGATTTCTCTATTTCATGACTCAGATATGTTGTGTCTTCAGCAATAGAGCATCATAGATTATAAGTGTACAAAATTGTGGTACACAATGTGATACTTTAATACATGTATACAAATTGTGAGATCAAGGCAATTAGAATATACATTACCTCAGACATTCTCTATGTAAAATCTTTTCTTCTATACATTTTGATGTTTCATGTTTTGATTAAAAATAAGAATAAAATGTAAGAACAACTTGACTCTGAGAATAAATCATGACCATGAAATCATTCATATGCCTAATCTTTCAAACTGTGTACAGACTTAAATACAACTGCACCTAGTTCTTAAAGATATACTGCACAAAGCGAATACAGATTAAAAAATCAAAACAACTGTGGAATTATGTCCTTAAGCAACAATCTTTTTTCACTTAGAGAGGATGAGTTATAATAGTCCCTAATACAACAATGCCCTGCTGTTCAGCCTTTAGGCCTTCACTTACTGTTAGCCATATAACTATGAAAAACTATTTTATAAACATTTTATCAGTCTGCATCCTGGGCAAATTGGTTGCCACAATGTCTTGTTGGCTAATCCAATTGATCTTGGGATGGAGATAGGACCTGTTTGACGCGTTCATTTTATCTGTTATCCTAAGGGGAAAATGTGAAAGAAATGGACACTCTAGCTCTTTGTGGTAAAAAAAGAAAATAAATTTTTAGTAGATTAAGCTAGCTATCAATAGAACACAGAGCATCTGAAAATATAAGAAAATAAAATAGAGGCTAACCTTCCTGTAAGCTGTGTGCTCATTAGTGTTCCATCACAGTGACCAATACATGAAGCAAAAACAAACCCTAGAGGAGAAGGGTTTATTTGGCTCATACTTACCAAGTTTTATTGCTGAGGACCTTGAGTGAAGCTGAAATATAACATGAGCAGCTGCTGGAGAATAGCATCCTACCAAATGGTGAACAGAAAGCAGAGATGGAAAGATGAGAAGGGAAGGGAACATAGAAGGTTACTCCAAGGACAGTATCCCAGTGACTCTCTTCATCCAGCTATGTTCTACCTCCAAAGCATTATCAATAACTGGAGAACAGGTCTTGGACACATGATCCTGATGGAGACATTTTATATTCCAAATAAATCTGGAAGGGGTGATCTTTCACTGACTGAGCAGGGACTATATTTTTAGTTTGACATCCACAGAAAACCATTAGCGTGGAGATTATCCTTGTTGTTGTTTATTATATAAAACTTTGCTTGCTGATTGGTATGGGTCAATTGACTCATTGTTTGTTTCATTATAGTACTATAAAATTCATATATGGTGTTATCATGCCATCATTTTTTTTTATCTTAACATCTTAAAATTTCTACTGAACTGATATAACAGAACTTTTAAAATGGAGTAATTATCCAAAATGAAACAGATCTGGATTATAACTATCAATCTCCCTAATGAAGAACACATTTCCACTGAATGGTGTATGTAATACACCATTAGTAATGAAGGGCACAACTATTTGTGTTCCTACTCTTAGATAAATCATCTTGTTTAATTTTGCAATCACATTTTAATATCGCTCTAGGTGTCATGCTTTCTATGTATGAGTATTGAGTTGAGATCTTCTTACTTGACATGTACTATCAGCAGAAATTAAGTCATGTGATTACTGTCTGACACATAGATGCAAACACTGTTGTGGAATGCAGAAGCAAAAGAAAATTTCCAATGTTTTTTTTTTCTTTCTCATATCTACTAATATTTCTGGATTTTATATACTGGTTCAAAGTAATGCTTATCAGTGCAGTTTTAGCTTTTGTCTTTCTCAATCAAAATAAATCTGTTACTATAGTCATCACAAAAGCTAGACTGTGAACTCCTCTATGCATTGTCCTAAGAAAAGTTTTGTGTGTGGTAAGATTATGATAAAATTAATGCATTAAAACATAGTACTCAAAATTAATACCCTCTTTCATGTCACAGATTCCTGAGCTTTTGTCTCCAAGAGCCCGGTGAGAACTTATTCACTAGGCATTATTGCAGAAGTGTCTTTGAATATAACTTAACAAGTTGAGATGGATTTTGTCATTGATACTTTGTTGGTTCTTGAATAACAAGAATGAAAAACATAGTTAATGGTTTTATCATAGGGAAACTTCTCATAAAATCTCTTTACCATTCTTTTGATGGAAACAAGAAAGACATAGTTTGAACTGGACCAGTGGTTCTTGCTGGGTCAATTCCAAGACTCTAAGAAAGGAGGACCAGAGAAAATTAAACAGTCAAAAGCTGGAGTCAGGAGGGCTACAAGAGCTTACAACCCAAGCTAGATATATTATTAACATCATTATTAGGAATTATTAGTATAGTATTATTAGGAACCTTAGTGTCAGTCCCTTGCTTGCCTTGTCAAGCATAACTGCATTCACAAAACAAAAGTTTAGTACTCCTTGTTCCCATCCACAGGATCCCAAAGGATCTTTGGCCCTATCTGGCCCCCAACAGTGGTTCAACCGTAGAAAGAACCAGAAAGTTGAGACTGCGCAGAATGATGAAAACCATTCTGAGAGTACAGAAGCTAACACAATGGGAGGAGAAAGATTTGAGCATAGCAAGTTGTCATAGAAGCAAGAATCTGTACTAAATACTAGGTAGAGTATCTCCATCTACAGCACTACCTGTGTAACACCTACTGTTGTATTGACAATATGAAATGCAACCACAGAAGGGGCCATGAGAACCCGGTTATGGTCTGAGGGGGAAATATCAGTGTGAGCATGGTCACTAGTTCACAGTAAGTATCGCACAATCTGGTTTAGATAGATGGGAATCCAGGAGAACATGAAGATAAGGGCATTACATAGTAAATTTTGTGTTATTGCTGCTGTTAATAGCCAGACTGTCATTGTTTGAAACAAAACATTACACTGAGGGGAAAAATAAGGCTGTGTCTCCTGAACATCTGTAGCTACTGGAGAAACAGAGAAGATGAAAGAGGCCTGGAATGAGTGAGTCAGGTGTAGAATTTGATTTTGCAGACTGAGAACCAATTAAATGGCCAATCATGTATTAGGTAGCAAAGCCCCTCCCTTGTGAAGCTAGAGAATCCAAAAAGAACTGAAGCATTCATTCATAGTGCTACTTAGCAAATGCCACATCACATCAACAAATAACAATAAAATAGAAAACTTGGGGTGTGAGGGGAAAAGTAGAGTTAGGCGATAGGGACACAGAAAGAGGGAGAGGGATGCATGGAAAGTCATCACAAGTAACTATGAAGAATACGTCATAAAAAACTTACTTTTTGTAAATCAATAAAATTGAGAGTAGACCCAGAGTTAGGATACTTCCTACCCTCAAAAGAGCCAGAGGCAGATGTATGTGGTAGGTGGTGAAGATTATTCACAGTGATGATAGCAGATTACAGATAGCCGTGAGACTAGCATTTGAGGGGGAGACTACCCTTTGCACAGACTAACTGAGTAATGAACATATTACTGTTGACATAAGCGGGAATTGTGAATAACAAGTGAATATGAAGTTATAAGAACAGGAAACCACTAAACACACTTAAATTTCTAAACTGAACATAATAAAGTTTGTCTATATCTAGTTTAGTCTAGTAGAAATATTTATAAGCCATGAATCGAGATTTATATATAAAGAACACGCATTTCTTATGTGGAACTTCTAGGTGGAAGTTTGTCACAGTAAATGCTATATTAACCATTAGCCTTTGTAAAATTTTGCTCCATAAATGTTAACTACAACCAGAGTAAGAAATCAGTTTTGCACTGTGCCTTTTGGCAGATCTGAATATATCTTGCATTTACACACACACAGTTAAAATAAAAAGGTACTAGAAAAATTAGTAAACTCAAATTAATAAAATCAAAATAGAGGAGAGGAGGGTATGATATATTTGCTTCAGTCAGAGAGTCAGAGAGAAAGAGGGAGGGAGAGGAAGGGAGGAAGAGAGAGAGAGAGAGAGAGAGAGAGAGAGAGAGAATGTCAGAATCCTTGATCAAGGGTCAGATCTAGCTCAGGTTCTTTCTTTTCTTCCCTCTCCTTGAACACAAGGTTTCAGAAGAATTCTTCTGATCTCACGGGATTTCCTGGTGGAAATAGTAAGGAATCTTTCCATGTCCTGTAAACTAAACTGAAGAACACAGACACTGTATTGGGCTGCTGGAACTTTGTGCAAAATCATTTTCCTATTCTTTTAGAACTTTCATGGTTCATGTCTATGCAAATGCCATGTACTCTACTTCACACCTCTTTCCCATTTGAAGATAAATTAAATCTGATGAATTAAAACTAATTTTTGTAAGACCCAAAATAGTCACAATTTCTATTTTAAATAACATCTCTTGGTTTCAGTTATAACTTTTGACCAAATTTTACCCTATGTCCAAAGTCCCTGTGTGAGTGGGACCACCTGTATTGCATTTTTATTATTTTTCACATCTATTTGTTCTAACTAGATGATAAAATCTGAGCACAATGAATGGTTTCATATACCCCATGTTTATGCATAATCTCAATACATTCTCACTACACAGTGAATATTCACTCTGAGTAGTCACTCTGGTGTTCTGGGACACTTCTGAATGAATCCCTGTTAAAATTCCATGTTTTTCTGTATGATTGTTTTATTCAAGTCATATTTTCATCATCATAACAAGTTATCTGAGATACAATTACAGGGAAGAAAGTCCCACATTAACAAGTGGATACAGAGGTTAGGAGTTGCTCGCTTAGCTCCGTTGCTTTGAGCCTACTCATCATGGCAGGAGTGTCTGCTGGAGGTCTGGACACTCCATGCCAGCTGAGATGGAAAGAGGAATAGTGAGCTGGCATCCACAATGCCTCCTTAAATATCACACCTCAGTGATATAACATTCTTTTTTGGGTCCCATCAACTTTCACTGCCTTCCAGTTCTGCCAAAGCCTTGTACTAAGTGTCCTTCATTAGTACACACAATTTCTTTTGTCTTTAGTCAGTGACAAAACTGCAAATATATCAAAGAATTGTCTTAAAAGTCTTTTGTAATTTATTATTAGCAAAATACTTTATTTATTACTATTAGTAACATATTATACCTATTTTGTATACCTATGAGCCGAGGGCCATTTAAACCTTACCTCATCATTTTTAATAACAAAATTAAACTTCAGAAACTAAGGATAAGTTTTGAAAAATACTATTGTGAAAAACAAAACGAGAAGACCTGAAGCCTTATTAGCCACAGTCGGTATTCTTAGCATTTAGGAGTCTTTATTAAATGAGCTGTATTGGGTACTGCTGGAACTTTGTCTGAAATCATTTTCCTATTCTTCAAGAACTCTCAAAGTTCATGTCTATGTAAATGCCAAGTACTCTATTTCACACCCCATTTAATAGTTAGTATGAAGAATGACGGGAACTAAATTTATTTTCTTTAAAATTTAACAAGATAGCAATAATTCATCACATCTTTACTACAAATAAAATGGCACTTGGTGTTCAATCACATTTCTTCATTGGTTTCATTTATTTTCTTCTCCCCCTCCTTCCCACTTTCATTTTATTCTTTCCTTCTCAGTCTTTCTTTCTTACATTCCCCCTTTTTTCTTCTCTCCCTCCCTCTTACCTTCTTCTCTTCTTTCATTTTATTTTATTGAGATAAAATTTTTTCTATACAGTCTAATCTAGTCTCAAATTCACAGTGCTCCTGCCTCAGGTTCCCTGTCGCTGTAATTCTTGTCATGTGCCATGACACTCAATTCCTATAGGATGCTCTGTATGACTTCTGTTGATTTTATAGACCAGATTTTAAAAATAACTTTAAACATGTGTCGATTTATAAAATAATGTTTTTGGTAGAGACTCCAGATTGAAGAAATATGTATATTTTTAACTGTTTGATAAAATGTCTAGATTTATTTAAAATTGTGTGAGCTTCTATTTAAATCGTGACAATCAGGTAAAATATTTACTGATTCAATCCATGAAAAGTCTCCAGATTTTGAAGTCAACAACATGGATGAATTCATAAATGAATTTTGGTAATAAACTTTTATCTTTCATGAGGAATACATCAGTTTACTCTGTATTATATACCATATCTCTCAGATCTCTGGATGTGGGTACGATGAAATTCATTCTTTATTGTTCTAGAAGGTTTTCAGCCTGTAGGCTAGCTGTTCTCACAGGGACGACCTTGTGATGTTAGGTAAAAAGCCTGTGAACTGTTTCCCATCTGTGGCAATGTCAGTTATGGGTAAATGAAGACATGATATGCTAGGGTCCCTGGTTCATGAGCCTTTTCCACAAAACCCTCTGGTAACCCTGTCCCGGATCTGTTTGGTTCTAACTCCATATATGATGGGATTGAGCATGGGAGGGACTAGAAGATAGACATTGGCAAACATGATGTGCACAACTCGGGGCACCTGGTGGCCAAAGCGGTGGGTGAGGAATGTGAAAAGGGCTGGGATATATAAGGTTAAGATGACACCAATATGAGAAGCACATGTACCAAAAGCTTTGAGGCGAGCTTCACCTGAGGGCAACCTCAGCACAGCTCTCAGAATCATCACATAAGATACACTGATGACAATTATGTCAAAGCCAACCACAGAGAAAGCCACAAAGAGTCCATATGCACGATTGGTTCTGGTATCAGCACATACCAACTTGAGCACAGCCATGTGCTCACAGTAGGACTGGGGAATGACCTTGTTGGGGCAGAAGGGCATCCTGGAGATCATGAGGCAGAAGGGGCTCACCCACAGCAGCCCTCTCACCATCACAGCTGCCCCCAGTTTGATGACTACGGATGTCGTCAGGATGCTGGAATGTCGAAGTGGGAAGCAGATAGCCACATATCTGTCCAATGCCATGGCCATGAGCACCCCAGACTCCACAGAAGAAAAAGCATGTATGAAGAATACCTGGATGAGGCAGGCATGATATTCAATCTTATGATCATGAAACCAGAGTATTGCCAGCATTTTAGGTTGTGTGGAAGAGGACAGGACCAGATCAGTAGTAGCCAGCATGGCCAGGAAGAGGTACATGGGATCATGAAGAGTATGGTCAATTCGGATTATGTGTAGAATGGTGATATTTCCAGTCACTGCCACAACATACATGACACAGAATGGAAAGGCAACCCAGAATTGATAATTCTCCAGTCCTGGGATTCCAAGCAAGATGAAAAATGTAGAGTGGGAAGAGATGTTACTTGAAGCCAACATGAGAGAATGCATCATATTTCTTGTGTGGTGAAGTTACTCTGCTCTCTGAGGATTATAACAGTAAAAACATGGATAATTATTTGCACTTATGTAATATCACAACTGTATTCAATAGTAAATTGTAGCAAAATCATCTTTTATAATAAATCATATTTTGTAACATAAACAAAGCTACTTAATAATTTTTAGTACTTGTAACATTTAAAATGTTAGAACATGTCAGAATCAAGGGCAATTATTTCCTAAAGACAAAATATTTTCCTGGAAGTAGAATCTTCTGAGTGAAAACAAGCTTGATAAATTAGTTATAATCAACTTTGTCATTTTCTCTTTGACAAATTACTTGATCTTCCTTTTACACAATTCCATTCATCTCTGTGCTGAGTCATTTGAACAACAGTAGTTCATGATAGGAAGGAAGAATGAAATATGGGACAATTATTTCTTGTCATATTTAGCACATAACCTTGATTCTAGCCTAGAGAAAATGACATAATATATTTAACAAAAATCTTAGACCATGAGAATCTTAGACTTTGTGAGTGATCCACACTTTTTATATCAGTGCCTTCCTCTGTTACATTGTAACGGTAGGCACACACACAGCATGTCCTCTGTTACATTGTAACAGTAGGCACACACAG
>JANHMN010000003.1:93890001-93911475 GCA_030674055.1 Rhabdomys pumilio | reverse complement strand
GCATGTCCTCTGTTACATTGTAACAGTAGGCACACACAGCATGTCCTTTGTTACATTGTAACAGTAGGCACAGACAGCATGTTGGTGTCTGTCTGCAGCTGTGTTCTGAAACAGACTTGCTTACACAAACTCAACTTCACTTTGATTTGCAGACTACAATTTATTCATGGGTGTCATAATTAATGAATTACATAAGAAAATGGCTTTGAACCTGACATTATTTAGCATATCTCTCCTTGATAAAAAGAAGTTGGGTCAAGGTATAGTGAGTGAAATATCAAGTAAAGGCCATTATTCACATGCAACAGACCAATTAACTGACTCTCAATATCATCGACTGGAAACTGCTCATAGAATCCCCTCATTCCTACTTGAGCTACGCCATTTCTCATGCTACAAATTATGGAGGAATTGACTGAATGCCATCCTTTACATGTTCTTGAATAATGTACTTGGTTTTTTTTATGTCTGAGCACTCCAAGGAATGCAACTTGTCACACACACACACACACACACACACACACACACACACACAAGACATAGGTGACAGGTGATTTCCTTCTTACCGAACATCTTTCTCTTTCTCTTAGTTGTTGCTGCCCCGTGCTTGTGTTTGAAAGCCTCACTTTTCACCTCTTTCATTACAGCAACACTCGGGCAAAAACAGTATCCTTACTGTCTTACTTAAAAAAATGTTTGCAAACTAACAATTGTTTTATTTTATGGGTGTCTAGTATCATAAAAGTTCTTCTTCAAGATCAAACAGTCCTCATATCTTTCTTAGTCCCCTTCATTTATAATGGCTGAGAGCAGTGGGGCTCAGACTTCAGAAGTCTTCTGTACACCACACAGTTTATCAACCTTCCTAGCTAATCATCATGAGATCGCCTGAATACTACAATTCCTCAACGACAGTTCAGATGGAAACATCGTCTGGAACTCAGGGCCTCTGCTCTGCTTCCATTTACCAGATTCAATCTCCTCATATAGTACCACACTTTCTGGTTAAACCAGAGATTTCACCCTTTCCTCCCCAGTATGTCACTCTCACTTTGTGGGGAAAAATAGATTAAAGGTGACTTAAACAAACATACTTAGATCATCTTCATTCTGGCCCACAGTTGCTGGACTAGGTGCTCAAGGCATGTGTTCTCAATGTGCAATGTTATTTCTGACCAAATGTGGAGAAGGGATTACTATTTTTGAGACCTTACACTAGAGCCCCCTTAAAGTTCATTTTTCTAACGTATGTAAAGTTTCTGTATCATCATTTATTATGAGAAATAGTAAGAGCTCAGAGTCATTAAATGATCTGCCAGCGATCACATCTAAAATTATTGTCTGAATATATGACTTTTAGACTAGTGCTCCTACAGGAACACAATATCTTGCTCTGTTGGCAATGAGTAGTTGAGAATCCTGCTTCACATGGATCGGGCAAATTGCTAACCTGTTGTAACAAATGCACATGTGCAGAGAACTTAGAAAATATACTGAATTAGAGAATTTGGACTCAGGATTCTTCTACTTCCCTGACCCAGAGCTCTAGGTGCTCTCTTTTAGTATATCTGGAAATTTATTGCTTTCTCTGGGATCTCTCTCTCTCTCTCTCTCTCTCTCTCTCTCTCTTTCCTTCCCTTCCTTCCTTTCCTCTCTTTTTTCTGTTCTTTTTCTCTACTTTCCCTTCCCTCTATCTCAGCAGGGTCTTGATATTACTCCATAGCCTAGCTGGCCTCATACACCAGAATACTGGAACTTTAAGAATGTAACGTCATGCCAGGCAAGAAATAACATTTTCTCTGGCTTCTTCCCATTAGTTTGAGCAGAGAAATCACTTATTGACAGTTTGGTAATTGGGGATACACACACACACACACACACACACACACACACACACGCACGCGCGCGCGCGCACGTCAGTGTTGCAGAGCTTAATTGGAAATTCAGTATTCCTCCACTCCTCTATCTAAATGTTTTCCAGATCCAGAACTCTCATGTTAAGAGACATGCCTCAATGTTTCTCATTCTATTCTGTCTGCTCTGACTTTATACTCTCAGTATGTATTTCTTGGAGCAACACCAGAAATAAAGAAATGACCTGAAAGCTACATTTAATATAAGAGATGTGGTCTTCAACTAGTGTCTGTTTTCTTCCTAATGTTTTTCTTCATGTTCTATGGAATCTGTTGTCCTCACTGATAGGAATTCCCATCTGTTTTCCTTTCATTCTTAGGACCTAACACATGAAGATTTGCAAGTACAAGCTATGCTTAACAGACAGGTGTTTGCTGATCCTTCATCATTTTTGTTACACATGGGAGAATTTCCCTAGGAAAACAACAGTTTATCATCTTGCTTTGGTTTGAGAGAATTATGCATTTCTTAGACAAGAGGAAAAAGACATATAATTTTCTTTTTGCCCAGTATTCCTTGTTCCTCTATTCTTCTATAATGTATACTATTCTTATTTTTACATGATATAACTATTATTAGCATACTATATATTACTACTCAACAGAAGAGGAAATAAAGTTATACACTTGTAAAACAAAGGGTACTGAAATTTTGAGTCTCGCTGTGGATTATCTGAGCCCAAGTACAGAGCATTTGAGATTCACAATCATCCTGTTGCTGGAGAACATCTGCCTGGAAATTATCTTCCTACCTTTCTAGGTCTGACACAGAGGAAGCCATGATTCTTCTCCCTATGTCAGAGTGTAGCTCAGTGGATCTGGATTTCTAGACAAGGTGCTCCCGTCAAGCCAGTACTCTCAATATGGTACATCACTTTCCTTCTGGATTCTTGAAGAGTCCATGTGTCCCACTGATTTACAAGAAGGAAAAAACATGCCTTTGGCAAAGGGAATGATTCACCATAAGTTCTACTGTATCTTTGAACAAGCTGCACACTGCTAAAGATGATGTGACAAGCCCCTGATATTCAGCCTTGTTTAGAGACTTTGGGTCAGGATCTATTTAAGAACTGTGTCGTCTATCTGTTCCCTCAAGCACTGATTCTTTTCCATTTTCTATATTCACTACCTCATATTTACAATAACTCCAATTATTCCCTCTGAGACTAGTAGCTAAAGCTGGAAACATTAACCCCTAACTTTACTCTCTTAAGTATATACAGGAACACAAAAACAGGTTTAAGTGAATACAGAAAAAGGTGTTTATTAAGATTACATAATGAGCTTATTCTTGTATTAAAACTTTGTATTAAAATATTTATGGCTCTCATTTAATGTATATTATATGCAACATGAAAGCTCATTGATACTTCACATATATTTAGGTATAACAACGAGAGGTATGCCTGTAAACATGAAAAGCATTCAGATGTATGTTAGCATATGTGTATATATGTGGGAGTGTTGATAATTACTTGTTTTAAGTATGTATAATTAATGTAACTCTCTCATTCTACAAATTCATATTGTAGAATGCACTGCCTTTGTGCAAGTACGTGCCTACTTACATTCTTGATAGTCTGGAATGGCAAATCATGATGTACGTAAGTATACGACATTATTTTAAAATAGGGCCATTTTGAAATGATGATGATGGTTAGATAAAGCTCTCAGAGTATAATGAATTACTAGTCCAATACGACTGAAGTTCTTATCTAAACATAAAACCATATGTACACTTCTATGTGCACACAAACACACACACACACACACATTGTGAACAAGAAGGCAGAGATTAAGGTGTTGTCCCTATAAATGCAGGTTTCCATCAAACTATCAGTAGCTGAGAGAGAAGGACAGAAGAGACTCTGCTCCCACAAAACCAAGAGAATGAACCACATGTACTGATAGTAGATTTGAAGCTCTTGTATCTATGACAAAGGGACTTCTGTTGTTAAGTCACTAAGTTTGTCACCCAAATAGAGGTTGGGGTTGGACAAAAGTCTTGTATCAAGAAAAAAAGATGATGGTTTAATGATATTTCTACTTTCTGGTTTTGTTTAGTACTTTCCAATAAATAATAAGTCCTGGAGTTGCTGAGATAAAAAAAAAAAAAAGATTAAAAGAATGCATTGAGGTAGCTGAGAATTATAAAAGTGAGCTTCAATGCTACTTGAATTGGCATTTAAAAAACAGTTTGCTAAATTTAAAAAAATATATAAAAAGTATTATACTTAAAGCTAACTTTCTCACAAAAAAATAGCCTCTATGTCTACACTACTTCTGTGCCCAGAAAACAGCATAGGATTTGCTATGTTAAAAAAAAAAAGTGTACCTAGGTTAATTTGCCTCTCTGTATTTAGTTTCTATTTCTAAGAGTCAAGGGGCTAAGACCTTAAAATGCAGATGATCAAAAGGGAACTTAGGGTAAATGATTAAAATGTTACACAATTTCTAAGGAAATAGCTTCTACAATTGTGGTAAATAAAAGACTGGGCCTTGGTCTGCAAGAGAGAGCTGTCTTGAGCAGATTACAGAGCTGCCAGTGCATCCATCACTGATACGAGTCATTCTTTCAAGGCTCCCATTCACTTCTCAGGACTCTCTTCAGGTTGAGGCTGGACCTAAGCATTCCTTGGTAGAATTGTTGTGGTGACTTGCCTATACTTTCATATCATCTGATATTAGCAATATTTTGACTTCTTCCTTTCCATTCTCTATCCTCTTGATCTCCTTCAGTTGCTCTTTTGCTCTAGCTAGAATTTTAAGTACCATACTGAATAGATAGGGAGAGAGTGGACAGCCTTGTCTTGTTCCTAATTTTAGTAGCGCTGCTTTGAATTTCTCTCCATTTTACTTAATGTTGGTTGTCAGCTTGCTGTAAATTGCTTTTATTATGTTTAGGTATATGCTTTATATTCCTACTCTCCTCAAGACTTTTATTATGAAGGGCTGTTGGATTTTGTCAAAGGCTTTCTCAGCATCTAATGCATGAACATGTGTTTGTTTCTTTTGTTTTGTTTATATGATGGAGTACATTATGAAATTTTGTATGTTGAATTATTCCTACATCTTGATTATGGCGCATGATGTTTTTGAAGTGTTCTTTGAGTTTAAGAGTATTTTATGGAGTATTTATGTATTTATGCTTATAGTAGAAATCGGTTTGTAATTTTCTTTGAATGTTTGTGTGGTTTGAGTATCAGCATGACAGTGACTGTTTAAAATAATTTGGAAATGTTTTTTATGTTTTGATTTTGTGGAATAATAATTTACACAATGGAGCACTACTTGGATATTAAAAATAATGACTTCATGAAATTTGCAGGTAAATGGATGAAACTAGAAAATATCATCCTGAATGAGGTAACTCAAAACACTAAAGAACACGCATGGTATGTACTCACTGATAAGAAGTTATTGGCCCAAAAGCTCGCAATACCCAAGATACAACTCACAAACCGTATGAATCTCAAGAAGGAACACCAAAATATGAATGCCTCAGTCCTTCTTAGGGGGAGCAAAATATAGGAGATAGAGGGTGGTAGGGACTTGAGAGGAAGAAAGGAGGTAAGAAGGAAGAAAAGGGGGACAGGATCAGATATTAGAGGAGATGGGAATAATATACAATGGGTCAGAAAATTAAACAGAGGTGTGTAGCAATGGGGAACGGGGAACTGGGAGTAGCCACCAAAAAGTCCAGATGCCAGGAAATCAAGAGGCTCCCAGGACCCAACAGGGAGGACATTGGATGATATACCCAACAAAAGGGAGGAAGAACCTCTAGAGACCATATCCAGTGGTTAGACAAAGCCCTGGGTTGGGAGATGGGGTCACCCACTCATCTCCAAATATTTAACCCAAAATGGTTTTTGTCTGAAGGAAATATGGAAACAAAGTGTGGAGCAGAGACTGAAGAAAAGGCCATCCAGAGACTGCCTCACCTGGGGATCCATCCTGTCTACAGACACCAAACCTAGACACTATTGCTGATGACAAGAAGTGCTTGCTGATAGGACCCTGATATAGCTGTCTCTTGAAAGATTCTGCTAGAGTCTGACAAATACAGATGTGGATGCTTGCAGTCAACCATTGGACTGAGCACAGGGACCCCAATGGAGGAGTTAGAGAAAGGACTAAAGGAGCTGAAGGGGTTTGCAGCCCTATAGGAAGAACAAAAATATTAACCAAACAGAGCCCCCAGAGCTCCCAGGAACTAAATTACCAACCAAAGAGTTCACATGGAAGGTTCAGTGGCTCCAGCTGCATATGTAGGAGAGAATGGCCTTATCAGTGGGAGTTTAGGCCCTTGGTCCTGTGCAGGCTGAATGTCACCCTATAGGGGAATGCCAGGGTGGTGAGGTGGGAGTGAGTGGGTGGGTGGGGAAGCATCTCATAGAAGAAGAGGGAAGGGCATGGGATAGGGGGTTTGCCAAGGTGAAGTGGGAAAGGAGATAACATTTGAAATGTAAACAAATAAAATATCCAATAAAAAAAAAAAGAGATCTCACGGTGGTCCTCACTCCACAGTGTTGTTAAAGCCAGTCTAGGCTAGATAAACTTGGTTTGTTCCATTTTTGTCAAAAACACAATTTGGATTAGAGTATAAAGTAAATATGAGATATAACTTTTATACAAACTAGTAAATTTTTATTAACAATTTTTATAGACAAAACTAAATACATAAAGTATGTTGTCTGTTTATATCTCATTATAAGTTTATGATAAGAAGAGTTTGCCCTTTGAGAGGCTCTACCCAGGAGCTGACTGAAACAGAAGCACATACCCACAACCAAACATTTGACAGAGGTTGAGGACCCCAATGGAAGACTTAGGGTAAGAACTGAAGTCCTTGAACGTGATGGCAAGCCCATAGGAAGACCAACAGTGTCAACTAACCAAGACCCCTGGATGCTCCAAGAGACTACCAACTAAAGAGCATACAGGGACTGATCAGAAGCCCCCTGGCACATGTGCCCCAGAGGGCTGCTTTGCCTGGCCTCAGTGGGAGAGGATGTGCCTAATCCTGCAGAGACTTGCTTCACCAGGTTGTGGGGATTTCAGGGGAGGGCACCGGAAGGGAGAATGGAGGGAGTTATTCTTGGAGAGAGGATCAGAAAGTGGGAAGCACTTGGGATGCAAAAAATAAACTGAGAGAGAGAGAGAGAGAGAGAGAGAGAGAGAGAGAGAGAGAGAGAGAGGAGAGAGAGAGAGAGTTGTACATCTAGAGACTGTTTGGGTGCTATTGCATGACACACTGGGATCCTAGAGGAAAAAAAAGGGAATAGTAAGAGCAGAGGAGGCTTGATGGGTTCTGTCTATTGATGGTTAACTATTTCCAATGACATGGTCCCAGGGTCATCTTAGAATTTACCTAATGGTAGTTTTCACTTCTTGTAAGTATGTTCTGCTGAGTTAGAATCCCCAGAGCTCTGTGGACTAATTGGGAATCCCTGGGGAGGCAGGACTAGACATTGAAGAGACGATCAACTGCGGTTCTTGCCCAGTGATGAAGCTCTAGTGACTGTGCCATGCCAGTTGTCCCTTCTCTGTGTGTCCCACTATCTATCAACTTACTAGCAAGCTTCCTCACAGACACGGTTCCAATTTTCCTTTGTATTACCTCAAGCAAACAGCCTTTAATTTTGTCTGATTCAAGTTTCAAAAGCTATTGTTCTAAAGGCCAGAACCTCAATCTTTTCAAAAATCTAATAATTAAATGCCTGCTAGACGTCCAGAGTTCTATTAACTCATGGAAATCAACTAAGACCTACTCCCAAGCCATTGAGACACACAGAAAGAAATCCAAATCCAGGTATGTGGACCAGTATTGAGAGAAAACTGCTAAGGGATAAAGGGGTATAACTGATTTACACTTTAACAAATTATTTAGAATCTGGATACTGAAAACACAGAGCTTGCTTTGGTGAAAAAGCAGTAAGAATGAATAAGAGTTCCTGGCCTCAGTGGCTTGTGCTCACTTGGCATGCTCCTCATTAACTTTAGGACTTTGCCTCCCACTTTCTATCTCTTGATAAATGAGAAAGCAACTTTACAATAACAAAAATATGACTACTAACTCGTGACAATTGAGAAACCTGTGACAATAGATTTTGTGCAAATTCTACTCAGTTATTTGATTTAAACACAGAGGCTACCAAACTGAAATATGACTTCATCCATTCACCACCACTGCATATAACGTCTGTTTCTATGGGATACTGTCAATCTGGAGCAGGGAGGCAAAAGCACAATTGGTGATGACTGAACATTGTGGTGCTGATGCTTGCTTCAGTGGGTTTAATCATTGGGCAATTTGAGAATCAGCCTGGGTTGTTTACATACAGACAGGCTGGAAAGAGAAATAAGCACAGTACTGCAAGAAAAATAGAGTTGTGTCTCAACTCTGTAAAATATGTCCTAGGTTCCCCCTCAAATTAAAGGAAGAAGTCTACATCACTTAGAAATATAAGTTCTTGAAAACTAATTCAGCCCTATAGGGTTCACTTAGATCATTTCCTGAAGCAACAGTATGTATCGCTATTCTTGAACAATTACAAGTGAAATTATAGTAAATGATTATCTTTATCTCATCCTAAATTTATTCACATGATCTCAAAGTTTGTATCGCTGCTCTCATAATAAATATATCAGAGGTAATCCAGTCTGAGAAACTTTCTGCTGCCTGTACTTTGATACCAAAATAAGCATTTAAAAATTTAGTTCTCATTTGCTAATTATTTATATAGATATATTTTCATTTACCTCATTGAATTCTGCTGTTATAATTCCAGATTATCTGCTAATCTTATCTGCTGATTATTTTTTAAAGGTATAAGTTGTTGCAGATACATGTCTACCAAGTCAATATCTGTACTATCTCAAACTAAAGTGTACTCATTTGAGACAATTCATTTATGCCACTGCAGGAGCATTCCTCTGAAATCCAGGTCCTGAGGGCTTGGTGTTCCTGTAATGTCAGTCTTTAATGCCTCTGACATAGAAATTTCCACCTTCATTCTGATTGGGATCCCAGGGTTGGAACATGTACATGTTTTGCTCTCCATCCCAATTTGCCTCATGTACCTTGTGGCCATCATGGGAAACTGCACCATCCTCTTCCTCATAAAGACAGAGACCACTCTGCATGAGCCTATGTACTATTTCCTCTCCATGCTGGCATTTTCTGACCTAGGACTGTCTGTTTCTTCCCTTCCAACCATGCTGAGAATATTCTTGTTCAACTCCACTGAGATTTCCTCAGATGCCTGTTTTGCTCAAGAGTTTTTCATTCACGCATTCTCAGCTATGGAGTCCTCAGTGCTTTTCATCATGGCTATTGATCGCTTTATAGCTGTCTACAACCCTTTGAGATATACCTCCATCCTTACAGTCAGGAGGGTCTTTAAAATTGGCCTAATATTTGCTACATTCTGCATTGCAGTTGTTCTTCCATTTCCCTTTACACTAAAGAGGTTGAAATTCTGTAAGAAAAGTCTCTTATCTCATTCTTACTGCCTTCACCAGGATGTTATGAAGGTAGCTTGTTCCAACAACAGAATCAATGTGATCTATGGATTTTTTGTGGCTACTTTATCTCTGTTATATTTGGTGTTCATTTCTGTGTCTTACATGATGATTCTTAAAATTGTCCTGGGCATTACTTCGCATAAGGGTCGCCTCAAGTTCTTTAACACTTGCATCTCTCATGTCTGTGCTGTTCTCATCTTCTATGTGCCCATCATCACTTTGGCAGCCCTTCACCGTTTTGCTAAAAACATTTCTCCAGTTATTGGGGTCATAATAGCTGATATCTTTCTTCTGGTTCCACCTCTAATGAATCCCATTGTATATTCTGTGAAGAGTCAGCAGATTAGAAATCTGATCCAAACCAAATTATGTGGGAAACATCACTGGTGGGAAATTCCAGCTTCCATGAAAGCCTGGGTTACATCACTGTATCTGAATACATGTAGACATTAAAAAGTCACAACGAAAAGAAAATACTCCCTTATTACAAAGGTACACTGCATATATCCAGTAAACCAACCTGGATATTTTATTAAAAGCACTCTATGTTAAATGTCTACGGAATAAATGTAGAGGTTAAAATAAAGTTAGACTAGGTAAATTTCTCTCTTTTCTCACTCATCTTTTTTTGTGCAACCAATGTTAAAATTTTATCAAGTGTCAAGTACAATAAAGACTTTTTTCAATGAATTATACAACTAAAAATTTAAAATATGTTTGCAAGTAAAAGTAAAGGCCACCATGACTCTAACTCAGCAGTGACTGATTTATGCTGTAAAATGTTCTTACACACACTTATTCATACTCGCCACCATTTTTATCACCTATTGTGAGAATATCAGTCATCAACAACCTTAAATAAAATATTAAAGAGTAAGGCCCATATGTGTAAAACAAATAAATTAAATAATAAAAAAAAAAAACAGTTAAAATACTTCTGTCTCTTCCCACACCTGATCCTACCCCCATTTTTTCCTCCCCCTCCTCTATCCCTCCCAGGTCCTTCTCGCCTTCTACCTTCAGTGATTTTTTTGTTTCCCATTCTAAGTAGGATTGAAGCATCCAAACTTTAGTCTTCCTTCTTGATAAGCTTAATATGTATGGTCTGTGAATTGTATCATGAGTATTCTGAGTTTTTGGGCTAATATCCACTTATCATTGAGTACATACCATGTGTGTCCTTGTGTGTCTGGGTTATCTCACACAGAATGATTTTTTCTAGTTTTATCCATTTGAAAGCAAAATTCATGAAGTCTTAATTTTTAATACTAAGTAGTACTCCATTATGTAAATGTACATTTTCTGTATCCATTCTTCCTTTGAGGAACATCTGGATTGTTTCCATCTTCTGCCTATTATAAATAAGGCTGCTATGAATATAGTGTCCTTGTTATATGCTGGAGATTCTTTTAGGTATATGCCCAGTAGTGGTATAACTGGGTCTTCTGGTGGAACTATTTGGACAGGAGAGAAATCCAGAGGGTCAGGAGAATGAATAAAATTATGTAATGGGGGGGCATTAGCAGGTCCCAGATGCCAGAGAGGCAGCAAGAGGTTCTCAGTATCCAACAGAGATAAGATATTAGCCAAAATAACCAACAGAGGGGAGATAGAACCTGTAGAGACTGCCTCCAGTAGATAGGTACAGGCCGCAGTTAAGGGATGAGGCCACCCACTCATCTCAAACTTTTTAACCCAGAATTGTTCCTGTCTAAAAGAAATTCAGGGACAAAAATTGGAACAGAAACTGAAGGAAAGGCCATCCAGAGACTTCCCTACTTTGGGATCCATTTCACCTGCAAACACCAACCCCTGACACTACTGCTGACGCCAAGCAGTGCTTGCTGACAGAAGTCTTGTATAGCTGGCAGCTAAGAGGCTCTGCCAGCACCTAATAGAGATGAAGATACTCACAACCAACCATTGGACTGAGCCTGGGGACCCCAGTGGAAGAGTTAGGAAAAGAAATGAAGGAGCTGAAGGATATTGCAACCCCAGAGAAAGAAGAACAATATAAACTAACTGGAACCTCCAGAGCTCCCAGAGACTAAACCATCAGCCAAAGAGTGTACATGGATGGGTCAATGGCTCCAGCTACATGTGTAGCAGAGGATTACTCTATCTGTCATCAATGGAAGGGGAAGCCTTTGGTCCTGTGGAAGATTGATACCACAGTGTAGGGTGATGCTATAGGGGTGAGGTGGGAATGGGTATTGGGTGGAGGAGCATACTCTTAGATGCAAAGGGGAGGGGAGATGGGATGGGAGCTTTGCAAATGAAAAGCCAGGAAGGAAAACAACATTTAAATGTAAATAAATAAAATAACCAATTAACAAAAAAACTTAAAACACAAACAAACAAAAATAGTTAAAAGACCTTAACAAAAACTAATGACCAGTACATTTCTGATGCAGCGTATATATGCCAATAAATCATTGCTAATTAATTAATGTGAAAATAAAAACAATTTTAAAAAATGTTTACCCATGACTCCATCTGTACATGTAGGGGAGGATGCCCTTGTTGGGCATAGGTGGAAGAGGATCCTTGGTCCCATGAAGGCTGAACACAGAGTGTGTGGGGGGAATTCGAGGGTGGGAAGGTGGGAGGGGGGGTAAGTGGGGGCACATCCTCATAGAAGCATGAGGAGGGGGAATGTGATAGGAGGTTCCTGGGTGGTGGTGGGAATGGGGTAAGGGGATAAAATCTGAAATGTAAATATAATATCCAATAAAAAATAAAAAATAAAAGCCACTGAAATAGGAAAAAATGTTTGAATACTATTGCAGTTTTCAATTACAATGAGATATGCTTTTTTTAAGTGCTGTTTCTATCATTAAGATATCACAAGTACTCAAAAGTTTAAAAAAGGAAAATGGAATATAATCATCACAAGAACTCTATTGTATTTTAAAATCTAAAGCAAATATTCTTATTTCCTTGCTTATATGGCCTTAAAATCTTGCATATCATTCAAAGCAATGTTAGAATACTTGTATGCCTGCTGCAAGTCTTTACTACCAATTACATCAGCATCATCCCCTACATTTTTACCCTCAAGTAAATCGAGAGGCACTTTCCAAAAACACCAATTATTTAAAGGATAATCAGTCCAGAACTAGCTAGCAACCTATAATTGTGCACAGATGTTTTCATACATATATACATTGGCTTTGTGAATTTCTAATACATGAAAGATATATTTTAGGAATTTTAGTACACATTCTCCTTTTAGTCTCACAATGTATCAGCTTTTCATATATCATACCTCTCTATTCAGTTAAAGACATTAAAGTTGTAAGGACTTATTTAATGAACTTCCTGCAGACAAAAAGTCAAGAGCCAGGAAGCAAACATTATGTCTGAAATGTTGGAGTGGATTGGATGCCAACATTATTTCTGATATGCTGGAGTAGATCTGTGTTGACTGTGTTATAGTTGTCATATTCATATTCAAGATTGCACATCCATGAGCAAAGCTATCCAGCCAATAGTGTTGAGCCTAACAAACTAGAGTTTGACTATAGTGATCAAATAACAAATAATTACCCAGATGACCTTGATCTAAGCTACAAAGAACCTAAGGGCAACCTGCCATCAGATTTCCTTGAAAGGCAACCAATGAACAATTGAAGAAAGGGAAACATTTCATTTAAGAAATGAAAAGATGCTAATACATGTTACCAAGAGATAATAACAGTGTATTTGTTTGATTTTAGAGAATGATAAGATTTATTATTTTCCGTATGTTTCATTTTTAAATTCTACAGGACACTGATCATGTGAAGACTGAAGGGAAGACACTGCAGAGGGTGAAATACTATACAATGTAAAGTGACAAAACGTAAGCTTTATTTCTTAGATGTAGTAGGTGTGTAAATTAGGTAGGGATACAATTTTCCAGTTTCACCAGTCACATTCCCATTATTGAAGGCAGTCTTATTAGGATTTTATTTTAAACAGAATTGAAGCAAACACACATTTTGTTGTTGTTGTTTTCTTCCCTAACAAAATAAATCAATTCCAAACAAATAAAAATATTCTGTTTAGATTCTTTCCACCCATCAGAACCATAGAATAGAATACTTAAGCAATAAGTCTTATAGGGTAGTTATCTGTTTTATCAGCATAAACATTACCTACCCTCAATCTTGCTAAAATATAGTCTTATAACCTCGTTAAAAATAACTGACTAAAATATTTGTCTTAATCATCCTTCAAGAGGATTCCTTTGTAAACTGAGCTAAAGTACATTACATTAAAGCATGCCATTGTTGATGAGGGGGTCAGAATTTGAAAGTGTTTGTGTGTTAGTGAAGATAGGAAGGCATAAAAGGATTCTAGGCAAAACATGAAAAAAATGTAAAATGTTATCCACTCTACTTTCCCTCTCTTTAGTCAAATTATGAAGTTAATATGAATAATAAATTATATATGGTTTACAATTAAAATCCAGGCTTGCTTTTCTGTCATTTTAATATAAATCTACACATCTGCCATTGATTATTCCTTTGACTGAGTAAATAAGACTTATGTAAGGAATTGAAGAGGGAATAGTAGGGTGGGGAATAGATAATATATGCAACCTAAAGACAAGTAATATAATGTATCATACATTCTTACAAATAAATGTGAAAAATATACCCATTTCAACATAAGATAGATAAAATGCTGTGATGGCTATTCCTTATTGTCGACTTGACTACAGCTAGAATTAACTAAATCCAAAGGGCTGGGTACACCTTTGAGGAAAATTTTCTTTTAAAAAAAAATCTTTATTTTATGCATATGAGTACACTGTCACTGCCTTCAGACATACCAGAAGAGGGCATCAGATCTCATTACAGATTGTTCCGAGTCACCATGTGGTTGCTGGAAATTGAACTCTGGACCTCTGGAAAAGCAGTCAGTGCTCTAACAATGGTCTTACTTGAGGTTCTTATTGCTGAGATAAAACACATGATCAAAATCAAACTGAACAATAAAAGATTTATTGCTGCTTACAAATGTCCCACTCCATCACTAAAGGAAAGTCATGGCAGAAACCTAAAAACAGAAACTAAAGCAGGAACCCTGGATTGCTCCTCATGGCTTTCTCAGCCTGCTTTCTTATACAAGTAAGGACCACCTGCCCAGGAGTATCACTGCATTTCCACCATACACTCAGAGTCTTGATCCACCCATACCAAGCATTAATCATGACACTATACTAAGAAATTGCCTACAAGCAATTTTCTCAGCTGATGTTTCTCTTCCCAGATAACTCTAGCATGTATCAAATGGACAAAAAATAAATGAACCAATGAACAACCAGGACAACAGCTATCTTCCCTGCCTCCTTGTGCCCAGGGAAATCATATCTAGAAAAAAACAACAGCTAAGACAAAAGCCAAGGAGCAAAGCTTGAAACTGAAGATGTCTAACAGGCACTTAAAAGCAGCATATCTTTTTATCTAAATTTATGACTAATTCAGCTCTTCATTTAAGTCCCTGAAGTCACATCTTAGATTTGCATGGAGCCTGATACAACTCCTCAAACAGTTTTTTTTTTCCATGTAGGCATTCCCAGGGAAATTTCTTGGGTTCATTAGACTGTATATACCAGTGGGAAGTGGAAGCTTAAAGAATTCAGTGCTTCCTATTTCACAACACCGTTAACTTCATGGTAGAATGTCACATTGACTTTCTTTAAAGGTAAGAAATATTTTTCAGGATATCTGATACCATTTGTACCCCATTTCCATCTGGATTCTGAGAGGCTACACTAAACATGGTCTTAGTGAATGTAAATCAAAAGATTCTCACTGAAACTGAGAATGCTGAAGAACTAACAAAAAGAGTGAAAGGGCATGTGACAGCAGGACTGTGAGTCTGAACATCCTAGAAATGCCTGATCTAAGTGACACATGTGAGAACAATACACTTCAACTGTCGCATATTAACTCATCTGCATTTCTGTTGGAAGACACAAGCCCTGGGACAATTAATCATACCTCTTTTGTTAGACTTAATTTTCTTATATGTAGGTAAGAGAAAGCAATTGCATAAGAACATAAGTGAGAAATTTGACAGTCGCTTATCAGGATGTTATAATTTGAATTAAGATACTACTAATAGGTAGCTTGTGATGTTTGTCTTGTATATTCAAATTGAATCTTAATGGAAAGTGCCTCATAAAATGATGCAGTTTTGAGGACAAGGACGAACATCACTTTCCAGAGTCTTTCCATTTGAGATTATTTTATGTATAATTAATAAAGTGTTGAGAAGAAACTCATGTTGCTCTGAAAAGAAGTACCAGAAGAAGGATAAATTTATCAAGGGGTATAGATCTCCATGAAAATAAAACAAAAAGCCCACAGAAGCAATGACTTTAAAAGATATTGTCACATTCTGAAGAAGCAGTAAAAGAGTTGTAGTCTAGTTTGTCAAAGGGGAGGTAATATAATTGTTGCTTGGGGAGTGCAAAACAATCTAGAAAGAAACATAGATCTCATATCTGTCTTTTGCTTTGTTTTGTTTTTTTATATACAATGGATAAAATTTGACACAAATAGCAACATATTTAATTATGAATTTCATTTTATATTAACTTTATATATATTTAAATAAGAAAATACAGGAATACAAATAGACTCTACCCACTCTTCTGGCCATTACCAGTGTGGTCCTGTTGCTTGCTCTGCTGCTATTCTAGTACTGAAAGAGGATAGATATTCATCAGCTAAAAAGGAAGGCAGTCTATAAAGAAGTAATTTTCTGAAACCAGTTTACAAATGCAGAGAAAAATAACATGTGGCTTTTGAAAATGTATACTAAGTCATTTCAAAGGAGAAAATATTTGTTTTAATTAATATTCTATATGATATTACTGAGAAAATTCATGAAATGTTATCTAATTTTGAGTATCCTGTTTATACATAGACTAAAGGTACCCAATTCCTAGAAGTCCTTGTTGTCTGTAAGGCTGTATGCTATTTTGCAGCCCCATTTTGGCCACTATTTAAACTGTTGTTCTGAGAGATACACACAATATGAATATAAAAGTATAAAATAATTTTAAGTGTGTAATTTTGTTCTCCTTACTATTTTTATTAAAGTAGAATATAATTGTGAGATTTTGAGATCTTTCATGAGAAATGGGGCATGGGAATGATGACTACTTTTCCTTTTGATCAATGAAACCCATACAGTTGTATGCATTGCCCAGGAGTTTTCATGAGATCAATGGATTGTCTAGAATTGATAGAAACTAGATCCAAGATAGTTGACAGTAGCAGAATGAAACAAACTTATGAATGAAGACACTACCACATCCTTCTCACTTGTTTCTGTCTTGCTTTCACAGTATAAATTGACAATGTGATAGATGTTTGGCCTTAGAACTGTGAATTGTAACAGAGAGAGTATCTTCTGCTCTAACGTCATTTAAGAATCCCCTATCTGCTTCAAGGTTATCACTTAGGTAGTATCCTTCCAGAGGCATGTCTTCTCTCAATGACACACAGACTCTTAGATTCCTCCTTATCGGAATCCCTGGACTACAGAAGGGTCACATCTGGGTGTCCATTCCTTTCTCCTTTGTGTACCTTCTCTCTTTCCTGGGAAACATTATAGTCCTCTTTTTTATAAAGACAGAACAAAGCCTCCACAAGCCCATGTATTTCTTCCTTTCCATGCTCTCCATCTCTGACCTGGGACTGTCCCTCTCTTCCTTACCCACCACCTTGGGACTATTCTTGCTTGGAATTCATGAAATTTATGCAGCTGCATGTTTTGCCCAGGAGTTTTTCATCCACTTGTTCACAGTCACTGAAGCTTCTGTGCTGTCAGTAATGGCATTTGACAGATATGTGGCCATTCACAGCCCTTTGAAATACAGTACAA
This sequence comes from Rhabdomys pumilio, assembly GCA_030674055.1. Taxonomy (NCBI): domain Eukaryota; kingdom Metazoa; phylum Chordata; class Mammalia; order Rodentia; family Muridae; genus Rhabdomys; species Rhabdomys pumilio. The sequence continues at coordinate 93,894,145 of JANHMN010000003.1, read as the reverse complement.
TCCTAACCAGCTCCAAAGTTATCAAAATCGGGGTTTCTCTGACTACCAAGAACGTTCTTTTAATCCTTCCACTGCCCTTTCTCTTGCAAAGACTGAAGTATTGTCACCAAAACCTGCTCTCCCACTCCTACTGTCTCCATCAGGATGTCATGAAGCTGGCCTGTTCTGACAATAGAATCAATGTTGTCTATGGGCTGTGTGCTGCACTTTCTACAATATTGGATTTGGTATTTATTATCTTTTCCTACATAATGATATTAAAGACAGTTCTGGGGATCGGAAGCCCCAGAGAGCAGTTCAAGGCTCTCAACACCTGCCTTTCTCACATTTGTGCTGTGCTCATCTTCTATGTGCCCATGCTAAGTGCAGCCATGCTCCACCGCTTTGCCAAGAATGTGTCTCCTCTAACCCATATCCTCATGGCTGATGTTTTCCTCCTGGTACCACCCCTGATGAATCCCATCGTGTATTGTGTGAAAACCCGTCAAATCCGAGAAAAGGTTTTGAAGAAACTTTGCTCAAAAAGAAGCTGATCCAAGGAAGAAGAAAACAAATAAAGGTGTAGTAATTAAATAGACTGAATGTTTAGCTGGGACGAAGCATGATACACAGAACCATGTTGAGTAGGAATGAGCTGAATAGCCCTAGCACCCCAGTCTGATGATGCTCAGGATCCTGGAATCATTTTACCTCATTCAGAGACCAGAGGATAGATGAGTTATGGTGTTCAACATGGTGGGTATCCTTAGTGTCTGTTAGATAGCACAGAGAGCAAATGTCTCATGAAGTTCAGTACACTGAATTTCCTTAGCGCCAGACTGCTCTTGAGACTCCCAGATTGTACAACTCATAATTGAACCATAAAGGCATATTGGAAAACTGTGTTCCCTCCTTTTAAAACTATTTACCAATAAAATAATGTAAAAATGTCTATATATGTACCTATTCTGACATCATTCTTCTACATTCCTTTACTTAGTGAGAAAATAAAAACTACTACCTAAGAGAAGACCTAGGGGTTCTTATTCATTTTCTTAATGTTGCTGGTGCTGCTGGGTGGCTCTGGTTTGTTCCAGGATACTTTGTCTTTATACACATACATGCTTTTATTTTTTATTTTTTGAGATTATAAGTTCATTTTTAAATTCTTTGATCTTTTTTTATAGTCCAGTCTTTATCTGCCTCACAGTCTGCCATCTGACTGTTCTATATCCCATAATTCCTTGCCCCCATCTATCTTCAAGAGGATGTCTCAACCGCCCCACTCCCATCCCACCAGCCCTCCCCGACTCTCTGGAGCCCCAAGTCTCTTGAGGTTTAGGTGCACCTTCTCTCACTGAGTCAAGACCCGGCAGTCCTCTATTGTATATGTGTTGGGGGGCCTCATATCAGCTGGTGTATGCTGCCTGGTTAGTGGCTCAGTGTCAGAACAATCTCGGGAGTTCAAGTTAGTTGAGACTGCTCGTCTTCCTATAGGGTCACCCTCCTCTGCTTCTTCCAACTTTCCCCTAATTCAACCACAGGGGTCACCAGTTTCTGTCCATTGGTTGGGTATAAATATCTGCATCTAACTATTTCAGCTGCCTGTTGAGCCTTTTGGAGGGTAGTCATGCTAGGCTGCATGCGTGGAGCCTAGCATATAAGTTTATCTTTACTGCCTTCTCTTCTTTCCTCTCCATCCTCCCTTGTATCTCTCCTTACTCTTTCAAATTAATGGCTCCCTTTTCTTTAATAGTTGTTATAAATATACATAAACGTATACACAGACAGCAGAAAAAATGGCTTCCCCCAGGACATACCAACTTGTTATCCAAAATCAAATAAAAACATATACACAATTTCAACTATAGATTGTCAGCATATTTAGGTATAAATTTTAAACTAATAAAACTATTGCTTTTAGAGTCATATGACTCACATTAACAAAAGTAATTGTATTAATCAGTGTATGTAGACCAGTGTAGACCAGTCTACCCTATGTAGACCAGTGAGGCCTCAGAATCTCTGGGCTTTCCCTCCTGATGCTAGCGTTTCCAGTGTGCACCATCATCTACACTTTCACGGTCATCCTAACAGTAACAAATGACCATATTACAGTTGCTCATTTTACTTGTCTCTGTTTAAAAATTCATTTATGCTTACATGTGTATACATTGTTTTAGATCTTTTCCTACTTGTGAATTTTAATACCAGTCGGTAAACATATATCTGAAGAATATCCCTTTTTTACTAAAAAAAAAATAGTAAAAATACTCCTCCTCTCTCTCTCGCCCTCTCTCTCTTCATCTCTCTGTCCTCTCTCTGTCTCTCTGACTTTCTCCCTCTCTCTCTGTCCTCTATCTGTCTCTCTGTTTTTCTCCCCCTCTCTTTCTCTCTCTCTGTCTTTCCGTCTCTCCCCCATCCCTCTCTCTCTTTCTCCCCTTGAATATATATGTATCTTGCTCAGTTCCCAGTTTAAAATGCTCATTCCAAACATATCTTCATATCTCCCCATCTAAGCATTTTTAGTGATCAGTAACTCTATTGGAACGATATACATGTTTACAACATAGACAAATACCTTTTGTGGCTCATTCACGTACTCTAATATTTTTAATTCATTTGTAAATACCTCATATTTATCTGCATGTCTGTTTCAAACAATTACCAAAAATATCTCTTCATTTTTATTTCATTATTTATGCACTTTAAAGATCATATTTTAAATTGCATGTATAGTTGTGTCTGTGTGAGGATATATGTGAGTGTGGTTTCCAAGGAGGGCAGAATGGGTCATCAGATCCTCTGAATCTGCAATTACATGCATTTATCTGCCCCTGAAAGCAGGTTCTAGGAACTGAACTTGTGTCCTCTGCAAAATCAGTACACAGTCTTAACCACTGAGTTATTTCTCCTGGTTTTCCAGCTCCCACATTTTAAAGAATAATCTCAAAGGGATGGTTAAATAATATTAATGATATTTATTTTTATGAAAGTGTACTAGATAAAGCAAATCTATCAAAGAGCTGAGAAAGTAACTGAATTCTATTCAACAGACCAAGAACAAGTCAAGGGCAAGGAAAATAACATTTATCTTAAACATGGATCCATGTTCCAGGATGCATAACAGTACACTCAAAGCTTAGCAACATACAACAACAATCATCCAGTTGCTCACAGTTTTGTAATTTGTGCACAGCATAGCAGGTATACTCATCTCCACTCCACATGAAAATAACTGGGAATATTCTTTGGGACTAGAAGATACACATCCAAAGCAGTTCACTACTGTATCTGCTACCTAGTACTCACGCCATAGTTAAATATAACCAATTCTACTTCTATAATTTAGCTTCTAAATACAATTTATCCACATATGCTGGGCTTTTAAGAATACTAATATAGCTGGATCCCAAAATAATAGCACAAGGCAGAGTATTCCAAGAAACAGAATGGAAGCTTCCAGTCTATAAAAGACTATGCCTAAACATGAATAGACTCACTTCTTCATTCATTTGTCATTTGGTAATAATGAAGCTCTGATGTAAAGAAAGGAGAAAGAATTTCCATTTCTGAGAACAGTGATAAATCCTATAGAGCTGCCTTTATGCTACCACAGGGCAACACTAATATCAGGCCCAGAAGTCAGTATTTCATACTACTGGTCCTAGTTCTATGGTTCTGACATTACTTTAGATTTTTCTCTTTGACCAAACCTGTTGGTGCTCAGAACGCCTAGCCAAAGGGGTCCAACAGGAATCCCCAAACAACCCAAGCTCTTGCCAAGACTATAGGCTTCTCTCCACAAACCAACACTCCATAAGGGGATGCAGAAAGACTGTAAGAGACAAAGGGGATGGAGGACACCAAGAAAATAAGGCCCTCTAAATTAACATGAGCAAAGTTCATATGAATTCACCAACTCTAAAGCAGAGTACACTGGGCTTGCATAATTTATACCAGGTCCTATCCATTTATATCATGACTTCTAGTTTATGTGAAGACAAATGGCTTTCTGATTCTCATGCCTTCTCTTGGGCTCTTTTCCTTTCAGTAGTCTTGTCTGGTTTCAATGTTATAGTTTTTATTTTATCCTATCATATTTTGTTATAGTGTTTTGGATGGATGGATGGATGGATGGATGGATGGATGGATGGATGGATGG
>JANHMN010000003.1:93867757-93880248 GCA_030674055.1 Rhabdomys pumilio | reverse complement strand
TCTCTCTCTCTCTCTCTCTCTCTCTCTCTCTCTCTCTCTCTCTCTCTCTCTCCCCCTTCCCCAATACACACTCTACTGTTGTTCTTATTGTTTCCATATATGTATGTATTTTGCTGTGACCTGTTTGTTTGTATATGTTACTTATGTTCATGTGACCTGCTTGTTTGCTTTTGTTATATCCATGTTGTCCAGTTTGTATGAAATAGCTTATCTATTATCACATTTTTCTAGATACATAAGCAGCAACTGTAACACTTTATATTCTGACAAGATATGACATATCATCTTCTAGGATGTCTCTTAGAGACATAAGAACCAGAAAGGTTTCATTTACTATTTCTTTCTATCTAGTGGTATTGATCTAGTTCTGAATTTATAAAAAGTAACTTAAAAAGAATTTATAAAAAATATAGAGATGGAACTCATATTTCCCTATGAGGAAAAATAAGATATAACTAGTGATGATATAAGAAGGTTTACTACATTTAAAACATGATCCATGTTAGATATAGGATCTCCATATGCAGAATACAATAAGAGAGAAAACTATGGAAGTAATCATGCTTGGATGGCAAACATGGGCACACATAGAAACAAAGGTAGAGCCTAAGCACTTAAAATATATAGATTCCTATGAACACACGTCCTAATGGGTTCCATCTTTTGTGTTTCCAAACTTCCTTCTGGTGACTCAGCAGGTAATAAGTGAAAATTTCTGATAAAGCAGTTTTTCTTTATCTATGCTGCCTGGTTCTTTGGTTCTCATAATGACCTGAGACCACCAGGTGATCACTTCACACCACTTGAGAAACACTCCTTGCTTATTGTTGCCAGAATTCCAGAGATAGGAATGCTTTGAGTTGGGAGCTTGTGTTGTTCCTCCCTTATTTCTTTCTTGCAAGGAAACACGCATCTCTCTGCTTACAGCAATTTTACATGAACTTAACCAGCTCTGAAACAACTATCAGTTCCAGTAAAGTCCCTATAACTTTGGCTGCATGTTGGTAAGAATGCCATCTTCATTCTCCCCTGCTTTCTTACACTGTGTTCTCCATGACAGTACATATTAGCTGACTTTATGTATACGTGTTTCCTACCTTTACCTTGATTTCTTTGTTTCTTTTTTAAATAATACTAGAGATGGAACTCAGGTCTATGTGCATACTATACACGTCATCTGGCACCAGTCTCTATATTTAATCCTTCTACACTGACCTTAAAGTACTTGAGACTCTTACTCCTCAATTTAATTAATTTATTTTCATTTTCACCATGATTTGTGTTGAATGACTCCAACAGTCTTTTAGTGGAAGTTATTAACCTGAATACTAAATAAAATATATGCTTGTAATTTTAAAATATTCATCTAATAAAAGTCAAATCGCAATCTTTTTTTAATATTGTAGTTTTCTCAAATTATTTTTATTTGGTAACCTTTACAATCACGGAATAGATTGTTTACTCTCCAATTATCACATAAGCTTTTTAGAGAGTAAATAATTATATCTATTATAATCAATATTACATATATCTAATAAAATAGAGCCTATGACCACACCCAAAATTGCCTTACTTCAAAAGATGCTTTTCTTATAGCTGAGTATTTCAGGTACTGAACCCTATCTAGTTTCTCCATATTGTATTCTGTTTAACTCTTACAAAATCTTCATGGAGACTTAAAGCTGACAGAATAAGCTTATCTATAATATAAATCATTCTCTGCACTAGATTGGGTATTAGGTTACACTTCTGATTGAGCATTACCATACTTACAAAGCCCTTGATTAACATTTAAAAAATTGTATAAAAGCCAAATTGAAAAGGGGGGGGCACGGGATAGGGGTTTTCTGGGGAAGGGAAATGGGGAAAGGGATTGGCATCTGAAATGTAAATAAAATATCCAATAAAAAAATAAAAAAGAAAAGAAAATGATAGACACAACGCTGTGCAACCTCATCCCTCTCCTGCAGCTTCTCATTGAATTAAAATGAAATTGTTTCTAAAATAAATGTATGCATGTTCAGTGCAAAAAAAAAAAGATCGTTAAAGGTACATCAAAATTTAATAACAATTTTTTTTTTTATTCTCAGCCTCCTTGACTACTTCCCTTTCTCCTCCCTCCTTTATTACAATATGGCATTCAAACCTAGCCAATTATTTCTAAAACTAGCTTTATTATTCAAGTGCTCAGGTTTATAGATAAGTTCATACTAACAGAGGAGTGAAGAATTAAATGCATCACTTATTGTACACAAATATGTAAATAAATGAGTGGCAGAATTGAGGAAAAATAAGTGTTGTAGGTTGAGTAATTTCTAACTTACAAGAATTGAGTATGCAACTATATTTAGACATCAGGCCATAAAGCAGGTAATGGATAAAATAAAGTCAGTAACGTAGGACAAACATCTGGTAACTGATATAAGAAGAGGTGATCTGAACCCTTGAAGAGAAGGCGAAGCTGAATCCACTCAGGATAAAATGTGTAAGGACCATTGTTGAATGATGACCCACACAAACTCAGAAGTTTTAGAAGATAAAAATTGTATGTATCTTATTCCTGGAATTTTTTTTACTTACAAAACTGTGGGAAAGATAAACTACTGTTGTAAATCTCCCTCGTCTACAGTATTTATTTATGTCGTATTTGAATTACCATAGCTGATAATTGTATTTTGAAATAACTCCAGACTAAATATTAAGGTTCTAATTTTATTAGAAAGAGATTTTTATTATTATTTTATAATAAAGCTTTGAAATCAAATTGGAACAAATCACAAAGATAAACAAAACATGCAAGTCTTTGTAGTCAATTACAACGTCAAGTTTTTTGATTTGCTATAGTGAAGGTAAGGCCAAGACTTCAGTATGTTCACAAACATAACAAGTCATTCTAGTCTAGATTACCTGGGGGATTGTGATTTGAATAAACACTGCTACATAACACCAACATGCAGACAGTGTGCTCAACCAAGAGCCTAGTGGACTGTGGCCACAGAAGAAGCATTCACATCCAAAGAGATTAGCTAAATCAACAGATGGGAATAAACTACATGCATTAGGGACTCTGAAAAATTCCTTCATATTCCCTCCAATGAATTAGATACAATTAGTTGAGTAATTACTAAACAATGAAATGGTACCTACCCTTATGTCTATAATACCCTCTTCATCATCTTTTCCAGTGCCAGATTAATAAATGATTACCTCTTTACATCCCTTCATCAACATATAAAATGCTGGTTTTATTTTTTGTTTGGATTTGATACCCAAGATTCAATCCAAGCCCTCATACAGATTAAAGATGAATTTTACCACTGAGATTTCACCGTCAACTCCTTTTCAGTTTTCAGATAATATCCTTATTCTTTAATATCCCTCCAGAAATCATTTTTACTATCCCACCATAGCACTGATCTCACTAACTAGCCTTTTCCCCATTGAATTTAACCTAACACTCACCAGTCTCTGGTGATTACTCTGCTCCCATCATTGTCAAGACCAACCCTTTAGATTCTGTGTATGAGTGATGTTGGGTGGTACTGGTCTCTCTGAGCTACCTCACTAAAAAAAAAGTGATTTTTTTTTCATTTATATATTTTGAGTATTTCATACATGACAACTGTATTTACCACATTTTTATTCCTCCCTCTCCTACCTGTAATTCTTCCCATGTAATTCACAACTATTTCTGAAATCCATAACCTTTTTTCTCACTATATTGTTAATTTTATTGTGCTATATATTAAATTATTTTATTTTACACACACACATACACACACATACTACTACTTCTACTACCACTACCACTACCACTACCACTACCACTACCACTACCACTACCACTACCACTACCACTACCACTACCACTACCACTACCACTACCACTACTAGGTCAATTCAATGTTGTTCATATGTACATGCATTTATGGGTGAGTAGTTGCTGTCGGATAATTTATCAGGTTTATCATTTAAAATCAAAACTTTCTCCCCAGAAGCAATCCATTTTCTCCTGTAGTACTCCTTCTAGTGGGTGGGACTTTGTGGACTTTCTCCATGCACATTAACATATAATCTGATGTTCTTTCTTGGGCAACCAGATCATTGATAATTCATTTATTCTTCATATTTTGACCAGTTATAGATCTCTGTATTGCCTCCAACTGCTTCAAAATAGGTTCCTTTGATGTGAGGTGAGAGACACACTTATATGTAAGTATAAGACAGATATTTAAAATATAGTTAGAAACTATAAAACAGCAGTAGTAGGCTCTCCTTTAGAGTCTATGACCTCTCCAGCCATTAGAGTTGGTTAGGTTTACAGTACCAGGCATGGGCATTGAGCAGATCTTTAGTCCATTTAGATAACTGTTGGTTACTCCCAAGATGTAAGAGCCACTTTTGCACCACTGAGAGTATCTTTCTGGGTGATGGTCATTGTTGTGCTTCAGTGAAGCTTTGCCACTGTACATGACTATTGATTTTTTTCTGTTGACAACTTGTATAACATCTGCTCATACATAAGAGCTAGTCCTCAAGGTTGTCTTCCAGTTTAGTGAAAGATCATTTCTTCCAAGTCATGTGTCCACTGTCTGAGGTCTCTTCAGTGATAGGGACTTACTATCACATTCTAGAAGGCAACCAAGGGAAATGACAGTAGTCTATATTGTTTGAGATGCCTTGGATCCCTCTGACCAACAACTGAATGGAGATTTCCCTTTACTGGTACTGGGTATTTGTCAGTTTATGGCTCTCAGATGAAACATTATCACCATGTGTGGAGTAACACCATTCAATATGTATAATATAATTTTAAATGAGCTTATAAAATAATGTTTCCCCTTTTCAAACATCCCTTATGTTATTTAACTGCCCTGTCTCACTCCCTTTCCATGTTACCCTTTATTTATATCTCTCCAGTTAAGTCTAGCTCCTATATTTCTCTTTTAAAACCACCCTGTCCTTTATAAATATCCTACATGCTTGTCTATCCTTAGCACACACATTACCGTATTAAATATATCCAAGTTGTAGTGTGTCCTACTGCCCTAGAATACATAAAATACTGTCAACAGCACCTACGTTGCTTTGCTGGAGATGAGAAAAATGTTCAAAACTTTCTAAACTGAACTAATGAGGCCCAAGAGTCCAGTGTCAGTGGAGACTTGGTTAAAAGCATTGTAAGTATCTTAGTGACACCTCAGTCACTTAAAGTCAGGGATTTCTGTATTCATCCTCCACTCTGTCTCTATGTTCATGGCCTGTAGCATCAGCTTGCTTCTACCTTGGTGTGCGGTGTGCAGACTCAGGACTGGACCTTAGCATGTGATGAGTCACTCCAGTAGACAAATGTTTAATACGCAGTTGTAGCACTAAGAAGAGACCATGAAAGACTCACCCTGGGATTTGGAGAGGCAGAAAAAAAAAGATTTTGATCTGAAAAAGCTGAAAAGGATGTCTGCTGAGGATGAAAGCTGTTGCAGCCAGGTCTTCCTATCTTTGTGAAATCTCAGGTATGAGAGCAGAGATAGTTCAGAAAGCATATGAGAGCTTCTTCATATCTATCCACTCATTTAGTTTCCTGCCCAGGAAGTTGCCTTCTCTATGGGAACAGTGGGAATACTGATGAGAAACAGAGACAACTTAAAACTGTAAAACAGGTGCTAAAATAGACTCAGCTATCATAAGTTAAACATCACTGAGAGGAAGAGATGGAGTAAGGAGAGGAGAAGATGAAGGAGAGGAGAAGCAAGGTGATGAGAGAAAGAGAGGGGGGGGCATGGAGGCAGATGTTCACGTGTCTCCACCAGTCAAAGACAGTTTATACATCTAGGTTGAGTATTGGGTTACACTTCTGATTGAGCATTACCAAACTTGTAAAGCCTTTGACTAACATTTAAAAAAATTGTATAAAAGCAAAAAAGGAAAAGGGGGCATGGGATAGGGGTTTTCTCTAGGGAGGGGAAATGGGGAAAGGGGATGGCACCTGAATTGTAAATAAAATATTAAAAAAATTAAAAAAAAGAAAAAAATAAGTTAAGCATCTAAAATTTTGTCTACAAACAAGATTAAGACACCAGAGAAATTTTCTAAGAAACAAAAATAAGGTGGCTAGGAAGCTAATTAATCTCCTGGAAGGAAATCTTTTCTGTGACAGGAAATGATTATTCTCCAAATGATCACAGAGTTAAAATAATAGAAGTCATTAAAGTTGCAATATTTCTTTCAGAAAGAGATCTCCAAGCAGAAAAGCTATAGACACGATTGTGGGTTAAATCTATTCCCATTCCCAACCTTAATTATAGCATCAGTTTTAGTATAATGGAGCAATAAAACCTCCCTCGTGATAAATGCATATTCTGACAGTTGTTTCATGAGCTCTTAATAGTTACCTTACTAAGGTCTTAATCCCCACCAAACCTCAGGTGGGCTAAAAGATGTTCATCTTGGATTCACTGTTCTGAAATTACTTTGTTTCTATTCCCATTACTCCAACTTATCTTTATCATGCTTGCTGATTTCTATTAAGTGCTATCCGTTTACAATGACAAGAACACTTTTTATTGAAAATAGATTCTTCTCTCATATAATATATCCCAACCACATTTTTTTCTCCCTCAATTCCTCCTACCCCTCCCACCTCCTCTCTCTCCCAGATCCACTCTCACTTCATTTCTAACAAGAACAATTTCAAATTCCAAAGAGTATGTAACTCTAGCTTATAACAAACAGAAGGTAAGAATAAAAAACTTTTGATATCTCTGTATGTCTTTTTTTATTTAGCATCAATCCATTACAGGTTGCTAAACAGCTACCTTGATATGATCGTTGACTTATTTTTCAGTTTTCATTATGAACATTTTGGTTCTGAAGATTTGAATTTGAGCTCCATTGCTGGATGGATATATGATATAGGAGTTGATATGATCATAACACATGATGTACATGTATGTGCTTTTAAAAAATGTATATTTTAAAATTCTAAATGAAGAAAACCTACAAATAAAAAATATGGATACCAAACAATATATTTTATGTTAAAATAAAGTAGAATGAAGAAGAAATAAATATATCCCTGATAAGCATCTATTAACTCTCCAGAACAGTCTTTAAATTATTCCATTAGAATTTTAGAAAACTTTCTTTTGTAAGTTAGTGTTATTACCTTCATTTGCAAAAGTGAAAAGAGCATCTTGAAGCTTTGATTCAATCCTTACTCCTTTTCCAACCCCGGACTTCCCAACATTTTAATTTCTTTTCATCATAGTCCAATGAGTCTAATCAATGCTGTCTTTGTGTACATGATTGTACAGGCATCTGTTGGAGCATAGGCCACCTAATAAGGGACACCTTCCATGAAAAAAACGAAGCTGACTCACCCTACCTCAACTCTCTTCAACTGACAAAGCTTCAGGAATTGAGGGCTTATAGTCCCTGACAAGTAAGTTTATATAGCGAGTCTCCTGAGTTAAATTTGATGAAAATGTGAAATAATTATAGATCAGAAAGGTCTGAAGAATACAGCTTAGGACCCCAAAATTGATATGTCCAGCAACAGATTGTTAGATTTGTTAAAGACTCAGTATTTTTAAAGGTTTATTGGGTCTTCTGTTTTATGCTAACTGCTGCCGTTTGTCACTAAATTATCATCCATGTGAGAGAAAGTATGACAGCTCTTCAGAACCAACACTCTGAGAAAATAAGATGTTACATTCCATTTTCCACTTTAAATCATGAGCTCAAGGCAGAAGGATTTCTGGAAACATAGAAATGGCATATTTCAGTCGGGAAAATTCATGATTTAAAAGGGGTGCTCTGGAAGCCAGAGAAAAGTGAAAGGGGACAGCAGCTTCATCAATAATGAAATTTCTTTACTCTAATGCTTAGAAATGACACAGGTTAATAAGAAAGGAACTGTCAAGGGCAGACCTGGAGGGAGATAACGACTAGACTTATTTAATATTTAGTAACAACAAAAAAAACAAAAACAAAAACAAGGAGCCTCTTTACTATTGTGTCCTTGTTACTCATTAAAACCGTGAGACTGTAAAATATTTTCTTCAAAAGGAGGCTGGTAAAATGAGTGATGTGGCTCATGCCTATAATTTTAGCACTGGGTAGGTGGGGCAGGAAGACGAAGAATTTAATGTCATCTTCATCAGCTACATAGCAAGTGTGAAGCCAGCCTGGCATCTATATATGAGACTTTGCTTCAATAAAAAGAAAAAGCCAGAAAATGATTGAAATAATATCTTCAGAGAACTATACAGTTCTAGGATTATTTCGTTCTAATCTTTTTGGTATTTAATTTCAATTTGCCAGTTTTAATCCATTACTAACACTTCTACAGTTCATTTCAGGATTTTGGACAGAATTTATCTCACCCGTTCACTCCATTTACAATGACTCCAGGACCCCTAGGAAATGGAAGCATGTCTTCTACCTTCTTGCTGAGTGGCATCCCTGGGCTGGAGCACATGCATATCTGGATCTCCCTCCCGCTGTGTCTCATGTACTTGGTTTCCATTCTGGGTAACTGCACAATTCTTTTTATCATTAAAACAGAGCCCTCGCTCCATGAACCCATGTACCTCTTTCTGTCTATGCTTGCTCTGACTGACCTGGGTCTCTCTCTTTGCACCCTCCCTACAGTGCTGGGCATCTTTTGGGTAGGAGCAAGAGACATTGGTCACGATGCTTGCTTTGCTCAGCTTTTTTTCATCCACTGCTTGTCCTTCTTGGAATCCTCTGTGCTTCTCTCTATGGCGTTTGATCGTTTTGTGGCCATCTGTCGCCCTTTGCACTATGCTTCTATTCTCACCCACACAGTGATTGGCAGAATAGGTCTGGCCTCTCTGGGCCGTAGCGTTGCACTCATTTTCCCATTGCCTTTCATGCTCAAACGATTTCCTTATTGTGGCTCCTTAGTTCTCTCACATTCCTATTGTCTCCACCAAGAAGTGATGAAATTGGCCTGTGCAGACATCAAGGCAAACAGCATCTATGGCATGTTCGTCATTGTTTCTACAGTGGGGGTGGACTCTCTGCTCATCCTCTTCTCCTATGCACTTATCCTGCGCACTGTGTTGTCCATTGCCTCAAGGGCTGAAAGACTCAAAGCTCTCAATACATGTGTTTCACATATTACTGCTGTGCTTCTGTTCTATACTCCCATGATTGGATTGTCTGTAATCCACCGCTTTGGGAAGCAGGCGCCCCATCTAATTCAGGTGGTCATGGGGTTTGTGTATCTCCTTTTCCCTCCTGTAATGAACCCCATTGTCTATAGTGTCAAAACCAAACAGATCCGGGATAGGGTAACCCATGCCTTTTGTAACTAGATCAATTACATAAATTTGCTCTCTCTGAACATGCTTGAATAGAGGCTATAATTACTTGTTTACACAACAAGTATAGAAGATTGAACAAATTGATTACATAATTATCCTTTTACAGGAGGATATGGAGGGATATCATACAGAACAGTGTGGTAAATCATGCTGCAAAATATGGCAGCAGAAATATGGCTGATCCCACTTTCTGCTCAAGAAACAAAAATTCTCAACAATAAAAGATATCTACTTCTTCTCTTTTCCTATTCATCCACTTCTAACTTCATTTGTAAATGATCTGCTTGTTGTCTACTTGTGGGACCCAGCCACTGCATTGAGAAGACTAAATCCCATGGTGGGACCACATGTAGATATTCCATCCAACAGGCCCAGCTTACACCAGAGCATTAATTAAATCAATGGCAACACCACTGAGTGAAAGTAATTCAGATTGTCCCAGTCTTTGTTTTTCTAGTCTTTCCAATGGGCAATCATTAAGGAATCAAGTCTACTGTAAACCTAACCATAATTCATATTTGTAAACAAAAGAAAATTTTAAGATACTAAAGTTGGGATCAATTTAAATTTTGTTGCTTGAAGTAGAATGTAAATAAGGTACATAGCAGAGAAGACAGCTGATTTTCAGCAAAGAGGATAAAGTTTTCTTTACAGTGACATAGTTCTCACCTTAGGAGACATGTGAGAGCTAGGTCACTTAAGATTTTTGAGGGAGAGGCGAATATAGTCCAAGCTGTTGGAATAGCATGTGCAAAGCTGAACCAACTAAGGTGGGAAAAAAAGAAAAAACCAACAGTGTATCTAGGCCAACAGTATAATTCAAATGATATTTACTTTTAAATTTTAGTTATTTATCTATGTGTGAGGGAAAGTGTGAGAGTGTGTGCATAAACACAGGTTCCTATGTATAAAAAAAAAATCAGATCCCTCAAAGCCGAGATTTAGGGTGATTATTTGATTTTCATCTTATAACTTGGGTGTTGGAATCCAAATTCAAGTCTGAATGACCAAGTAGCAAGTGTCATTTATCACGGAGCCATCTCTCCACATCTGATGGAATTTTTGTGAATGCTGTTCCAATTGTTGCCATTCCTTTGTATATTGGAGAAAAGTTGAAAATGAGGAAAGAGATAAGTCATAGATGACATCAAAATGTCACAAATAAATGAGTGAATAAAGTTTGTTAATGTGCGTTATGATTATATCAATGCATTACTATAGATTACAAGTTATTTTATGAGAAGTGCATATTGATTTGTGACTTTTGGTTGGAGATATTTATGGAAAAATGGGCCTTGATAAGATACTTTAAAGAGGTTCTTGGATCGCTCAAAGGAAATCATGGGGATGCTGTGTTTCTGCACAGCAGTACATAATGCATAATTCAAATAAGGATTGGCTAAACACCAAGTCCCTTGTCATAAGTTTATGTGCAATAACATCTCACTCCTGACTGATCTCTTTCAAGGACAAGAGCATCTAACATTTATCCACGCTTGTCACCTGTACCTCACCATTCACTACCTATGGCTTATCTTTTCTAGCATGTGAAAGCCACATCTACAATAATGTCTATGTCTGTATTTAAGCATCATCATGTGAGAACATCAATGTATAGAAAACAATAGTTTGTGATGTGTTCCTGTAATTTCAGAACAATGAATACAGTGAGCCTTGTCCTCTGATATCTTATAATGAAATAAAAAGTATTATTGATACTCAGAGTCATGTGTAGAAGACATAAGCTTCTGTATAACTTGGGTAAATAGCAGTAGCTTATTTGATCTAATTTTATTAAGCTTGTTGAAGTTCAATTTTCTATTAAAACATAGCTAACTATTTCCATTTTGCAAAGCTGTCTACATCACTAGCATGATAATTTCTAAGAAGAGATCTTCAGTGTACTTGGCCAAAAAAAAATAATGAGCAAGATAATGAATGCTAGTTAAATTAAGCTGTTTCACAATGTATATACACTTTAAAATAAGATCAATGTGATGGATAGATAGATAGATAGATAGATAGATAGAAGTATATATATATATATATATATATATATATACACACATATATATATATTGATATTGATATTGATATTGATATATATATATATCAATAAGGAAAATAAGATAAAAAGGAATCAAGACACACCAAGATGCCTAAATTTACAACTTAGAAAAAAGAAAATTTCAAAGAAAAGTCTTAGCAGATTTTTATTGCAATAAACTTTAGTTCCTTCAATTTATTAAGCAAACGAAAACCATGGAAGCATAAAGTAAAATATAACATGGAAAATATCATAAACATATAAGACACCAGAAATGGCCCTGAGAGATAGGGCCAAGGCAGCTTTCCAAAGAGACACTTATAAGTGGGTTGAATTATCTAAACTATTTCATTCGTTCTAAATGACTCAGCAAGAATCTTATATATCACACTGATATGATCCAGGTAACATGGAAGAGAAGTTGCATTCTAATCAAAGCAAGAACTCCAGAAAATGTCAAAATGGAATAAATGTTGCTATACTTCTTTCTAAGAACTACTAGAAGGCTAGGCTTCTAACTCAGTGGCAGTCCTTCCTTAGCATGTGTAAGTGAGGACCTAGGTGATCCTTGGTAATACAGAAAGACAAGTAATGGAAAGTTCTACTCATGTGATAAAGTGGTAGGCTGAAAGGAAAAAGACACCTGGAAGTACAGGCAGAAAACTCACTGGGGTTAGCACCTAAAGGAGCACAGGTTTGCTAACTCCTTAAGTAGATAGTGAGTGGCTACTCACACCAATCAGATTTCTTGGATTTCAGAATATAGCAGTGGCCAAAGCAGATAAAACTCTACCCTTGGGCACTTCTGTCAGAGTTAGACAGCCAACATGAAATGAATAAAAAGCATACTATGGTAGAGATTAAGAATATTATAAGGAAAGATGAGTAAAATATGCTCCAGAAGGTTCAGTTTTATAAGAGTCAAGAAAATCTTTACCAAGAAGGAAATATTTTAAGAATATATGGTATGTGGCAGAAGACTGTTGCCATATGAAAGGGTTCCAGATGAATAGAAGATTATGCTGAAAATCTAAAGTTAGAATGGGCATGTGTGAAAAATACCACTGCATCTAGTACCACTAGAATGGAGAGTA
>JANHMN010000003.1:93801652-93827630 GCA_030674055.1 Rhabdomys pumilio | reverse complement strand
TGTGTGTGTGTGTGTGTGTGTGTGTGTGTGTGTGTGTGTGTGTGTGTATGTATATACATATATATATATATACACATATACATGTGCATATACATAGATATGTGCATACATGAAGGTAGTATAAATGAAATTCCCAAATACCCAGGGAGTCAGAGCGAAGCTTCAAATGCTAGGAATGGGTTGCATCTAATTTAGTTGTTGGCTGAAAGGGTCCCATGGGAACCCCTAAACAATCCATCCATGCTGTTGCCAAGTCTGCAGTTTCTTCTTCAGAAACTGAAGACAGGGTTCCACTGCTGAAGATAAAACCTACACAACTCATTGAATATGGAGAAGTTGAGCCAGTGCCTACTTAGAACCTTCACTCCTATGTGTTAATAGATTTGAATAGGAAGGTATTCTACACATTATTTAAGAAGAAACATAAATACTAAGCAAGCACAAACCCTTCAATCTACTGACTGCAAGATATGCTAGCACAATGTGGCACAAAGCTTGTGGTAGTACCTAATCAATATTGTTTGGATTTAAGGCTCATTCCACAAGATGAAACCTATACCCAGCACCACATGGGTGACAAAGAATCTGAGTGTAGATAGCTCAGGGAACTAGGGTAAAACCAAATACTACTGTTTTTAAAACAAATGTAAACAGCACCAATAAAACAAATAAAAATATAATGACCCCTAATGATATTTTGATGTACTCATAGATTAGTGCCTTGCTCAGCTGTCATCAGAGAAGCTTCTTTATGCATCAGATGGGAACAAATACAAAGACCCAGAGCCAAACAGAATTCAGAGAATAAGTGAACTTTGGACACTCAATCCTAAAGAGGATGTCTCCATCAAATCCCTCTCCTCAGGACTCAAAGAACCCTGCAGAAGAGGAGGGAGACAGAGTTGAGAGTCAGAGGGAATGAACAACACTAAGAAAACAATGTTTTCTTGATCAACAGAATCAATACACATATGAATTCAGAAACAGAGGTAGCGTACACAGAGCTGACACAGATCTTCAGTAGACAAGATACTAGAGCTGAAAGGATACATGCCCCATACATAACCCAGAACCTTTCTCCAGATAATAACCACTTACAAATGAAAATTTAGTTTTACCAAGGGGATGTCACCACGGTAACAAACAACTCTTAAGTGTCAGCTTCAAACTGATGACCAACAAAAAGTGAACTCAACAACAGCACTGGGGATTCCTTGTTTCATAATTTTGTATTGGATTTTTTAAAAATTTTAACTTATTTTCTTCATTATTTTTATTATATTATATTTTATTTATATTTTTTCATTTTTACTCTATAGGTTCTTTTCGTGCATATTATGGAATTATTGAGTATGGGGGGAATGAGTGTATCTCTGCATCTGTAACTGTTTCTTATGCTTTTTCTTGGGCTCTTTTCCTTTTGTTTTCATTATTATATTCCAATTTACTAATTTTGGTTACAAGTTATATTATACTTATATTATATTATATTATATATTATTCCTTAGAAGCCTATTTGTTTTCTAATAAATGAACAAATGGGGTGGATCTGGATTAAAGTGAAAGTGGAGAGGCACTGGGAGGGGTACAGGAAGGAGAACTATAATGAGGACATATTTTGTGAGGGAAAAAAGGCTATTTTCAAAAAAGTTAGAAAAGTAAAGTTATCATTGGTTATTAAATTAAATTTCAAAAGATGTAATAAGTTTATCCCATAGACACTTAGCTACTCTAAGCACTTGAAGTACACTGAGCTAGAAAAGCTTTGATTATTGTGTAATTTATAGGATAGTAAAAAATATAAGGACACACACTGCACACTGTTAGGTCAGCATAGTGCATTGCAAGTTTCCAGCGTAATAAAATGAAGATAACAGAGCACCATTGGGCATAAAGTTGAAACTGAGATCCAAGTGTGGAAATGCATATTCTTCTAGCTCAATGCATGCGCCATTCTTTGCACATGCAATTTCTTTTTGAACATTTTGTCTCTTGTTTATAACTCTTTACATACCACTTTATAATATCTATGAAAACAGATAAGTGAAGACACAGGAAAACATACAGCCATATTAAACACTGAATGCAGCATAAGTATAGTAGAGCAATGCTAATTTAAATGTGAAGTAGGTGTGACTACAATCTAGAAAAGGCAGGAGGTGGAAAACTACATTTTAATGTTTCACAGCACAGTAACTTAAAATAACATTTTATCTGTTTTGTGACAATCTAGAAGAAAGGTGCTCAAAGCCTTTGAACCAACTATAAGAGGATGTTACTTAGAGCCCTCATCTGATCAACATATGCTATGACATGTATTGAAATATCACATTAAGCTTCATTTTTGTGCCAATGAATACATATTAAGCAGAGTTTGAAAACTCTTATAGAGAAAGAGTAGCTGAAAAAGAGATATTAATAAGTTATTTTGACTTGCTTCATGATAGTGCGTAAAGCCTCCTGGGAACATCTAATTTCTGTTCTTAGTTTACTATCCCAAGGGTACTTAGTGACACTGTTATTTGTGCTTTGGGTTCCCTATAGATAAGCTGGTCCATGAGCTGTGTACACACATACTTAGATGAACAGTGAATGGACAGAGAACCTCCACTTCTGGTAAGAGCCAGGTAAGATGCTAGAACCAGGTAGAGCAAGCACATTGAACAGAGATGATTGACAGCTGAGATGGAAAGAACAAAACAGAGTAGGGAATGGAGAAAGAAGTATATGACTGGTACCTACAGGTAAAGGACTGAAAAATCAAAGAGCAGAAATATTGAGAATATGAGTTTGGAATATGACACAAACTGAAGATTGTGGAAACTGAATGAGAAATGTGCAAGAAACTTGCAAGTATCGTTTTTTCCATATGAAAACATCAAAGCCAGTTATGGACTATACATGGGGTGGAATACCTAATGTGGGCCCCAAAGTGACAGGTGGACTTTATTTCCTTACACAGATTTTAATTTTGGCTGATATCTGAACTTCTCTGAGTTTTTAATAGACTTTTCAATCTTTTATTTTGACCCTAGCTCTACCTTTTTATAGAGTTCCCATGTTCTGAACTTACTACTCTCTCACTACTCTTGTATTGAAACATATAAAATTAATCATAATATATAGCCATCACAGAAACAACCTTTAATAGGTAGAACAGAGATATTTTTCTTAATTATGAGGTTAATGGGATGTGTTACCATAGACGGAAATAAGTGACCATGTTCTTACAGCTACCCTGTTATCATGCTGGTCTCTATTTTCTTAGTTATGAGGTTAACAGATGATGTTACCATAGATAAAAATAAGTAACCAGGTTACTAAAGCTACCCTGTTATCATGCTGGTCTCTATTTTCTTAGTTATGAGGTTAACAGGTGATGTTACCATAGACAAAAATAAGTAACCAGGTTACTAAAGCTACCCTGTTATCATGCTGGGCTTTATTTTTTTTCTGTTTTCTTCAATCATCTATTTTCTTCATGATCAAAAGTTCCAAGCACAGAAATCTATATTCAGTATTGTTTCTCCCTGTTTCTAATTCTTTCAATATCAAGAAAACCACAATACATTACCAAAAGAAAAAGAAATATCAATGTAGATTAACCAGAGGCATGAGCACTGTCCCTAAATGATTAGATTTGTTTGATATGTCAAGGGAGATTTAGCTTCTCTACTTTAATAGCTGCCCTAATGTAGATGTCATTCACAAACACTAATTCAAAATACTAATTATATGCTTTTAAAACCAAACATTATGATTGTTATACATCTAATTCATTAATAGCCTATGTAATTTTCTTTTCTTTCTATTTTCTTGCTATTTTACTTCTGATTTTGATTTTGGTTTTTCATTAACCATTTACTGTAGTGTCTGGATTATAGATATTTTATATAGAAGTTTTGAGTTATGTGTATGTTTTATTTACTATTGTAGTATTATTAAACGTTTTATTTACCTCCAATATGCCAGCCCAGACATAAAGCTATATGATCCACTCATCCTATGTTTTCCTTCAAAAAAGAACAGGCCTTTAAAAACTATCAGTGAGGCTCAGATGTAGGTCAGTAGTATAACATGTTCATATGATGCACAATGCCTTACGTTCAATGGCCAGGTGGAGAAAATGAAGAAGAAAGGAAGAAAAAAATGAAGGTAAGTAGGTAGGTTGGAAGGAAAGAAGGAAGGAAGGAAGAAAGGAAGGGAGGGAGGGAGGGAGGGAGGGAGGGAGGGAGGGAGGAAGGAAGGAAGGAAGGAAGGAAGGGAAACCAGAAGATAGGGAGAGAAGAATGTAAAAGTAAGTCAATTGATACACATTCATTTGTTGTATATAGGTTCTGTTTTCAACTGATACACTACTGGTATAAGACAGTATTTTTTTCTCCGTATTTTGAAATCTCTCATGTCTGGCAATATGTATTTTTATACACTGTCAATATTATGCTTTGTTAATTGAGATAAATTTATACTGCAAAGTGAAGCAACAGAGTAGAGAGACTTTCTTCTCATTATTAAGCAGAGTATATCTACAGAATTATGTCATGTTTCTCTCTTAAAGTTACTACATTAGCCACATCACTCATAAATGTTGGAATCTTTTGGCTTTATCCACCAGACAATGTTTACAACTACAATACAATAGTCTTTATATATTTTGCATCCAATTTATGAATATGAAGTTTTTAACATTTGTGAAGGTCTTCATAACTAACTTTGGTATAAGTAGAATGGTTTAAATTCTGATAGTTTTAAATTTCAACCCATTTGAGATTATATCGCAATGCCTGTTACTCTTACAGGTACATTTCCATACTTATAGACATACTTATAGGTTTCCTGTTTCATTCTATGATTATCAGTGGTACTCTTTTTTAAAAGCCCTGGAAAATAGAAATTATAACAATGATAGGATCTTGGTTTAGGGAAATAAAACACATAACAAAGTCATCACCCCTATTGTTTTATATCTGCATATAATGTGAAATGGAAAGACAGAAAATCAAAATTCTTTTATGAGTATATGACAGTCTATCTCTCCCAATTATGGAATTAATTGCAATATGACTATTTGAATCCAAATTAGAAATAAATATACTGACCAGAACACATTCATCAGATTTTGCTTTATCAGTAATTGCTTTCAACTTTCAATCCAGAAGAAATATTGCAAATATTAACTGCTAACTTCCTATTTTCATTATATAGACATTGACATAACACATTTGCAAATTAGTATGAATTCAAGATATCAAAGTTGAGAATAAATAATGTGATTATGTGACAGTGAGATGCACAGGTTTGAACAATGCTACCTTGAAAGCAAAGATGGCCTGGGACTCTGGAAAGCCTTTAATGAAATTCTTTCTTGTACAGAATATATCACATTTCTAAAAATATAACATTAACTGCAGAATAAAGGACTCGCTTGATGCAAACCTTAGTGAATGTAGGTGATCAGTAAGAGAACCTCAAAGAAAAAGGTCACAGAGTTTTATAGGTCTCAGAAACACAGAATCTTGCAATCTTTATGTGTTTTGTAGAAATGTTTGTAAATAGGTACACGATGGGTTCCTAAATTATGATATTAAAGTTGTGAAGGTGTTTAAATGTTAATTTGAACAGTTTTGTCCACATAGTTCATTTTGAATATGCTGGAGTCAATGTGAGGTAGATGAATAAATGTATATATGGGTGGTTTATATGTATATATTCGTACATGCATGCATATGAATATGCATGTGTTGGTTGTATAAATGTGGATAAGTAAAATTGAATGTCACTATGGAAGTAAGCTTAATTGCTTTTCAATTATTTTTTGACCAATTCTCTAGGCTGTAAGTTGTATGTTTATTTCATTTCTTTTAAACCGTGAAAATTGTCAAAAGAATGGAGATTTGAGTTCTCTGATGTCTAAACATGGAATGTTTAGTGTCATTTTCATTTTTCAGGTGAACAAATAAAAAAAAAACACCACATATGAACTGCTGGGAAAAGATAAGGACAATATAATATAAACGACGTGCAGAAATTTGTTTTTAAACTTGTTCTTCCTCTGTTGTTTTATTTTTGCAATTATTTGCAAAAGAAGCCATTTACTTCTCTCATATGAGACTATATTTCAATTTGAAAGTTTTGAACTACTGAAAGAGTAAACTTACTTATTAGAGAGAACACCATGATAAACTTGAATGGATCACATACCAGTCGCCCAGTTTTCATTCTAACAGGCATCCCAGGAATGCCAGAGAAGAACCCATGGATGGCCTTTCCTCTGGGATTTGTCTACACACTAACCCTCCTGGGAAATGGCACCATCCTAGCAGTCATCAAGATGGAGCAGAGCCTCCATGAGCCTATGTACTACTTCCTCTGCATTTTGGCTCTAACTGATGTTTCTCTCTCCATGTCCACTTTGCCCTCTATGCTCAGTATCTTTTGGTTCAATGCTCCTGAAATTCCCTTTGATGCATGTGTGACACAGATGTTCTTCATCCATGTGTTTGGGTTAGTAGATTCTGGAGTCTTATTATCCATGGCCTTTGACAGATTTGTGGCTATCCGGAACCCACTGCATTATGCTTCCATCCTCACTCATTGTGTTATTGGAAAGATTGGACTAGTTGTCTTTGCTTGGGCATTCTGTGTGGTCTTCCCAGTGCCCTTTCTTATAAAGCGACTGCCCTTCTGTCATCCCAATATCTTATCTCATTCATACTGTCTTCACCAAGATATGATGCGCCTAGCCTGTGCCAGCACTAGTGTCAATAGCCTGTATGGCCTCATTGTCATTATCCTCACATTAGGACTCGATGCTCTTGTCATTCTCTTCTCTTACATACTCATCCTGAAGACAGTGCTGGGCATTGCCTCCAGAGCGGAGAGGCTCAAAGCCCTCAACACAGCGACCTCTCTCACATCTGCGCTGTGCTTCTCTTTTACATTCCTCTCATTGGTGCCACCATGATCCACAGATTTGGAAAACATCTATCACCAGTTGTGCACATGCTCATGGCCAATATCTACCTTCTCCTTCCCCCTGTGTTAAACCCTATTGTCTACAGTGTAAAGAACAAACAAATAAGATGTCGAGTCATGCAAATGTTCCAGGGGAGAAAGAGCAGAGCCTAGTCAAATGAAATTCACATGTAAAATAAAAATTAAGTTAATATTGGAGTGAACCATATTTCTATTTTCAACAGCTATGATGCAATCAAATTTTGAAATCTGATTTAAATGCAGAGTATGAGTAAGCAAGGATATGAGCAAAGATAAACCATATCATTTTGTTATGTTTGTATTTAATTTTAAAAAGCATGTATTTTGATATATCCTATCATAAATCACCTTTAATTTGATGAAGTTCTACTTTTTGTCTACAAACTAGACATGAGCACTAATAATAATGTGTTATGTTTACAGATAAGATAATCCTTATGAGCATTTTTTTATCCTTTCTAATATTTTTTTGAGAATTCATTCTCATGTTAAGTAATATTTGATGTGTCGGTTAAGAAGTGGTTGCATCAAGAATGATTCAATAAGTCCCACAATGCAACTGAATTATGGATGTATAAAATATTATATTTAAACACAAATATATTTTATATATTATATATAAATATATTTAAATATAAACATAATAAATTTTAAATAGAGAAAAAGAATTGTTATATGTAAGTCTCTTTTATTCACCAGATGTAATTGTTGTCTCAGAGGCTTAAACTCACCTTTCTACCTTTTTGAACTCTGGCTGGCTGGTTCAACTCAGCTGTTATGGGCCAAACTCCTCTCCAAGCTAACTGATTAAAATTGCCTCCTCTCTGCTTCTGACTGAATTATTCTGCTTGGAAAATTGCCTCTGAACTCCATAAACTGATCTGTACTGACTGCATGAGCTAAATGGACCTGAACTCTACTGCGTGCCTGAAGTCAACTAACTGTGCTCACTAAACTGCCCTTCACTTGAATGCCATTGCTTGGGATTAAAGGTGTGTACCAAATTTGTGTCTGTATTCCAGCTGGATAATACAGACCTAAAAGGTCTTTCAATGTGATGCCTTGCTAGAGCAGTCATGTTGTTGGATTAAAATTTCTTTATAGTTATAGTACAATATAACAATTAGTTACCTTTCTGTCTAGGTATTTATGTATTTAAAGAATTCTGTTATAAAATATATTATTTATGTTATTTCTAGTACATATCTTTAAAAATGATTTACAACTTTAGTTTTCCTTCACACATTTAATACAATAATGCAGAATTATTTTGACTTAGAAAGATTGTTTCCAATTTTACTGTGTACTAGAAGTTTTGATAAAAGTTGACATAGTAAAGCCACTTCCAAGGTTTGTGTAAGGTGAGTAGAAATTCTGAGTATAAGTGAAAGATTTGAAACACAATGTACACATGTTAGATTAATATGCTATATGTTCTTCTATTTATACTAATATCTGCTTTAATAGTTATGTTAACTATCAGAAAACTAATTTGTTAGGTCATTTATCCCTCAATTTATATATATTTAATAATAAGAAATCCCAGTAATTATACTAGACCACGTGGATACAAAGAAACATGTAGTATTTTCTGTTCAATCCCGCAATGTTTCTCTGTAAATAAGCACACTCAGATGATTACAATGTAGGCAAGACAATATTAGATTTCTGCATTTCATGTCTAGGGGCTAAGTAATAGCACTAGATCATTGATCTGTTATTTCACTGAATTCTTCCACAATCTTTGAAACAGGTATGATAAGCTTTTTTATACAGAAGGAAAATAAGATGCAGACTAGTAACTTGCCAAAGGTAATACTACTTCTAAGTGGCATAGCTGGATTCAAACTGTAAGCCACTTATCTTAAACCTATGGACTGAGACTTGGCTCAGGCCTCAGGGGTCCCAAAACTCAAAAGCCAATTGCATAGAGAAAAAGGACCTTTTAGCACTATGATAGATGATGGACAAACAAGAGCAAACAATACTGGTAAACTCTAAACAAGAACTTCAACGTGACAAGATGAACTAGTCAGAGTCATTTTAAGAAATCTTGATGCTTCAAGGTTATATAGAAGGGGAATCAAAATAACCACAGGAGGTAGAGGGAGGGAAGGAACTAGGAGAGAGAGAGAAAAAAGGAGGGCAGGAACAGGTATTGGAAAGAAAAGGAGAGAAGTACAGAGGGTCATGAATAAAAACATGTGGCAGTGGGGGATGAAAAACTGTGGACAGCCACTAGAAAGACTCAGGCTCCAGGGAAGCAAGAGGTTCACAGGACCCAATAAAAATGACTTTAGATAAGATCCTCAACAAAGGGGAGATACAACCTGTAGAGACCACCTCCAGTAAATAGGCATGGCCCCCAGATGTGGGATATGACCACATCTCAAAATTTTTAATCTAGAAACATTCCTGTCCAAAAGAAAGATAGGGACAATAAAACAGAACAGAGACTGAAGGAAAGGCCAGCCAGAGACCACCCCACCTAAGAATCCATCCCATCTGCAGACACCAAACTCCCACACTATTGCTGATGCCAAGAAGTACTTGCTGGCAGTAGCCTGATATGGCTGTTTCCTGAGAGGTTTTACAAGCACCTGACCAATACAGATGCAGATACTCACAGCCAACTATCGGACTGAGCCCAGGGAGCCCAGTGCAAGAGCTAGGGGAAGAACTGAAGGAGCTAAAGTTGATTTTATTTGATATTAGAATGGCTACTCCAGCTTGTTTCTTGGAACCATTTGCTTGGAAGATTGTTTTTCAACCTTTTACTCTGAGCTAGTGTCTGTCTTTTTCACTGAGGTGCATTTCCTGTATGCAACAAAATTCTGGGTCTTGTTTATGTATCCACTCTGATAGTCTACATCTTTTTATTGGGAAATTGAGTCCATTGATATTAAGCGATATTAAGGAAAAATGATTGTTGCTTCCTGTTGTTCTTGTTGTTAGAAGTGGAATTACGTTTGTGTAGCTATCTTCTTTTGGGATTATTGGAAGATTACTTTCTTGCTTGTTCTAGGTTGTAGTTTCCCTCCTTGTGTTGGAGTTTTCCAACAATTATCCTTTGAAGTGCTGTATTTGTGGGAAGATATTGTGTAAATTTGGTTTCTCCATCTATGGTAATTGAAAGTTTTGCTGGGTATAGTAGTCTGGGCTGGCATTTGTGTTCTGTTAGGGTCTGTATGCTATCTGCCCAGGATCTTCTGGCTTTTATAGTCTCTGGTGAGAAGTCTGGTGTAATTCTTATAGGTCTGCCTTTATATGTTACTTTACCTTTTTTTTTTTTTTTTACCGCTTTTTAGTATTTTTTCTTTGTTTTGTGCATTTGATGTTTTGATTATTATGTTATGGGAGGAATTTCTTTTTTGGTCTAGTCTATTTGGGGTTCTGTAGGATTCTTGTATGTTCATGGACATCTTTTATTTTAGGTTAGGGAACTTTTCCTCTATAATTTTGTTAAAGATGTTTACTGGCCCTTTAAGTTGGGAATCTTCACCCTCATCTATACCTATTATCCTTAGGTTTGGTCTTCTCATTGTGTCCTGGATTTTCTGGATGGTTTGGGTTAGGAGCTTTTTGCATTTTCTTTGACAGTTATGTCAATGTTTTCCATTGTATCTTCTGCACCTGAGATTCTCTCTTCTATCTCTTGTATTCTGTTGGTGACGTTTGTGTCTACGACTCCTGATTTCATTCCTAGGTTTTCTATTTCCAGGATAGTCTCCCTTTGAGATTTCTTTATTGTTTCTACTTCCATTTTTAGACCCTGGATGGTTTTGTTTAATTCCTTCACCTGTTTGGTTGTGTTTTCTTGCAGTTCTTTAAGGGATTTTTGTGTTTCCTCTTTAAGGTCTTCTACCTGTGTTCTTCTGTACTTCTTTAAGGAAGTAATTTATGTCCTTTTTTTTCTTCTTTAAAGGCTTCTACCTGTTTACCTGTGTTCTCCTGTACTTCTTTAAGGGAGTTATTTATGTCCTTCTTAAAGTCCTCTATCATCATCATAAGAAGTGATTTTAATTCTGAACCCTGCTTTTCCAATGTGATGGGTTGTCCAGGGTTTGTTATGGTGGGAGAACTGGGTTCTGATAATGCCAAGTAACTTTAGTTTCTGTTACTTATGTTCTTATGCTTGCCTTTTGCTGTCTGGTTAACTCTAGTGCTATCTGCACTCACTGTCTCTGACTGGTGCCTGCCTTTCTAGTTATCTTGCTTGTATCAGAAGTCCTCAGGGTCCAGATGTCTTTATGATCCTGTGATCCTGAGCTTATGGTTGGAAGAACTCCTGTGACTCAGGCCATCTCTGGGATCCTGAAATCCTGCTGCTCTGAGTGCAGTGGTTCCTTCTTTGTTCTGAGTACACTGGTTCCTATAGAATGGCTCAGGATATGGTGTCATCACAGGAGCAGACCAGATAGGTGTCTGCCCCAGGCAAAAGGACCAAGCCAGGGACTGAAGGGGAGTGGTATTTCAAAGGGACAGGGTTTGGGTAGCTGATGGGTCCTGAGCACCCCAGGCTCTCAGTTGTAGCACTGTAGCTCTGGGCATAAGGTAGTGGGAGAGGGTTCTTACATGCTGCTCTGAGTGTAATGGTTTCTCTAGTATGGCTCAGGATATGGTGTCTTTACAGGAGAGACCAGCTAGGTGTATGCCCCAGTCACAAGCTTCTTTAGTCTTCTTACAAAGAAAAATGACATTTTGTTTCAGAATCTTGAAGGTGGCTGAAACACAAGGAGAAAGTTTTCTTAGCAAATAGAAAGTTGGAAAAGCCAAGAAACAAGGGTCATAATACATTTAATTATAATTTAAAACAAGATATCCTAAAGCAAACTAATCTTGAGTCTATCACCAGACTTATTTGTTAATACAATAGATACTTCAAATGAAAAAAACTAGGAAAGGACCATAGAGGGATTTCAAGTCAAGGCATATAGACAATAAGTGATATAAATAGGAAAAGGGGTGATAATGGAATATGCAAGGTTTGATTGAATAGGAGATAGAGGACAGAGTTAGAGGGAGTCTTGGTGAGAATAACTAACACTAAGGACCTTTGAAAAGGTCATATGAAATTCAATTACTGTAAAAACTTACACACACACATATACATACATATAAACATACATACATACACACACACACACACACACACACACACACACACACACACATGAGGGTTTAAATAGACTTAATCTGGTGTAATGCTTTCCCTAGACACTATAGGGTATCAACTCAAATAAAACTTTCAGTGCCAGATAAGAGTTACATGTGGAATCTCATACACCCTGTAATATTACACATTTTTTACATTGCTCTTGGCATCTCTCCAGGACTTGACAGTAAGTAGCACACACATAAGTCGTAGGATATGGAGAGACTGATTTGCTACTTATCTGTAAACTTCATTCATGCTCACTAGCTTTGTATGCACACTACTAAGCAAGAAAAATAATCAATAATCATTTTCAGTTGTGAACTTTATGAGCTACTAAAATGACTGAGCTGACAAGATATGTCTACTAGGACCATAGTAGCATGAATGTTAGGGGAGTAACCAGTTTTGTTGGATTTAAAGCCAACTCCACAAGCCAGAACCTCTACTGGTACAAAAAGCCCAAGGCTATTTGGCCTTAGACTCTAGGAAAGAGCCTGGTACTATTATTCTGGTAAATAGATGTAGTACTAAAGTGTGGCCTAATTTCTTGTCTTTATACCATAGGTTAATTACCTAACCATCACCAAAGAAACTTTGTGATAATTAATATAGTTTCCTGACTCTAAACAGAGAAACAGGCTAACTGTAGATCTTCACTTCTCTCTCAGCTCCTTCAAATCCAATCCCCTAGTCTCATCCCCAGTTCTGCAGAAGACAACCAACTATAACCACCTTCTCACCCTGCCCCTATCTCCAGTGGATCCCACAGAGCTCTCCTATTTCTTTTATTCCTGCTTCCATCTCTAGCTGGTATTCCCTGTGAACTCACAGGCTACTCCAGACAAGGAAACATGTAGGCAAACAGAAAATTTTCATCTCTCCCTCCATTCCTGTGAGTTCAATCTCTCAGTGTCATCCCCAGCTTTATAGAAGATATTATAGAAGATAGTCTTCTGTATCCTCTCCTTTCTCTTTGTCCCATTACCATGGCAATATGTAGATCCTGGTGGAACACTCTGCTTTGCTTCCTCCTGTGGACATACTCAACAACCTACCAGTCCAACCCCAATCCTAATTTCAGCTCATAATACCCAGAAGAAAAATTTACCAGAAATCTCTAGTGACCACACCAATCAAGAGACCAGAAGAATTTCCTACCAGTAGCACACAGCCACAAAACTGTTAAGAACCAAAAAGGAAACAGAAACCAAGGAATGAAACACCTACGCAATAAAGACAATACCATATAACAGCACCTAGAACCTTTTCAACCCAGATACCTAGACAATTGTATAAAACCACAGCAGGGACAATATGTCCAGCAACCTTACCACAGCAAGCCCTGGGTAGTCCAACATAACTGAATCATAAACAGAAAGAAAACCCAGAATGTGGGAAATCTGGAAATGAAAGTTTAGGAACCACAGAGGCAAGTCTCATCAACAGAATAATAGAAACAGAAGAAGAACTTAAGACATTGAAAGCACAATAGAAAAAATGGACATGTTAGTCAAAGGAAATATTAAATCTAAAAACTTCCTGGCACAAAACATCCAAGAAATGTATGACACTACAAAAACAAACAAACAAAAAACAAAAACAAAAAACAAATACAAGAATAATAGTAATAAAGTAAGAAGAAAAAAGCAAGGTCAAGGGACAAAATATTTATTTGTTTGTTTATTTGTTTATATGTTCATTCATTTATTCATTTACTTTTAGGTCTTTTTGAGACAGGGTTTCTCCATATAGCCTTAGATGTCCTGGAACTTGCTCTGTAGATGATATTTGAACTTAGAGATCCACCTGCCTCTGCCTCCTGAGTGCTAAAATTAAAAACATGTACCACCATCACACAACTGAAATTAAAGACATGTGCCACCATCACACAACAAGAAACTATTTTCAATGACTCATAAAATAAAATTTTCCTAACCTAAAAAAGAGATGCCTATTAAAGTACTAGAAGCATACAGAACACCAAATAGATTGGACCAGAAATGAAAGTCCCCTCCCCATATAATAACAAAAGCACTTAATACACAGAACAAAGAAAAATGTTAAAAGATACAAGGGGGAAATAGCTAAGTAACATAAAAAGAAAGACCAATTAGAATTACTTCTGACTTCTAGATGGAGACTCTAAAAGCTGAAGGGCCTAGACAAATATGCTGCAGACTTTGAGACCAAAGATACCAATCCAGAATAGTATACCCAACAAAATCACAATAGATGGAGAACATAAGACCCTCCATAATAAAATCAAATTTAAACAATATCTATCTATAAATTTACCCCTACAGAAGGTATTAGAAAGAAAACTCCAACCAATTGGAGATTAACACCATTCAATTAGAGATTAACTAATACAAGACCAGAAAATCAAAAGAGAGGAATATCTCTCTCTGTCTCTCTGTTGCTCTACCTATCTCTCTGTCTTTCTCTGTCTCTCTCTGTCTCTCTCTGTCTCTCTCTGTCTCTCTCTGTCTCTCTCTCTCTCTCTCATACACACACACACACACACACACACAAACACACACACATTAACTAAATAACAAGAATCAACAACTATTATTCATTGATATTTCTCTATATCAATCAACTCAATTCCCCAATAAAAGGACACAGACTAACAAAACAGATTCAGCAGAAGGAAAGATCCATCCTTCTGCTGAAAACAAGAAACTACCTTAATATCAATGATAGACATCATCTCAGGGTAAAAAGATGGAAAAATATTCCAAGAAAATGGAACTGAGAAGCATGCTCTTGTAACCATTTTAATAGCCATCAAAATAGACTTCAAACAAAAACTAATCACAAAAGATAAAGATACTACATATTTATCAAAGAAAAAATATACCAGGAAGACATTGTAATTCAAAGAGTCTATGTCCAAAACACAAGGCCAACAATGTCTGTGAAATAAACACTACTACAACTTTTACCACATATTGACCCTTACACACTGATAGTGATATATTCTACTCTTAAATACCCCATTCTTGCCAATAGGCAGATCATCTAGACAAAACTCTACCAGAGAAATTTTGACACTAACTGATGTCATAAACCAAATGGACCTACCGAACAGATACTTGCAAAACATTTCACCCAAGCACAAAAGAATAAAACTTTTCTGCACCTTAAAGAACTTTCTCCAATATTGATGATATACTTCCACACAACTTCATAGTACTAAGTGCCTATACTTAAAAATTAGGGTGATCTGATACTAACAACACAAAAACACACCTGAAAATTAAGAAGAATAAATAATACCCCGAAGGAATACATGACAAGAAACAATCAAGCCCAAAGCTGAAAACAATAAAATAGAAACAAAAAGAAGTTGCAGAGTCAATGAAACAAAAAGTTAGTTCTTTGAGAAAATCAATAAGATTGACAAACCTTTATCTAAGTTAACAGAAAGGCAATGAGAATATCTAATGAACAAAATTAAAAATGAAAGGGGGTATATAAAAACAGACAAGTTGAGGAAATCCAGAGAATCATAAGGATATACTTTAAAAACCTGAACTGTAACATATTGAAAAATCTAAAAGGAAATGAATAATTTTCTTGATACATACCACTTATCAAAGTTAAATTAAGATTAGATAATCAATTAAAACAAACCTAAGTCTCTCAAATAAACAAAACAATTTCCCAGGGCTAGATGGTTTTAGTACAGAATTCTAACAGACTTCTAAAGAGAGTTAATGTCAATATTAACCAAATTATTCTAAAAAAAATAGAAACTGAAGGAACATTGCCCAATTCTTTTTATGAGGTATCTTTACCCTGATACCAAAACCACATAAAAACACAACTAAGAAAAATTAGTACAGTTGATTTCCCTTATGAACATAGGTATAAAAATTCTAAATATAATACTTGCAAACCAAATCCAAGAACATATCAAATGGATCATCCACCATGGTCAAATAAGCTTTATCCCAGAAATACAAAGATGGTTCAACATATAAAAATCAACAAATGTAATCCAACATATAAACATACTAAAAGATAAAAACTACATTATAGTTTCATTAGATGGAAAAAAAACTATGACAAAATAGCTTTCAGGATACAAGTCTTGGGAAGACGAAGAACACAAAGGACATAACTCAACATTATAAAGGCAATTTATAGCAAGTCTACTACAAATTAAATGAAGAGAACCTCAAAGCAATTCCATTGAAATCATGAACAAAGTAAGGTTGTCCACTTTCTCCTTACTTATTAAATGCAGTACTTGAAGTCTTAGCTAGATCAATAAGACAACTGAAGAATATCAGGAGCATACAAATAAAAAAAAAAAAAAGAAGTCAATGTATCTTTATTTCCAGGTGACATGACAGTATATATAAGTGATCCTAAAAATTCCACTAGGGAACCCCTACGACAAACACTTTCAGTAAAGTAGCCAGATAAGAAGAAGAAGAAGAAGAAGAAGAAGAAGAAGAAGAAGAAGAAGAAACAACAACTCACAAAATTATCCTCCTATATACAAAAGACAAAGAGACCAAGTATGAAATCAAGGAAACAGCACCGTTTATAATAGTCTCAAGTAATATAATACATCTTGAGTTAACTCTAACCAATGAAGTAAAAGACTTGTATAATAAAAATTTGAAGAAATTGAAGAAGATATGAGAAGATGGAAAGATCTCCCATTCTCATAAACCAGTAGAATTAATTTAGTTAAAATATTCATCTTACCTAAAGCAATCTTCAGATTCAATGTAATCCCCATCAAAAATTCAACACTATTCTTCACAGATCTTGAAAGATTAATTAAAAGCTTCATAAGGAAAAGAACAAATCCAGATGGCCAAAACAATCTTAAATAATAAAAGAACTGCTGGGGGTCTCACTCTTCCCGATTTCAAGTTATACCACAAAGCAATAGTAATAATAACAGCATAGTATTGGCACAAAAAACAAACATTTTGATCAATGAAATTGAATGAAAGACAAAGACACAAATGAAAATTCACACAGTGTGAACACCTGATTATTTTTATATATAAAGAAGCCAGAAATACATACGCTACCCTTCTGAACCACCAACCAAAGGACATACACAGGCTGGACATAGCCCTCTCCGATCACATGTAGCACGTGAACAGTTTGACATTCATGTCAGTCCTGAACAACTGGAAAGAAGAATATCTCAAAAACTGTTACCTATATGTAGGATATGTTCTACTAGCTGGGCTGCCTTGTCTGGCCTCAGTGGGAGAAGTGTCTAGCTTCGTAGAGACTTGAAATGCCAGGGTTAGGGGATGTCTTGCGTCCCACACCCACTCAGAAGAAAAGGGGATGGGGTGGGGGAAGGATTGTGAAAGGGCTGACTGGGAGGGGGCAGTGAGAGGAATGTAAAATAAATAAGTTAAAAAAATTAATTAAATTTTAAAAAAGAGAAAAATTTGGCACAGATAAAATGAAGTATCTATTTTCCAAAAGGAAAAATAAGTCTTTTTACAATTCAACTCACAGAGAAAACTTAAAAAATATTTTTTTTATTTTCATAGTCACAGTTAAGTGTTTACAGAACCATTCCTTGCTCTCTCAAAACAAGTTTTAACCCTCTGTAGAAATCTTGGATCTAATAAATATCTGGACAATCTTCTTTCTTATTTCCTTGGTCTTCACAGTATAAACAATGGGGTTTAGCACAGGGGGAACAAGGAGATAGGCATTCGCCATGAGGGCATGAGTCAGTGGTGACAGGTGCTTTCCAAAGCGATGAATGACTGACACCCCAATCAATGGCACATAGAAGATAAGTACAGCACAGATGTGTGAAACACAGGTATTAAGAGCCTTCAGCCGGCCCTCCCCAGAGGCAATAGCCATCACCGTGCGAAGTATGAACACATAAGAGAAGAGAATAGAAAGGGAATCAGAACCCTTGGTAAAGATGACAGCTATAAGGCCATAGAGACTGTTGACACGGGTACTGGCACAGGCAAGGCGCATGACATCTTGATGGAGGCAGAAGGAGTGGGAGAGGATGTTGGAGCGATAAAAAGGGAGCCTCTTGATGAGAAAAGGCACAGGGAAGACCACACAGACTGCTCTTGACAAGATAAGCATCCCTATTTTACAGACCACACCATTGGTTAAAATGGTGCCATATCTAAGTGGACTCCAGATTGCTATAACTCGATCAATAGCCATTGCAACTAGCACTCCTGACTCAATGGCTGAGAAGGTATGAATGAAGTACATCTGAACAAGACAACCATCAAAAGTAATGAATTTGTAGTTAAACCAGAATATGCCTAGCATAGAGGGCAGAGTACAAAGGGTGAGCCCCATATCTGCAAATGCTAGCATACACAGAAAGTAGTACATGGGAATATGCAGAGAAGATTCAGACTTGATTGTAGAGATGATGATACCATTTCCAAAGAGAGAAATGACATATATAGCACCTAATGGAAATGCCATCCAGTAATATTTCTGCTCAAGTCCAGGGATTCCAGTTAAGACAAAATACAGATGCTGGAATTGAGAATGGTTTTGGTCTGCCATGAAGTCAATATGATACAGGCATGAAGAGGAGTCTTTAGAAATCCTGATAAGTGTCTTCCTGAAAAGACAATGGCAGCGTTTATTGGTATGTTACAATCTAACCTCTCTGGGAGTGAAGCCATTTTATTTTCTCATGGGTATGTGCCGAAATTACCATTCTAAAAAAGATCTTGTTGAAGAAGCGCCTAAATGGTCCAGGGAAAAATGACACACTCAGATACACATCAGCCACAGTTAGTTTAAAGAAAATAGTATAGTACCAATATAAAATACAGAATAAAGAAAAAACTTCCCCTTTTCTTCCTCATTAAAGTTCTATATGTTGGTTAATCAGCAGCTGAGTGGGCAGAACATATTCCTTGAAAGTCAACCTTCAGACACAGTTTCCTCTATTATTTGATTGGATTCAAATTTACTAAACTGAGAAGCACACATCTGACATTCAGATCCCAGATCTCACTTGTACAGCCTCTATGTGAGTCATACCTGAGATGAAACAGTGCCAGTGACTGACTGAGGGTAAATTACACAGTACAATTCCAATAATAGTAGTATGAAATATACATTTTTTGTTTGCTATAATGATTACCTCTACCACCAATCACACTCCTTGGGCTTGGGGCTCTTAAATACCTAGTTCACATTTGTATACTTCTACTCAAAGCATAGCCTTTCTTCATCCTATTAAGGCTGGATGTAATCTCAGATTTGACCTGAATACAAATACTGCAGCCACATCAATCATTAAAATGAAAATACTTGTCTCTTCTAAATTGGTGAGATATTAGCAGAAGGCAGAATAAAGAATGCTTGTGGAAGCAACCGTTTAAATCTTTTCCAGAGTAAGCTACTTATTTTGTTAATTTAGAATATACTGGAACTCACCTAAAGATCATATCATGTTACAGTTTTTATTTCTAAAGCACATTTATCATGTCACACACCCTGATTAAGGGAAAGGCATGATCACCTTAATGGAAATCTGTAGTATATGCTTATATTACCAGAACCAATATTTATGATTTTTCCAAAGACCTCCGTGAGAATCCATTACATGATTCAGAAGCAGAAGTAGAACATACTCTTTGAAAACATCTCAGCATTAACACATGCAGTTGTATAATTTATCATTTGACTAGAACAAGTTTCTTGTCAGTCAATGAAATATTAATAATATGCACTCTATATTCACATATTATAAATTCAAATCGCAGTTCTCCATTCAGTCAGCTAACATGAGACAATGACAGTATTTACCCAAAAGGTTCACTGTGAAGAAAAATGATAATATGAGCTGGGATCACAATAATTTAGAATAAACATGATTTTAGCATTGACATTATATTTTGTGTGCTTCTTAATTTTGTTGCTGTCATTTCTGGGGGGTTTATTTACTTTCTGAGGTGAAGCAGAGCACTTTTCAGACAGTGTAAGTTGAAGCTGATAGATTTTCCCACAACACAAAGAATCATATTTAATTAATATCCTTTGTAATTAAAAATGTTTTCACCCTCTGCTCTGCCATTGTTAAGCAGCTCAGCCTATACTTCTCCATCCATTCCTGGCTGATTCTCTGACATGATGAAAAAATATATAATAATTGTTTGTAATTGTGTTTTAACTCTTCCAGAAATATCTCTCCAAAGATTTCTCACCAAGAGTTCCAGGTGAGACAGTTACTAATTCTACGCAATCCTCCTTTCTTTCTCTTGGGAATATGAAATACAGTTTACTAATCATTAAATGATTTCAACTTTTATATTAGGAGCTAATATTTTCTCTCTCAACAATAAAATATTGTATTACATATGTATGCCTTAGTGCTTTTTGAGGATGAAACCTCTTAAGCAAAATGCCTGTAATACAGATTGATGATAAAGAAATTTTAAAAGGTGAGCAAATAAAAGAGGGGTAAAGTAGGATGAAAGGAAAAAATAGGGGAGAAAACAGAAATCCAGAAGCAGTAAAGATAAAAGTTGATGCATTTAATAATTTATTAACAAAACCCTGAAGCCTAGATAATAGGATTACCATTATTTGCTATTATTCTTTCATTCATTCATTTTAGGAGCAAAACTTCTATGACACTAAGAGATGAGGAGCATTAAGAATTAAATCTAAGTGCCAAGGGAATTGTAGACTCAATTAGAAAAGGCAAAGTCACTGCAGCTCTTGACAGAGACCCCTTTTCACATGAATCCTTACGTCTTCAATCTATGTAAAATACCTAAGATCTAGAAAGCAGATAGAATTCAATTCTATCTTCTGAAGAATGTGGCCTTGGACCCAAAGCTCTGCCATCTGTGGTTTGATAGAGTTCGAGCCTTCTACATCCTGCACTGTATCCCTCATGTTGATACATGAGGCCATATCTGCACCTGAGGTTCCTAGTCTCATATCTTCAACTGTACATCTTAGATTGAAGAAGCAGATGGAATTCTTTATTCCACCAGAAACAAAAACAGATTTATATTTTCTGTAAAGCAATAAGTAACTTCTGGGATTCTAGAGATCCCTAGGTCTTGGTAGAAAATAAACTATGACTAGGATTGGAATTAAAGGAGAAATTTACTCTTCATTATTTCCATATGTACAAAGGGCAAACAAGACTAAAGAAATAAGTATAAAATAAAAATTCTCCCAGCATAGACTAATTGTAGCCATCATTACATAGTAAAACCATGAATGTCCACCACAAGAAAAGGAATTTACAAACTTGCTCAATATAGAAATAAGCACACCATAATTCGTAGGTGACATGTATCTTCTGCCACATTAACTTCATGGCTGAAATCCATTGCTTCAAATTCAGTGTGTTCACTCTGGAACATGATTTCTATCCCTATCCTACAGCTTAGATTGCAGAAGTTGACTGATTCACATCTTTCCGTTAAATTACATGTGAGAAAAAAGAGAACACACAAGCCACAGGCTGTTTATATTGAGAAACCAAACAAAATAAAAGCCAAAGACAGAAACTAATCAAAGCCAAGAGACAGAGATAAAGGAGGCATCAAGGATGTTTTTGTAGTGTTATCCTCAAATCTCCTTTCCCATAGCCAGCTTGATCTTCTTATTTTTCTCTCACACTTACCTGCCTGTAGAGAGTGCACTAAGGAAAAATATAATACATCCTAGCCAGAGGTTCATCTGGCAAAACCGTTGCCGTAACACATTTAGGGCTTTTTTTGTACTGATTAGGGCTTCTATTTCCTACTCTAAGAATCTCCCCTTTATTGTGCCATGGAGACTTTCGCAGATCCCTAGGGCTTCCAAAACAGAGATCTCTCCAGGGCAACTAAATGACCCCTAACCATTCAGGCTTTTGAAATGAGATAATGCTAGAGCACTAACTCCTAAGACAGTATGTGGGGGATTACAGAAACTGGTTAGTACCTATAACACCTTCTCATGGCCAGTGTAGGCATCTCAGTGTTTCCATGCATTGAACAAATGATATTTACTTTTATTTATCTCAAAATGCATCCAAATTTTTTTTAAAAAAATCAAAGAAAAGTACCTTCGTTCTTTTCCCATTTAAAACCATTCCAAATTGCAATGATTTTCTCATGACTTTATTTTTTATATTTTAACCTTAATTTTTCAATCATCAATATCCATCTAGTAAATCTAATAATGTCATTACCTTTACAAAAGGCAAGTAAGAGGAAATTTGGAGAGTCATTAATCAATGCCTCCATCAATGAAGGGAGAATGACTTCTACAATATCTAGTTATCACTTCAGTTAAAAAAATCAAAGAATAATATATAACAGCAATCGATAAATAATATCTCCTATAATGTTTTCTATTGCATTTACTCATAGTCTTTCATACACACGGATCTTTATAAATATGTAGGTATATTGATCTCCTGTTCAGAAAAGGCCATCTTAGGAATTGTCCCATTCTCAGTAAGTTTGTAGAAATTAAATAGCACAAGATAAAATAACAGAAATAACTCCAGCCTAATTGTGCTCTTTTGTACTGAAATCTTCAAGGTAAAGTTGAAATGATGACAAAGAATGAAATTCATGTACTGATCTCTCTCTGCCCTAAGTGTGTTCCTGGGTTGTGGAATCTTAAAGGGGAGAACAAAATGATGACAAAGAATGAAATTCCTGTACTAATCCCTATTTCACATCTGCTGTTCATCTCCCTGCATGTTAGCCTGAGACTTGCTCTGCATTGGTGCGGACATCCTCATATTCTCAGAGTCTCTCAAAATGTTGTTTCCAGCTCAAGACTCATCTTTAAATTATATAACCATGTTTTAGTATGATTAGCAAGTTAATAACATGACGATCTTCTCTGCTTTCAGCATCCTAACCTTTGTATTGCAATGTTCATAGTAAATATGTCATCTTGCAGTATATCATGCTGCTCTTCAGTTTTTCTCACTTCAAACACATAATTTTTTTCTGCCATTGAATACATAATTTTATTTTATATACCTAACAAATATAACCTTGTTACTTATCTGAGTCAATCAAGTGTATCTATCACTATGAAATCTAATTTCTGTTGTTTTTCTGTCATACCATATCTGCTCAACTATAAATCTTTAACAAATGTTACCACATCGTTTTTTATTTTAATATGTTGATTGATGAAGAACACAACTTTCTAACTGCCAATAACTTACTAAGCATTTCTTCAACTTTATAACTCTGTTGAAACTAAAATCTGTTATTGATAACACAATCTACTTTTAAATTTTTTTCTTATATATTTTTCTTTCATATGCTGCATCCTGACTGGCTTCTCCTCCCTCTTCTCCTCCATGTTCCTCCTCTCTGGCCCCCTCCCCTCTCCATTTAATCTACACCATCTCCTCAGTTACACTTCAGAAAAGTGCAGGCCTCCAGGGCATATCAACCAAATATGGCATGTTAAGTTACAATAAGACTAGGCACATTCCCTCATAATAAGGCTAGACAAGGCAACCCAGTAGGAAGAAAAGGGTGAACTCACCAATTGAGCAGGCCAGTAAAACAAGCAGCACACAGCCATCTCACTCTCCAAAAATCCAGAAAGAAAACAGAAACCAAACAACAAAACATTAACCCAACAAAAACAAATTCAAAAATCAGTACCTAGACCTGTAATCATCCCAAACCCAGGTGCCTAGATGCCATTGTAAAAACACAGTCAAGAGCCAGGGTAATACGTTTCCACAAGATCCTATCTATCCTACCATAGTAGTCCTTGAATATTCCAACATAGCTGAAGCACAAGAAAAAAAAAAAAAACCTAACTCTATTGAAATGATAGAGTTTCTAAAGGAGAAAATGAATAAATACCTTAAGGAAATTCAGGAAAACACAAATTTAAAAAATGGAGGAAATTAACAAATTCCTTAAAGAGAGCCAAGAAAAAACAAAATGTTGATGGAAATAAGCAAATCTGTTTATGACCCCAAAACAGAAATAGAAACAATAAAGAAAACACAAACTAAGAAAGTTGTGAAAATGAAAATTTTAGGAAAACAAACAAGAACTACAGAGGCAAGTTTCACCAACGGAATACAGGAGGTGGAAGAAAGAATCTCAGGCACTGAAGATATGATATAAGAAATAAATGCATCAGTCAAAGAAAATATTAAATCTTTAAAAATTACCAACACAAAAATATGTAAAAATCTGGGGCACTTTATGAAAAGACCAAACCTAATAATAACAGGAGTTAAAGAAAGAAAAATCTCAGCTTAAGGAACCAGAAAATATTTTCAACAAAATTCATAGAAGAAAATTTTTCTGATATAAAAAGGAGATTCCTATAAAAGTACAAGAAGTATATAGAACACAAAATAGATTTAACCAGAAAAAAGCTCACCTTGCCACATACTAATCAAAACAATAAACATACAAAAAAGAAAGAATATTAAAAGCTGTAAGAGATAAAGACCAAGTAAAATATAAATTCAGATCTATTAAAATTATACCTGACTTCTCAAAAAGCCAGAAAGGCCTGGACAGATGTGCTGCAAACTCTAAGAGAGCACAGATGCCAGTTCAGACTATACCCAGAAAAACTTTCAAACATCACAGATGGAGAAAACAAGATATTCAATAATAAAGTCAAATTTTAACAATATCTATATACAAACCCAACCCTACAGAAATGATAGAAGAAAAACTCCAACCTATAGAGATTAATTACAATTAAGTAAACACAGAAATAAATAATCTCACATCAACAAAATCAAAAGAAGAAAAACACATAAATACCACTACCACCATCAGCAACAAGAAAACAACAGGAAATCAACAAATCATTGGTCATTGTTATCCCTCAATATCAATGGTATTAATTTCTCCTCCCAAAGACACAGACTCAAAGAACGTACACAAAACCAGCATCCCTCCTTCTGCTGCATCCAAGAAATACACCTCAATATCAAAGACAGTCATTACCTAAAGATAAAGGTTTGGAAAAATATATACCAAACAAATGGACCTATGAAGCAAACTTGTGCTTAATATCTAACAAAATAGACTTCAGACCAAAACTAAATGTCCCAAAGATTCAGAGACATTGGATAAGACCAAATACAATTGTTCTAAAGGAGGAGGAAGAAGCAGCAGCAAGAGAAGGAGGAGGAGGAGGAAGGGGAAAAAGGAA
The DNA here is from genome assembly GCA_030674055.1 of Rhabdomys pumilio. NCBI lineage: Eukaryota > Metazoa > Chordata > Mammalia > Rodentia > Muridae > Rhabdomys > Rhabdomys pumilio. The sequence continues at coordinate 93,802,306 of JANHMN010000003.1, read as the reverse complement.
GAGTAGGAGAAAGAGGAAGAAAAGGAGGAAGACAAGGAGGAGGAGGAAGAGGAGGAGGAGGAGGAAATAGGAGAAGGAAGAAACAGGAGAAGGAAGAAGAAATAGGAAGAGGAGGAAAGACAGACAGACAGACAGACAGACATGAAATGATTCCTGATGAAATGATTCCTAATGATATTCTTCTATACTCATAGATCAGTACACTATCCAGTCATCAGAGAAATTTCCTCCAGCAACCCGCAGGGACAAATGCAAAGACCTATAGCCAGACATCATGTAGAAAGAGAGTCTAAATTTGGGATCTCCATCAAATCCCTCCCCTCGGAGCTCAGGGAATCCTGTGGAAAAGTGAGTGAAAAGATTATAAGAACAAAGATATGGAGGACATCCAGGGAACATAGTCTTCTGAATCAACTAAGCACTGTGCACATGAGCTCATAGACACTGAAGCAGCAAGCACAGAGACTACAGGGATCTAAACCAGCTCCTCTGTGTATTTATTAAAGCTGTTAGATGGGAGGAGGGACAGGAGGGGACAACAATTAGAATGTAAAATGGATTTTAAAAATCGGTCAAAAACCCACATTTTTGGGCTGGTTTGATTTGGTTTATTTTTATTTTTATTTTTATTTTTATTTTTATTTTTATTTTTAT
>JANHMN010000003.1:93746746-93793944 GCA_030674055.1 Rhabdomys pumilio | reverse complement strand
AGACTAAAAATATTGAGGGTTATTTACACTACAGGTTTAAAACCTGACTATATACTTAGCATCCCTTGGGTGTTCTCTTGCTTAACAATGGCTCGGCCCTCACTTTCCATCTTGCTGTTTATAATCATGTGGATATTTTCTCACATCCATACTTCAAATGTTACCTGACTTAATATCTTATTTTGTCTCTTTATGATATATACAACACATCTTCCAACAGTGCTCAGTACTGAGGAATCTTTTACTATATTATGAGTTAAAAATGAGACACATGAAAGTCTCTCAAGATAGGGAATGCAATCACTACTCTGAAGAGAAATCCACACTTTTAGCCATGCTTTCTAGCTGGGCATATTCTAGATTACACAATCCCCTGGGTAGACCATTCTATAAATTCTATCATATTGTCCACACACTAAAGCCATTCTAAAATTTACAGATTTAAGAAAGAAAGGATCGATGTCTGCACTGCAGGAAAAGACACTGTCTAATCCAATGTTTGGTAAATGTCAAGAAAAAGTTTCCTGAAGCATTTAAATGTCAAGGCTAGGCCTGCCAAACAAACTGCTGTAAATTTTTCATACTGTCTTTCACTTCGATGTGTCTGCAAGTTGTCTTCATTATACCAGTATCAATTTTCCAATATAACTAAATATTCTGTTCTAATCACTGAGTCATCTCGGTCATCTGAATCTCAGTAACAGGAAAGTAATCTCATAAAGTACAAAGACTTTGTCTTCTAGAAAATCTTGTGTGGTATTTACAAATGTCTTTCAGCAATGAGTCCTCACTTTCTATGTAGGCTATTTAAAATTAAACTTTCAGAATTCAAGATTTCATGTGGCGATTCATTTGTATTGTAGCAGTTTATTATATATAAAAACAAAATAAGAGTAACTCAGTGGTTTGTGTGATATGAAAGACTCTCATAAGGAATTGTTTATGAGACCATGCATCCATATGTTTAAACATACATACGAATATGCATGTGTGTGCATACATGTATACACTCATGCTGCATGTGTGAGTTCTAAAAGATTGATGTTTATGGCAGTGTGAAATGTTAAGAGATTAGTGATTAGCAATTAATATTGAATGTTTAATTCCATGAGTATATGTGGTAACAATAAATATCTATGACCATTGCTTTTGTTTCCACATGACTTTTCCATATCAGTGCCTGTTTAGACATCAATGTATTTTTGGAATTATTTGTCTAAGAGAATGAGCACATATTTGTTATTTCATTCTTTGAATGTGATATGGTTAGGAACACACAAATTTGTTTTTATTTGCTCTACAGATACTTTAGTAACTTTTGCTAAAATATAAACTTATTTGTATAAATGTGTGAGTGTACATGTTTCTAAGTATAAATATATGTGTGTGAAATGTGTGATGTTTGTGAGTGTTGTGCATATCTGTTATGTGTGGATATGCACACTACCTTCTGAATGTCAGTATGTATTGGTGTGTGAATGGACATGCTACATGTGAACAGTGGCTGTAGAGGAAGACTTTTAATAAGATGAGACTAATTTATTTCTCAAGTCTAAATGACATGTAGACTTAAATTGACTCACAGAATTCTTACAGGTTTTCACTGCGAGTACCAGTCTCTATCACCCACCCCCACCCTTTTGTTTTATGTTCTACTAAGCACACACAGGATTTGACCCATTCTGAAAGCTCAGAAAAGTTCTTTAAGATGCATACAGACCTCCTGGGTGCAAGCCAATCCATTCAGAAGCACTTTCTAGAGTTTGTGTCATACAGACACACCTCAACATCCACAAGAAGATAGTGGTAACTAGAAATTCATTGTGAAGAAAGGACTACAGTAACAGTAAGACTAATATTGTAAGGAAACAGCTGTGGGGTCTGTGGGGGGATGGGCTAAGTGGATGGGGATGCTTTAAGAAAGAAGTGAGATGGAAACATTTCAGAGAGAAAAAAACAGAACCCAGAAGAAATTTTAAGAGAAACATGGTCTGGAAAATGCAGCACAAATGTGTAAAGGGTTTAGAAAATATTTTACTTGAAGTTGAATATATGCAAGGGATAATATTCGTAGCAATAAATAATAAACCTCTCAATAAGGTAAAATTCTAATTGTATGAAAGATAAAAAATTAAGAAAATGAATAATGGAGATAGCAGAGACTAAAAATCACACTCTGTACCTACACAAGTGTGATGTGAAGAAAGATGCCACAGAAAGTTGGAGAAGAGGAGCAATGTCTGCACGGAAATGCCATGGTGCATTTAAGGTTGATGGTGCAGAGAAGAGCATTCTTTTATAAAGTGTAATATTTAAAGAGTATAAAAAGCAGCAACACATCTTTATAGCTAAAGAGTCAAAGAAATGTTGGAAGGTTCCAATGCCTAAGTTGAAATATAGCAGAAGTGATTTTTAAAAGTACTTGTATGAATCCCGACTGTGGAGAGGTTGATAACAGATAGAGCAGTCTCGTAGTCATATATAACAACAAAGGCCTGCAATAATCCCAGGTACTTAGAAAGCTGAGGTGGAGGATTACAGGAGCTCATTAGTCTGAGATCACCTGGGCAGCATAAGGGAACTATCTCAAAGAAGGACCAAAGATGTGGCTTTTCTTTTTAAGCCATGCATAAACAAAGGGCCTCAGGCAAGAAGATAAAGCTATGGTGTCTGATTGCATATGAAAAATAGGAAAATATATAGAAAAGGGACAGAAAGGCAGATAAAGTAACAGCAAAGCCCAGGGTGTGGCAGTAGGAGTTCCAGCAAAGAGCATTTTGTGGTCAGTGAGTAGAGAGGGTGGGATGTAGGAGCCGCAATGTGGCTTCCCCAGTGACTGGCATGAAAATATGCCCCATACAGACAAAATGAAACATTAGAACTGAGGGCACAGTCTTAGAATTCTAGAACAGATCCTGGGTATTATTTTCTTGCTCCAAGTCATTTAATCACATCAGAATAAAGCCTGGGCTACCTATCAAAGGTTTCTCTCTAGCATTTATGCACAACTGTAGCTGTGTGGGAGATACTGGTTACTTTTTGAGGTTTTAAAAACATACATGACACAATATTTTGTAAATATTTTTAAAGTTCTTCTAAATTCTACAGTAATGGTTCAAACTTTCAGTTGAAGCATTGACACTGTTAAGGTTCCTTGTTCATTATTTTCACCTTCATGAAAACTTCTACTTGTTTGCTCTGGAAAGTACAGTACTGTATGCGTATGCCTCTTTATGTCTTGAGAGTCTTACCCTCAGATACTTAAACTTAACTGCAGACACTAATAATGACTTTATCGTATCAGGGCCTGCCCAGTTGCTCCCAGTGGGACTATCCAATTTCATAATCAAAAAAAAATTTCAATCTAAGGTAGTTTCTAACAACTGTTCCAGTAGAAAATTTTATTCTTTAAAATATTTTTAATCTTATAGAATGTGTAAAAGAATGTTTTGTCTTTTAAAATATTTATTTTAAATATTTAAATACTGTTTTCTGTCAGTGGTATTAAAATTAATATTTCATGTGTTTACTTTCTACTCATACATTTTTCTATGATAATCACTAACCATGCACAACCATCTTTTACGCTAGCTTTTCCACCTATTTATTGGTAACTTATAGTTCTTCAGGAAGGCCAAGTTCTGAACTTCTCTCAGCAATGTAGGCTGGAATCTTTTTCCTGTGAATGAAATTATTGTCCCACTTACCTACACATATGGTATGCACTTAATGTTACCCTTGTTTTATTTTATTTGGTTTTGTTTGGCTTGGTTTCATCAAGATGGGGTATTTCTGAGTTGTTCAGTTCCTCATAAATTCACAATTTTCCATTTCACCTCCTAAGTACTGAAATCACATTTATGTAACATCACATACAGCCTAATTATTTAGTTTAGCATTATTATGTTTGTTGATATTTTAATTTATGTGTTAAATATACTCTCATTACTGTCAGATAAGAGTTTTTATGATATTATAGTTTCATTGTGTTTTTAATCTAAATTTTAAGGTAATGTCTTACAAATCGCAACAAAAAGATCTGCTGGTCTTTTAGTAATTTTCTGACCATTTATTCTGATGTGATTAAATTAATTTTTTTCTACTGAGTTTTTCAATCTACAAATCAGAAATATACCTGCATTCTTTTGGAGCTTTTCACTTCTTAACCTTTTTTGTAAGTTTCAGAATATAAAGTTGATTTATTATATGCTTTTAAATGGAGTTATGAATATATTTACTTTCCTAATTTGATATCCATTTGTTCAGTGATGTCATATGAAAACATGATCAGTGTTTGCTAGTAAGCTTCATATTCTGTGACTTTGTTAAACTCATTATTTTAATCAGTATACTTTAGTCACCTCCTAGAATTTCTACATATGAGTGCATGACAGGTGTGTATAAAGATTATTGCAATGACTCCTAGCCAAACAAAAACTGAAATGTTTCTCTTCAATGTGTAACTAAGACCCTAGAGCATAATTTTCAATGCAAGAAGGGTATATATTTTAGTAAATCTATTTCTTAATTAATGTATTTATATCCAGAACCCAGCTTGCCCTCTCTCCTCTCCACCCAGTCTCTCCTCTCACCTCACCTCTCTCCATCCCCCTCCCTTGCTCCTCAGAGAAGGGGAAGCCTCCCACTGATACCAACTTTCCTTGGAATATCAAGTTGCAGTAAGACTAGGTGCATTTTCTCCTATCGACAAGATAGCCCATTTAAGGAAAAGAAGAGGGGACCATGAATCCAAAGCTAACTGAGAAATAAATGATTTAAGAAAATCTCTAATGTATCAATATGTCATTAAATGTCATTTTTATCAGTTTTCTCCAGTGAAATGTCAATGAATTTATCAACTATTCTCCAGGTCAGACCCCATGTATAGGAGTCGTTGGCCAACATACAATGAACTCAACAGTATTTTTCTGGGCTTTTTGTATCATTTTAGTTTATTATTATTATTTTCATCATCATCATCATTGGTTTTCTGTTTGTTCTCATTTTCATATTTTGTTTGTTTTGTTATTTGTTTTATTTTGAGAGATAGAAATGAATTTGGGTGGGTAAGGAGGTAAGAGGGTCCGGGAAGAGTTGGGAGAGGGTAAAGAGTAAGATCAAAATATATTATATGAAAAAAAAATCAACACAATATGAACAAGCACAACAAAACAATCTAGCTTATAAACAAAATATTAATTGGTGGCTTTACTGAGAACTGGTAATGAAGGCCAAATGTGATTGTTAAGGAGCACAGAAGACAGGCAGCTTCTAGTTAAGAAGAGAAGATAATTATGTTAACATAGATCTTCTCCTGTGTATCAAATAACAAAGAACATTAAATTAGAAGTAAGTAGAGACCAAAACAGAGTTAAAGGAATATACATAAGCACAAAGAAGAGCTATACAAAGCAAGCTACAGATAGGAGGGGGTGCAGGGGTGGCGGTGGGGGTTTTATGTACTATTTGAATGAGTCTGTGCCTGGAGGGGAGAGGCAGGTTGTGGTAGAAGTTATCTTCCAAAAAGAAATCAGGCCATGATCAAATAAACTTAATTACTTTTCAGGTTTCAGAGTGATTCTGAACTATGTCACCATTGTCCACCCAAGAAATCTCAAACAGCAGCACATTAATGGCCCCCACTTTCCTGTTAGTGGGCCTGCCTGGTCTAGAAACTGCACCATCCTGGTGGTCAGTTCCTCTCATCACTATCTACCTTCTCTCTGCCCTGGGCAATGGTACAATCCTCTGGATCATTGCCCTGGAGCCCACACTGCATCGACCAATGTACTTCTTCCTCTTCTTGCTTAGTGTATCTGATGTTGGCTTGGCCACAGTGCTAATGCCCACCCTGCTAGGCCTGGCCTTTGCTGATGCTCACACTGTCCCTGCCTCAGCCTGTCTTCTGCAGATGTTCTTCATCCATGTCTTTTCTGTTATGGAGTCCTCTGTCTTGCTCGCCATGGCCTTCGATCGGGCGGTAGCCATCTGTCGCCCTCTCCACTACCCAGTGCTCCTCACCAATGATGTCATCAGCAAGATTGCCGTAGCCATTGCTTTCCGATGCTTGAGTCTCCATCTGCCTGTGCCATTCCTGTTGGCTCACATGCCATATTGCCGCCCACAGATTCTGACACATTCTTACTGCTTGCACCCAGATATGGCTCGCCTAGCTTGCCCAGGATCATGCAGTGCAGTCTACAGCCTAGTTGTGGTACTGTCAGTGATGGCACTAGATCCTCTGCTTATTTTCTTCTCATATGGCCTGATTGGCAGAGCATTGCAAGGTGTGGGGTCTGCTGAGGATCGCTGGAAGGCTGGGCAGACGTGTGCTGCTCACCTTTCTGCTGTGCTCCTCTTCTACATGCCCATGATTCTCTTGGCACTCATTGACAGATTCAAGCTGTCACTCCCTCCGCCTGCCCATACTCTCCTCTCCTATGTCCACTTCCTGCTCCCTCCACTGATGAACCCAGTTCTCTACAGTGTCAAGATGAAGGAAATTAGAGAAAAAATTCTAAAGAGGTTACTACCCACAAAGGTGGGTTGTGCTTAGTGAAGAAAGAATCTCCTCCATGCTTGTGGTAAAGAGCTCCCAATGCAAAGGCTTCCATGACTGAAAACTTACTTCACCAGAAATGACAGGTCACTTTGATCCATACTTATCTATACACAAATTAGTTATTTTTTTTCTACAACTGTATATGAGCATTTTGAAGAAAACATAAATGTCCCAGAGAATTGAAGTGAGCCATCTACTGTGGCACTATCAATGACATTAGACAGAGCTGGATTCTGTATCATACCACAGTCATCCTAGTAAGGACATGCTTGTTAGTTCCATGACTGTACATCATGTATCTGAGAAAAGTGGAGAATTTAAGGCTATGTGAAAGAAAAGAGATAAGATAAGCCTCCTGCCCAGCTGGATGGAGGAGAGTTTTCACCTGAGTTGCCACTCACATGTAGTATTCTGAGTGATCATCAGAGGAACAAGCTTCTCTTTTTCATTCCTTCACACAAAGAAATGGGCCTAGGGAGAAAAATAATTATGTAGTTTTCATTACTCATTTTTCAAATTTTTAATTAGAATTTTAATAGATGTATATTTGTGGTTAAAATCCCCTGCACTTGAGAAAAATAACAAGTAAAGATGGATTTATATCACTCAAAGTTAACCATAGTTGGGCTTTTAATTAATGTTAATAAATATAATGTCCTGAGCAGTGAATGATAGTATACACCTCTAATTATTTAAAAGACTGAAATAGCAGGATTGTGAATTCTAGGCCAGCATGATCTACATAACAAAACTACATGAAATAAGTGTGTATGTGTATGTGTTTGTGCATGCACATGTCAAGTATACACAATTTACACACTGTTCATGGGATGTCTTCATTCTCAGTTCTTTACTTCTTAACAAGACTTTTATCTATCCTCACCCACACCAGCTATTTCCACTGTGGCTTTGAGACTGGACCCCTGATTTTCTTTGACCTATGTATTTCTCTGCTTGCTAAACAGGGTGTTAATGAATGTGATGAGGGAAGGAATCTTCAACAAGATTCCACTCACTATGCTATGGAAAGTGCTTCTCAGGTAGTCCCTGCTCCTTCTACCTGGCCTCTAGAATGAGACACAGTCCAGACCTGAGAAAAACCTGCACCCTGAGGCAAGTGACTGCCACTTGCACACCTGAGGCGAGCCACAAAGCCATAGTAGTCTAGATCAAGAGGATATTTGCCCATCTAGAGACTACAACATGTTCCATAACTGCAAATGAAGCTTTGTGGATGGTGCTCAACAAGAATGAACTAACACAATATAATCTCTGTTCCATCCTATAAGCATTGAATATTTTCTCAATTTTTCTTTATGTATCATGACTATTAATATGAGGAGTTTGCATTGTTTATAACATAATGATTTTAAAATATTCTACATATATTTTAGGGGGTACAGAACTAATGTTTTAATCTTATTTCCTTAGAGAACATACTAGGTAACAAACACAAGAATGATGATTTCAGGCATGCATGGAATACTTGTGGAAGCTCTAAACTGAGCCTTTTTTGTTTCTTTATTTTAATTAAAGAAGATATTTTGCATGTAATATATTATGATCATTTTTCTTCCCTTTAATCTGCTTTTTTTTTTTCTGATGGCTGAAATCTCTCCAAGATAATTGGTACAGACTTCATTGATTCAGATGACTATATGACATTTGATGGCATGAATCGATTATTGTTTAATCAACTGCTTCCTATTAATGAGCATTAAGTATTAAAGATATCTTCAGGGAGCTCCATAGAGGCAGAGCAGGGGCAATCAAGAGCCCGCCCAGCACTGGGCAATTCTGTGCCTTGTGGAGGAAAATCAACTAAAAATGAGCAAAGAAGACCCTAAGGATCCAAGAAACAAAATGTCCTCATATGCATTCTTTGTGCAATCCTGCTAAGAGGGGCACAAGAAGAAGCACCCAGATGCTTCTGTCAACTTCTCAGAATTCTCCAAGAAGTGCTCAGAGATGTGGAAGACCATGTCTGTTAAAGAAAAGGGGAAATTTGAAGACATGACAAAGGATGGCAATGCTCATTATGAAAGAGAAATGAAAACCTACATCCCCACAAAAGGGAGACCAAAAAGTTCAAGGACCCCAATGCACCCAAGAGGCCTTGCTCAGCCTTCTTCCTGCTCTGTTTATTACAGAAAACTTAAAGGCGAACATCCTGGCTTATCCATCAGTGATGTTGCAAAGAAATTAGAAGAGATGTGTAACAATACCTCTGCAGTGATAAGCAGCCCTGTTACAAGAAGACTGTCAAGCTGAAGGAGAAATTTGAAATAGATATTGCTGCCTACGGAGCTAAAGAAAAAGCTGATGCAGCAGAAAAGGAGGTGGTTAAGGATGAAAAGAGCAAGAAAACGAAAGAAGAGAAAGAAGAGGAGGATGAAAGGGTGAGAAAGAAGAAAATGAAGATGATCATGATGACGATGACTAAGTTGGTTCTAGTGCAGTTTGTCTTGTCTATAAATCATTTAAGCCCCTCTACACATCTCACTCCTTTTTAAAAAAAAAAATTGAAATGTAAGGCTGTGTAAATTTTTTAATCTGTAAAGTGCCTTTTTTGTACATTAACATACTACTGAATGTGTCTCTAGATAGCCCTGTCCTGTGGTATTTTCAATACCCACTAACCTTACCTGGTACAGTCTGAGGGCTGTGAAATTTCATAGAAATTTAAAGCAGGTTCTTATTGGTGCACAGCACAAATTAGTTATATATGGGGATGGTAGTTTGATTTTGTTTTTTGGGTGGGTTTTTTTTTCTTCAGTTGTTTCTGATGCAGTTTATGTGAAGATAATTGTTCTGTTAGCTGAATAGAATTTTGTAATTGCAAAAGAAAAGTACAGCTGTTTTGTTGACATTCTGAATGCTTCTAAGAAAATACATATTTTATTTTTTAAAAAAGATGACCTCAAGATCTTTCATTCTTCCTATCTCTCTATTTCTCACTATCCCCTAAACCTTGGTGTAGAAGAGGAAGTACAACTATTTTATTTAAGGCTGAGCCTTCAGCTTTCACTTATTCTTAGCATATTCATTGAACTTGGGTTTGTGAATTCACTGTCATTCACTGCAAAGAGAAGATTCTTTCATTGAGTCTGGAAGTAGCTTTTTTCTACAGATATACACCGAAATTTCGAATGCAATGTGATGCTGTGTCGATTTATTTAAACAACAGTGATTTATTTCCCTCCTTTTACCTATACCCCCTATAGTATGGATTGTTGACCAGCTTTATAATAACAACTATGTCTCTCCCTTTGTGGTATGAGCCTTAAATGCAACCAGAATGTGTTGGTTACTCCCATGATGATTGTGCCACTATTGCACTAATGAACACACCTTGCCTGGTTTTGTAGTTTGTAGGATTCACAACTGAGTAAAACTATTTGTCATTTCTCCCTTAGATGCCTCTGTAGTACCGTTTGGAACATTAATACCCCACAGGGAGGAGGTTTCCAACTCTATATCTACTTGTTTATATCTTGCAACCCAAGTATGTTACATCTTCAACAATAGGGTCTTATAACCTAGTTTTGATGGGCAAAAAAAAGGCACTGGCAAGATCGTTTGTTTGGGGAGACTATGGGATCTTCATGTCCAATAACTCCTACAGAACTCCATTCCCTATATGACAGTGAAGATTTTCTGTAGTAACCATTGCTTCTGGGAGCATCAGTATCTACCCATGCAATGAACCTCCCTTCAATGTATCTTTTATATGTTTTAATTGGATTTCAAGATAGTAGGTTTTCATATGGCTTTTTCATACACCCTTCTCCTTGGTTAACATTCCTACACTCACTCCTCATCTCCTCAGTCTCCCATACCCTGCCGCATCATAATATTTCCCTTACAATATTTTCCCACTCTACCTTTAGTCCACCTATCTTCTACCAGCTCCTTCCCAAAAAATACTTCATCAATGTCACCTTCATCTTCCAGACTCCATGAATATTTCAAGTTAAACAAGCAAAAGAATCAGTCAGTGCCAGCATTCACATACAGAAAAGAACATGTGTCATTTGTCCTTTGGGTCCTGGGTTGGATTGACTCCCTCATAACTTTTTCCAGTTTCATCCATATTCACAAAAATTTCATCATTTTGGTTTTCTTTACAATGGAATAGATTCAATGGAGGGATCCCTCTGTCCCACAAAATTCTCTATATTCCTGCAGTATTAGTTTCTTCTACTGATATGTAGAGAGGAGAGAGCCTTTACAGAGTCAAGGTAATGACACTGGCTTACTTCAGCAGAACAAGAGGAACATTGGCCTGGGTTTCATTACCTACAAAATACACTTTGCTAATTCGATTCAAGATTTTTCTCATCACAGAAACTTCATGATTTGATATTTGTTTGGTTTTGGTTAGTTCTTAATATCAAGTTTGAAGAATTTGGATTCACCAAGGAAGAAGAAACTTCAGATGGAGAGTTGTCATGATCAGATTGCCCATGATCACATCTGTGAAAGATTGTCTTGATTGGTGATTGATGTGAGATGGCCAACTCACTGTAGGCAGTCTGAACTGTAGACGATAGATAGCTGAGCTCAAGCCACTGAGCACACCAGAAAACATCACTCTTCCATTGCTTCTGCTTCAGGCTCTTGCCTTGTGTTTCTTATCTTACCTCCCTCAGAGACAGATTGTGACTTGGAAGTATAATCTGAATAAATTCTTACTTCCCCCAAGTTACTCTGGTCAGGATGTTATATCACAACAAAAGAAATCAAACTAGAGAGGCTTCCTGATTTTATTTCCCTTTGTGCTACGTTTTCTTTTTACCAACATTCCTTCATTTATTTTCAAATTTCAGTGCAAATTGATACACATCCACCAAGCATATATCATAGAAAAGTTATATTATTGAAAGATTTAAAAGTGAATAATCTATAGCTTTTTTCTGTGTGGGAATTTATCAAACATTTGCTATAAGAAACATATGTATATGTAACTTGGTGTTGTAAAGTATCCTCCAACTCCTGAGATACAGTTCTCTGTCCCCTAACTTTTACCATGATGCTAACAAATGCCAAGGCCCTTTTATAATTTATCCCTCTAAAGTTGATTTCACCATAAATCAGGATGGACGTATGATGGTTTGTATAGTTTCCTCTTTCATATCACCCTAAAAAATATTGCTCAATCAGTGTTTGGAATGTAAATTACCCAGGATGTGAGTAATATGAGTAATGACTCACAACCTTACAGCAGTGCTGATTCTGAAGTGTCACAGTGTCATTGTGTTAGTAACTCTCAGGGTGACACCTGTGTTACAACACTGAACAGCAAAGAACAGACTAAGAGAAACTCAAGCATGAAGTAAAGCGTTTAATGCAATATAGAGGGGAGGAAAATAAGAGACAAATACAAAGATGTTAAACAGTTCCAGAGTCTTTCAGGCTTCTCCCAGATACATCTCCTAGATTTTCTTCAGAAGATTGTGCAAATTCTTATTCTTCAATTTTGTCCCCAAGGATAGGTGTCTTCAACCATCCAAATAACAATGAAAGGACTCACAGAGGTTTTGTAAAATATGAAGTCTCTCCCTCATTCAAAACAGAAAAGTGACAGTACTAATTAATTGAAACAAAGTATAGAATTATGCAATAAATGGAACAATCTCCTTGGAGGATGAAGCACTGTTGTCTCCCTAAAGCATCTTATTGTACAGAAAATGCAACTTCTAGGAACATCATTCCCATTACTTAGAATGCAAACCTAGTTTCTCTAAAACTTTTACTCTAATCTGCCTAGTTTTAACACAATACACAATGGGATTCATCAAGGGTGGTACCAGCAAGAAAGCATCTGCTATCAGAATCATAACTAATGGGGATTTATGCTTTGCAAAGCGATGCATGGTAGCTAAGGTAATGATAGGGACATAGAAAATGAGCACAGCACAGATATGGGATACACAAGTATTGAGAGCTTTGAGCCGCTCCCCATGAGATGCGATACCCAACACTGTCTTCAAGATGAACACATAGGACACAGCAATGAACACACTGTCTGACATCATGCAGAGTGCAACAAAAAGCCCATAGTAAAAGTTAACCCTGTTGTCAGAGCAGGCTAGCTTCATAACATCCTGATGGAGACAATAGGAATGTGACAATAGGCGTTTGTTGCAGTATCTGAGTCTTTTTAAAGTAAATGGAAGGGGAAGCACCAGGAGAATGCTTTTAACAGCAAATGCTAGCCCAATTTGCACAACCCTGGAGCTTGTGAGGATGGCACTGTATCTCAGAGGGTGCCGAATGGCTACAAAGCGATCAAGGGACATAACGAGGAGCACTGAAGATTCCATGTCTGTGAATCCATGGATGAAGAATTCCTGGGCAATGCAGGCATCAGCAGAAATTCCCATGGCATTGAACAAGAATATTCTTAGCATAGTGGGGATGGAGGAGAAAGACAGGCCCAGATCAGAGAAGGCCAACATGGAGAGAAAATAGTACATGGGCTCATGCAGTGAAGGCTCTGTTCTGATGACACAGAGGATGGTGCAATTTCCCAGGATAGCTGTAAAGTACATGAGGCAGATAGGGATGGAGACCCAAATGTGCATGTGCTCAAGGCCTGGGATCCCAATCAGTCGAAATGAAGTGATTTCAACCTCGGAAGTATTGAGAGTCATCACAAATATATGTCTTGGTCAGCTGCTGTAGGACCTACACCGCCATCAACAATCAAAAATATTATCTTGTAGTTGTAATTATAACAAAACATGAGTTATTGTAGTCAAATTAGAAGATAAAAATATGCAACTTTGCTCTTTTCTCTTCTTCCTCCTCTTCCTCCTCTTCCTCCTCCTCCTCTTCTTCCTCTTCCTCCTCCTCCTCCTTTGTCTCCCCTTCATCCTTTTTTCTTTTCCATTCTCCCCCAGTAAAACTCTCCCATGGGAGATATATATATATATATATATATATATATATATATGTATGTATATATATATATATCTCACTTTTTAAAAATATGAAGTGGATGAAGTGGATTTAAACAGTTTCTTCATAGTATTTATTTAAGACTTTTACAATATTTGAATATAGATATTTGTTTTATTTATATATACATTTATAAGTAACTATAAAACTAGAAAGTACAAATGTGTTTGATACCTTTATTAACAATAAAAACCCTACATCTTTCTGTATGCGTATGTATTTGTACACACATGCGTGCCTGAATGTGTGTGTGTGGGGGGGGTGGGACTCAGGTTCCCATACATCTGTGCATGCATATAGAGACCAGAAGTCAACATCAGGTGTACTCCATTATCTCTTTCACCTTACCTTTTCAGATAAAATTTCTCACTGTTTCTGGAGCTCTCCACTTCTGCTAGACTAGCTGACAAGTGAACCTCAGAAATCTTCTTTTCTTCCTCCTCAGTGCTGGGTTTCTAGACGCATGCCTCCATGCCCAGCTTTGTATACATGCCGACTAGAGAACTGAATCTAGATCCTCATATTTTCACAGAAAGCATATTAGTGACAGAACCATCTTCCTAGAACCTCAAACTACATGTTTTAAGATACAGATTAAGTAAATTAAGTATAAGAGCTTGCAGCATGGAGGAGCTCCCTGAAGTAGTCATGTGTTCACACAGACCATAATTTTATGTGAACAAAGAGTCAAAAAAGACCCAGACAACTGAGGAGATCTGTTGCTATTGACAATATTGTTCAATGCATTCATCATATATTGTCATTATGGCACAGGTTTTATGACTGTTAAGGGGTCCACCCCAAAGGTTTGAAAGCAAACTCAGCTCTTTGACTGTTGTACACATTAGGAGCCATTGATATTTATGAAGAGAGGGAAGCAAGAAGTAAAGAACTGGGACAGAATTCATAAGGTTATATTTACCTAGAAATTATAAATCAACTAAATTCTGATCTTTTGTAGAAATATTTGATGACCCTTAGGATATAAAAGTTTGCATTGAAACAATATATACTCACAGGTATGATATTGTAAATTAACACAGTGAAGATGAAAATTGATCCAAAGGGAATTTAATATTTAAGAGTGAGATTCTTTTTCTTTCTTTCAAATGAACAAAATACAAAAACCACATGAACCAAATATGCAAATCTTTACAATTATTCACCTGAATCATGAACATAAAGATGCTATGTACTATATACTTACACTCTTAAGGTTCTTACAGAGCATCTTACAGATCCATAAACTTACAACATCAAAGAAAACTCAAGACCCAAAACCATCTGCCAGAGCTTTACAGTTGTCACCATGTAAGGACAGCCCTTCAAGCTGCAATAGAGGAAGGACACCTCTGATACTAGCTATAACTATCAGGAAGCTGTAGAAGAGATGGCATGCATTAGTATATGTGCCTCAAGACTCTGAGCATCTTACATGAGGCAAGAGAAATAGAAGCTTGAATCCATACAAGAGTTAGCTAGTAAAGGTTAGAAACATAGGCCTGTGAAGAAGAAATGAAGGGAAAGGGAGGCATCTTTTATCACTAATAACTTTTTTGAAGACTTTTTCCTCAAGATAACTTGAATTAGGAAGGTTAGTAGAATGTATGGATACCCCACATGCAGAACAGTAGTACAAACCTTGCTTTGGAGAGTCTACTATCTATTCAGTGTTGGCTGACCATTTTATCTCTTTGTCTCAAATTATGACAATGTGATAAATGCTGTTGACAGGTTCAGTGTACTACAGCTGCCACTTGCATGGACTGACATCACTTACAACCTTTCCAGGAAATTGTAAGTGACCTTCCTCAGAATGCTCACAACTCTGGTCCTTTTCTACCTAATTTTGGATTCTTTGCCTGGTGCTATTGAATTCTGCATGTTTGCCTGGGGAATTCAGCATACTTCTGAATGTATCCATGAGTTTATCTCCAAAGACGATTAATGAAAACTCTCACATAATTGATGAATTAATCTCTGGATGTATTCATAATATGATTGTGTTATTTGGAGGTAGCAAAAGGTACACAGTGAAATCTAGATGGAGAAAATATGTCACAGAAGATACAGTCCTAGATCTATTCTTATGTCATCTTCCTGTTTCCATATTTTCTCAGCTTCTTGTTCATCAGTAAGATCTTCCATCACACATTCCCACTGCCATGACAATTTGCCTCTCAACAGGCCCAGAAACAGAGCCAAATGATGATGCATCACCAATTGTGCCATAAACCAAACTAAGTTTTTCCTCCACTTATGTTAGCTTTGTTAGATATTTGAGTATAGGAATGTGAAAAATAAAAAATAAAAAAAAAATAACTACTCAGTATATTAGTGTTGAGTGTAGGTTCTTATCTACAGTATTTTAAACTGACTTGAACTCTGGCATCCCTGGTACCTGGGAGAGATATTTGGGAAAGACTGGAAGGAGAAAAAATGGGAGAATTGTTGTAATTACAGTATGATCTCAAAAAGAAAAAAAGAATAATTTTTAAATTTTACACCAAAGAAATCAGGTAGACAAGCTGTCTGTCTGTCGGTCCTTGGGATTATAGGATTCATACACAGGAAAAACTGTGCTACACATGCCTTGTTCCCTCACCTCACAATGGGCTTAGCTTTATGTCTAAGGTCACACTTGCTAAACTCCCAAGTTGACTCATATAACTGAAGAGATGAATTGCCATTGACAAACATTGTTTTTGTTTTTCCTTTTTATGAACTACATTCATCATGTAACTGCAAAGGTGTACTCTAGCTCACAGTAGGTCCATAATATTTTCAGGTATAAATTCTTCCTCAAACTTACAGAAACATAGCTCTTCCTTAGATTATATAATCTCTGAAGTATTTTTACCCTTATTCATCTAGAATGCATGATATTTATTTATATAAATGAGCTTCCACAAGAAAGTACAATACTACACTGGGGATACTTGATGTAACAGTGCTATGACTCTAGGAGACCTACAGGTTTTATTGGCTTTATTCTAAATCAAGGCTGGGAAGTCTTCATATTCTGTAGCTTTTATACCTTATGTTTTAATACCCTGTGGGTACTCACAACTTAGTTACATTCAAGTTCTCCATAGCATCATATAATCCAGTAAGAACAATGGCCTTGCTTTAAGGGGATATTGGGAAGCAATGTACACAGTAGGCTATCATCACATCATAGAATCCAGTTCAGAGGAAGAACTTAAGCAGCCCATACAACCTACTGAAGGATGGTTTATCATGCAGCCTTGTTCTCTCCACACTGTTAATCTACTTGTTTCATAAATGGGACCAAAAGAGAAGAGAAATAAGCAACAGTCAAAATGATGAACTCTCTGTCAACAAGACTTATCTTGATCAAAGATTTGGAAACAGCACTTCCATAATTCCTTAAATATTAGCAAGAGAAAAAATAGGTATGCTTCTCATTTTTAAAATGATCCAGCAAAAAGCAGCATGATTTTTTCTCCCAAGGTTTCTTTGGTAATACCTGAAGTCCCTTTTGATTGTCATGACATAGGAGGGATTGTGAGAGGAATCTAGAAAGTAGAAGCCCAGGATGCTACTATACACCCTAAGATGTGCACAGTCTTCCTTCAAAGCAAAAAATTCCCTTGCTTCTGTTCTTTGCCTCTAATTTGTCATCTTTCGTCTCTAAGCACCAGCTGCTTTACCAGTGCATTTAACCTAAGACCTCAACAACCTCTGTCTTGTATGCTTGGTCCTTGTATCTTACCTGGCTTTCAGTATAAGGGGAGGTACCTGCTCCACTTGCTGCCAAGCCAACTATGTGTTAGGTGACTCATGGTCTTGACCCTTTATAAGGAACCTGCCATGTAATTTTCATTGCTGCCAAAGCTCTTGGGAATCTACAGCAGAAATCAACTAGAAATTCCCAGGAGATCACACATTAGCCTGAAATTATATGTTAACATCTTCCTCTTAATTATCTTATTAATTTTATAATAGTTGTCAAATATTAGCATGTACTAATATGTATAATAGTATTGCTTGGTATGATATTTTAATATGCATATAGCTTATACTGATCAAGGAACATAATCTGTATTTTTTTCTGTACACTCTCTGTTTAGAACCGTCAATTTTCTCTATTACAAATTTTCAAATAATGCATGAAAAATTATTATGCATTATAGCCATTGTTCTATAGTGTGGAATGCCAAAATCTAATCTTATATCTAATTGTATTTTATTACCTGTTATCTAACACTCCACCTTTCATTTACCCACCCCTACCCTCCATGATTCCCACTTTCTTGTAACCAGTATCTTATAGCCAACATGGCATCTTTCGATGCCTATGAGAAGAAACTGGAATATTTGTCGTTCTGTGTCTCTTATTTCACTCAATGGAAAGTGTAGTTCATCCATTTCAGTGTCAATGATGGGATATGATTCTTTGTGACCTTATAATATCATATTATTCATGTAGACCATATTTCCTTCATTCATTCATCTATGAATAAACGCCTCAGCTAATTCTATTTGTTAGAAATAGTTCTGCCAAAAATATAAGAATTCAAGACTCTGTACTATAGTGATGTCATTTACTTTGAATATGCAGCATTGTGTATAGTTGTGTTTTATGATAGATCTATGTTTAGTCTTTGGGACACCCTCCACAGCACTTTAAATATGATTTTATTAATATATACACCACTTCCCAGTATAAAGTACTCTTTCTGCACACATCCATCAATGTTCACTGGTAGGAAGATGGGTCTGATTTGTATTTCCCTGATGGCCACTGATATCAAAACATCACTTTTTCTTCTTTTAGATTCATGTTCTACTTACTCTTCTGCAGAGTCTAGCATGCTCAAATACTTGTGTGGTTCCCTTCTTCCTCTTTTCCCATGCAATCAAATACAGTATAACATTTCCTTGGAGAAGATATATCAATTGATATACAACCTTATGACTATGCTTTTCTTATTTGATTTTACTTAGGTTATTCCATATTTTAAAAGCAAATAAACTATAACTGAGGTGAAGCTAGACATTTAAACACCGAATATATGTTGTGGTTAGAGAAAAGGAGGCCACACCATCCTGTATCACAAAATCACTGGAAGGTGTCACTAGGACATTAAAATAAAACTAATCCTTTCCTTTTATACTGATTCGAATGTCCATAGCTATACCAAATTTCTGTTTACTTTTGTTCATAGCTTTCTGGGATGCTATTAATGTATTCTCTAAAATATAAATTTTGTTTCACTTGTCTGCTCACAGTGTTCTTCAGTATCTCACTAAAAAATGTGAGCATCTACTCATAAAAATAATCAAATATTTGATATATCTTAGTACCATAAAATGTACCTTCTTTGAGAGAACATTTGGATTCACTGACTCTAGACCATAGCCTGAATTCTGAGTTTTGATGGTACTGCTGCTCTGGGATCACATTTAATATAGGTTGTAATATGATTCATGAGTCTTACTAATTCTTGGCATTACCCAGAATCCTTAAGTACAGTTAACTTATATGTGATGATAAGTAATTAAAATTTGTATACTTACAAATCTTGACTCCATGTTTTATTTTGCTTTTTTGTTGTTGTTTTTAAGAGAGTAAGCATGAGAGAATGTGAATGTGGAAGTGGGAGAGATTCTGGGGGGAGAAGGGATGGAAAGAGAGATGAATGTGACCAAAGTATCATGTGTAAAGCTCTCAAGGAATAAGTAAGCATATTTAAAGCATGATAATTTTATAAATAGCTAGTCTTACTAGTAAATTAGGGATTTCCTGACACCAATAAGAAAGATCCTACCTCCAAGACGTATATGAGCAATGGAGGCACAGAACTAGTAGGAATAGTCAACCAGTGACTGGTCTAATTTGAGGTCAATGCCACAAAAGGGAGCCCATGCCTGACACTGTCTGGATAACCAAGAACAAGAGTCCAGACAGCCCAGAGATCCAGGATAGAAGGAAAAAAGCAATAAAACAATTCCTAATGATAATCTGCTATACTCATAGATCACTGCCTAACCCATTCATCGACAGAAAGATTTCTTCCTGTAGTTGATGGAAGCAGATGCGAAGACCCACTGCCAAACATAAGGCACAGAGAGAGCCCACACCAGAGATTTCCCTCAGTCCATCCCTAGAATCCTGGAGAACCCTGAGGAAGAAGGGGAAGAAGAACTGTATGAAGAGGCCAGAGAGATGGAGAACACCAGAAAAAATATGGCCTAAAGGATCAACTAAGCAGAGCTCACAGGGGCTCACAGAGACTGAAAGGGTAATTACGGAATCTAGACAGCCCTATGCTAGGTTCTCTACAAACATGTTGTGGTTGTTTAGCTTGAGCATTTTTAACAGTGGTTTTAGGGGAGTCTTTGACTTTTCTGCCTGCCCTTGGGAAATTTTTCCTCCTACTGGGTTGCCTTCCTCAACCCTGATACAAAGGTTTGTGCCTTGTCTTACTGTAACATGTTATACTGTGTTTGGTTGATATCCCTGAGAGAACCATTTTTTCTGAAGGAAAACAGAGAGGAATATATCTGTGGGAGAGGGAGACAGAGGAAGGGAGACTGGGAAAAGTGGAAGAAGGAGAAACTGTGCTTGGGATATATTTTATAAGAAAAGAACAATAAAAATAAAATTGTATGCATATATAAAATTTTATTTATAATTTTATATTGATTTTATAATTTTATATTATAAATTATAAATATATTTTATATTTATAATATTATATATGTACACACACACACACACATATTCAACAAGATGATAGTAAGGCTCAGGAGAAAGGGACCTTGCACAGATTTGGATGTCCATGTTGAGTAAGGAGGGCTTTGCAGCCTTAGAAAGGCTTTGGAATGATTGGCAGAATCTCTTCTGAAATTCTTTTTCTTATCTGGATCATCAGCCCCTCATTTGAGAGAGACCTTGGAATCACAGCTAACACAGTGTACACTGAAACACTGAGATATTGCTGCCATGCACAGTATACACACACACACACACACACACACACACACACACACACATTTACGGTCACAAACATCCCATATCACACTATCAACTAGGACTATCTATTCACAAAATACATATATTCCAAAACTATTAAGTCAAAAATGATGTTATCACACTAGTTGTGTATCACAAAAGTAAATACTCACTTGTATACTTGCACACAAGATTTTTATATATTTAAATTGAGTTGCTTATGTACATATTTATTAATAAACCTCACATAAACATATCAAAATATATTAAATACCAACAAACTTTCAAATTACACATATAACTGTAAGAATACAACCTCAGGATAATGAAATAATGCATTATATAACTGCTCACACTCATGCAGTTAGATCACCCCTCTTGCACAGGCATTGAAATCTTCAGCCTTTGTATTCACTTGCATAGAGGAGAAAGGAAGGTTAGGAGTTAACTGAAGTCTCTAGCTTGAGAACCCAGTCTCAGAGGAAGTCAGTATGAGACTGACACAATGACCCTTAAGAGGAAGAAAGAGCAAGGTAGATTCCTTCAAATAGACACTAATTTAAGGTCTCTGCCAAAAGCTGAATCCCAGAGGTCAGGCTCAGCTTAGTTAATAAAAAGAAGTCTTCAGGGTAAGAGAGTTTCTACACCACAGGCACATCTGCCACTTCCACAACAGCAGGACTAACAGAGCCTCCATGAAGCTAGAAGGCAAAGCTATGAACTGTGCATCCCTGGAATCTTGAGCTCCAGAAGTCTGTGGAGAAGAACAACATTCTGTGATGGAAAAACAAGAATAATGATTCCCACTGTGCCCTCCTGTGAGACCTAGAAAGGTAGGAAGACTATTCCAGCACAACCTTACAGAAAGAGATTATATATGGGCCTAACATTCTCAGTTATTAAAACTTTACACTGTAAATTAGATGCTTTAAAGTGAGAGAACAAAATTCAGTTTTCCTGAAGCTATTTGGTAAGGAGATCTTGTACAGTTTTTTTCTATTACCTCGTAACTGACTCCAGCAGCATTTTTAACTGCTGAGCACAAGTATTTCCCTGTACAGGTAGAGTAAAGGATATCCTACAGAAGCAGCAGGTACCTTGGATTCAAATTCATTCTCAATGATAAAAGGTAATCTAACCTTTACTCAATTTGAAGCCATAGTCCTTGTAATTTAATTTCTCCAACCAAATTCTACACATTTTATGTTAGATTTTACATGGAGAATTTTTTTTTATAAAAACTGAATCATAAACCCCAAGTGTGATCATCATAGTTGTAATGCCCCCAAAGTATATGACTCGATTTTATCAGTGCACATATGAAGGGAAAAATTCTAACACGTTTGAAAAATAAAAGAACATATTTAATAACTTAGATAAAGAAATGGTATTATTAATGGGGAATTATATTGTTGCTTTTCATATAAGCCTTAAAAATGGATACTTTGATCCTCAAATTAATATTTAAAGTCCCACACTGACTTTAATCAGCTGAATATTGGTCAAATTCCTGTTTACTATCCATTTCATGTCTTTGGTTTTTGTCTGTGGTTCTTAAGTCTATGTGAAAAAAACAGGTAAAGAAATTCACAGTAGTAAAGGCACTGAATTCTGTAATATGCAGAGGATACAGCATGGGAAAGAAATAGAGGTACTTAACAATGACCCACACTTCCACTCTACAATCAAATCCTAATTTGACTTTGTTTTTCCTTGATATCCATGGGGAAAAATCTGATTCTGACTTAGCAATATAAAGCGGTAAGCATGTCTATTGCTAAGGGTGATGTGTAAACAAAAGAAAAGAGACAGATAAAATTAATTTTCCGAGAAATTGTTCATTGGTAACTGAAAATGTGTGAGGAGGGAGTTACCAGACTGCAGAAATGTACAGAACAAATGAGTGACTCCTGAATTAAACGTCAAGAAAGAGTCAGATGTTAAGAAGAAATGACATCTCCAAGAAACCTATAACACAAGCTAGAGCTTGGTTCATAGACTCAGTCTAGAGAAGTAGCATGGGCCATGGCAGAAATGTACATGTCTCCAATTCAGTAAACAATTGTATAAATCCCTCTCCTACCACCCTTTGTTACCGTGAGGCGACAGTCTCTACTTGACTTAACCAGAATGGAAATCCCAGTAACTCACTGTTAATGAGAGCAACAGCAAGTGTTTCTGGAAGCCCTGACTATATGGGGCATCTCCCTGGCACAGATTTCCTATGTGGTACTTAGTAAATTATTTAATGATTCTGACATTTTTTCCTCATGGTAAAATTAAGATGAAGGGGTTTGAATGAGTTAGAAATAATTCATTTTATAATTTGTAATGCACATTGACAATAGGCAACAATCATTTCACAGTTGATTAGAGATGCCCTTGCACAGTGGAAAGTGGCACTTAGAGCCAATACCTCTTTCACTATCTTCAACAGGAACAAGGAATCTCTCATCCCAGGAAGGTTCTCTGAATGGCTAAAAGACTTGGTGGCTAGGTCCCAATGAGCTAATAGTGAAACAGAATCCAGAAACTGGTAAGGACTAAGCCTGGATCAAACAGAACTTTTAAGATGTGAGAAATTGAGACCTGAAAAAAGAAAATAAAGTACAAACGCTGAGCTCAATGATGATGATGATATGTGTGAATTCTCACCATGTGTTAAAGCAAGATTTGATTTAAGCAAACCTGTAGCTATAAGGTATGCAAGGTAGTAAAATTTCCAACTTATAGTATGCATTATAAATTCTGAGCCCCATTTCTGTCAAACCACAATAAATCTAGGGAAAATTAGAAGAATACTAAGCACATCTGTGATCCTGGGGGGAAAACTCAATAGGCAATAGACTGGGAAATTGAAATATTTTTTAGTTCCTAAAGATGATTTGATAACAGAGATGGGTTCATCTAGGGGGATGCATACATAGAAGGTAGTGTGTTTGGTTAGAGGTGTATACTCAATTAATTCTGATCTACTCAGGAAACTTTTGTAGGCTATACTTAGGGTTAATGTTAAGTGATTATCTCTAAATAGATAAAGTCCTTTAAGCAGTATTGCCTTCCATCAGAGGAATGAGGTCATATGGACAAGAGTGAATGATCCCTTGTTTGTTATAAATAGTAGAAAAATGGGTCTGATTGTAGCATTACTGGTCAAGATATATTTCTATTATTGTAATTTACTATCCTGAAAGATACTGGTTGTGAGAGCATAATTACATTTGCAGCTCATATGCTCAAAATCTCTTTGGATCAACATGTGAATAAAATTTGTGCACTACATCATTTTATGTTGCAAAGTGGATTGTAGTAAAACAGTTAACTTTTAATATAAAAGTCCAATGAAATAATTAAAATTATTTGTAATCAATAACACTCATCCCATTGTCACCATCTAGGAACATAGATATCTTCGCTCCTGAGAACATAGTAACCATTCTCTCATGGTGGCTTCAAGTAACAGCTCTTCCCATCCCCTGTTCTTTATCTTGCTTGGAATCCCAGGATTGGAGAATTATCAATTTTGGATTGCCTTTCCATTCTGTGTTATGTATATTGTGGCACTGACTGGAAATATCACCATTCTACACATAATCCGAATTGACCATACTCTGCATGAGCCCATGTACCTCTTCCTGGCCATGCTGGCTATCACTGACCTGGTCCTATCCTCCTCCACACAACCTAAAATGCTGGCAATACTCTGGCTTCACGATCATAAGATTGAATATCATGCCTGCCTCATCCAGGTATTCTTCATACATGCCTTTTCTTCTGTGGAGTCTGGGGTGCTCATGGCCATGGCCTTGGACCGCTATGTGGCTATCTGCTTCCCACTCCGACATTCCAGCATCCTGACAACAACTGTAGTCATCAAACTAGGGGCAGCTGTGATGGTGAGAGGGCTGCTGTGGGTGAGCCCCTTCTGCCTCATGATCTCCAGGATGCCCTTCTGCCCCGACAAGGTCATTCCCCAGTCCTACTGTGAGCACATGGCTGTGCTCAAGTTGGTATGTGCTGATACCAGAACCAATCGAGCATATGGACTCTTTGTGGCTTTCTCTGTGGTTGGCTTTGACATAATTGTCATCAGTGTATCTTATGTGATGATTCTGAGAGCTGTACTGAGGTTGCCCTCAGGCGAAGCTCGCCTCAAAGCTTTTGGTACATGTGCTTCCCATGTCTGTGTTATCTTGGCTTTCTATATTCCAGCC
The DNA here is from genome assembly GCA_030674055.1 of Rhabdomys pumilio. Lineage (NCBI taxonomy): Eukaryota > Metazoa > Chordata > Mammalia > Rodentia > Muridae > Rhabdomys > Rhabdomys pumilio. Next base: position 93,769,223 of record JANHMN010000003.1, on the reverse strand, counting down.
CTTTTCACATTCCTCACCCACCGCTTTGGCCACCATGTGCCCCGAGTTGTGCACATCATGTTTGCTAATTTCTATCTGCTGGTTCCTCCCATGCTCAACCCTATTATCTATGGAGTTAGAACCAAACAGATCAGGGAGAGGGTAATCCAAGGATTCAGGAGAAAAAATCCTTGAAGCAGGGATCACACTAGCTCTAGGTCGCTGACCAAAGGACATATTCAACAACTTTGGCAAATCAACACCTATTTACAAGGTATCTCACAGCCCTCCAGAAGAAGTGGAATAACTTTCAAGTTATCCAGAATGAGAAATTTGAGACCTTTTATGGATAATACATGTTTATTTAACTTGTTCTTATCATCATAAGAAAACCAAAGAAGCTTTTTCCTATATATAATCGCTGAATTATTTAAAAGAATGTTATTGTCCATAAATTATTAACTTGAAAACATTATTCTTAAAGCTTAACAGATGTATAATTTAACATTTATTTTGAACAGAGATTAAAATATGTCTTAAACAAATAACAATTTGTACATTTTCCCCATCTTGGAATCTCTTCATAGAAGTAGACATTTCAAAATTAAAATATGTCTAAAAGCTTATGGAAATTCATTATTTATTTTAATAAATAGGACAAAGGTAAAACAAGCTTTAAAACAGGAAACAGATAAAACAGGCAGCAGGTAACTGCTGTGTGCCGCTTAACTGTTCCTTAACTATTCTCAGTTAACTAAACCATCACAATTACACAAAGGTGGGAAACTAGTCAATATATAACAATAACAACAACAGTAACACAAAACTACCTGTAAGTCTTGAAAGTTTTTCAGAAACCAAGAATATATGTATAGGAAAAGCTTTGGCCAATGCAATGGAATGTTATTGATGGCCAAGGGGGTATGCAGCATTGTAGGTTTTTAAGTATTTTCTTTTAAAATTACCATGTTTAATTTTGTTTTATTACAATGTTTCATTTTACAAACTAATATGACACTTCAACACAAATTTTTTAATAATTATTCTTAATTGATAGAACAGAATGTTAGTGTGAGAGAAAAGTAATTAAAATATCAACAAAAACTTACAAAAAAAGGTTGGTGCCAAAGACTATGGAAAAGGATGTAATGGTTCTGGAGAACAAGTCATGAGACACTAGATTAAGATTCACGGCAGTTTACAAACTTTCAGACAACAGTACCAAATAGCAACTTCTTTAGACTGCTAACAATGACTGTTAAGTGAACTGATTCAATCTCTAATAGCTAATAGCTATTGAATCTGTGAGAAAAAAAAAAGAATTTCCGAATGAAGGCCAGATTCTTTATAAAATGAAGAATAATAATTATTTTATAAAGAAAATTCATTCTAAGGTTTAAGTTCAAGGGAAAAGTGTTTAAAATTCTGACCACACAATTAAATGTTAATTTCCTTCAGAACTATCACCTTGAAGCATTTTTAAAGCATGCTTCCTGTTGGGTCACTGCACTAACATAGTTTAACCCTCTTTACTAACAAAGCTAAGGGAAATAATTTCTCAGAACACCCTTGGAGATTGGTAGCATGCTTTTTAGTAAACTGTTTTGTCAAATGGATAATGGGCAGGAGATAGATAGAGCTATATATGCAAGGCAAGGGCTATGAACAAAGAGGCACTATTTAGATCTGGTAAAAGATTCAGGAAACTATATAGGGAAGACTATTGAACTGAAAATCATGTCTTTGAACTAGGAGACCATTGGCATCAGATTATGATAGTAAACATTACTGAGGGTAGAATGTCTAAGGACTATAAACTGTAGTTCTCGACTTCCTCATGACCAAAAGTTGCAGATAGAATTTAGAGACACTCAGAAATGGGAGCCATTTGTCTCACATCCTCTCCCAGCAATAATGTCCTGAGAGCTTAATATTCAAGTCTTTTAGATAAAGCTGAATCCTATGGTGTCCCTACATAAACACTTCAAGACAAGTAATGAGAATCTATGGAGATTCAAAATTGACTTACATCATGAATTCTAACCACTCATAAAGACTGAAGACCAAGCATAGAGAATTTCAAATCAACATTTAAGATCTATGGCTCATTTAATCATTTATTATCCCTTGGTTGTATTATGTCTCAGCCTTAGATGTTATTTTTGTTTTGGCTTCTATTGCTTTTAAACATTTTCCATAGCACAGACTTTTAATTATACCTGTATTTCATAATGTGTTCAAATTATTATATTGCTTATTTTATTTGTCTCCACTGCTCATCACGGAAGATGGTTCTGTTAGTATGTTCAGCATTAATATAGAGATGGTAGAACTCTCTCCAGAAACAGAGTGAAAGCCACTCTCTTGAAATTGAGCTCCCTGTCTCAACCATTGCTTCCCACCTCTAGTGATTAGGTGCGACACTCTCGCCATCTTTCTATCATCTAAGGCTCTGTATCATGTTTCAGTAAAATCATATCTGGATCAAAGGGAAATGTTTATGTCTATAATGTGTCATCCTATAATTTCAGAGAATCCTTTGTTGTTGGCATTGTTGAGATGGCATACATATTGCAAACAAATGCCAAGAAAATGGATGAACCCTAGCTGAAGAATTGTTATTACTGAACTGAGCCCTCATAAAACACAAATACATCTAGATTCTAATTCCTAATACTCCTAAATGTGATCTTTCTCAGAGAAGTGTCATTGCATATTAACTTAAGTTACAGAAAAAAAAATACTGAATCAATCTACAGTGACCCACTCCTCCAACTTAACAGGAGACCTTGTATAGATGGAGAATTTAACACAGATATACACACAGTATTAATACTATGCAGACAAGTAGAGCAACTTGATACATCTAAAAATCAAGGATTTCCTTCAAGGCATCAAAGCCAGAAGCAAAGCAAGGAACAAATGCTATTTTCAAGGCCAGAAAAGAAATAAATTATCTTGACACTGTGATCTTGAACTTTGCATTCCAGAATTGTGGCACAATGAAAATCTATTATTCAAGCTGCTCTGTATACTTTGTTGTAGAAGTGTTGTCATAATAATATAATAAATGTCTTATTTATCATGATAAGTCTGCATCTATAAATTACTATATTCCATCTAGTTTGATAGGATTTTAAACAGGGTTTTAATTAATTGTTTATACAAATAAATCCTTCAAAATATTGTCAAGTATTTCACTAAGTTGACCTTGGATTCATATAAAAACAAATCAATTTATTACAAAAATTGATTAAGAAATGAACAGTAGTTCCAAGTATGCAATTAACTATTAATAGAAGAATCAATGAGAACCAATAACTTTTCTAAGGAAAAATAAAATCTGTGTGAAAACAACAAATGGATTCTCAACTTCTAACTTAATGTTAAACATATCTAAATGTGCGATGAACATATAATTTAAAATATTAAAGTAAATCTAAAACTGTAAAGTTTGAAAACCACACATATTCAAAGGTAGTACTATGCATCTCCCCTGGCAACCCTCTCACTCTCACTTTCCATAAGTGTGTACATTTGTATGCAAATGCACCTCTCTGTGCAAGTGTATACACATGTGTGGGCATGTGTGTGGATGCCAGAGAAGAATGACGACTATCAGTATTTGAGACACTGTTCTCCATTCTGACAGGATTTTTCAATGACCTGAAATCTTTATATAGCCAAGGCTGGCTATCCTAGGAACCACTTGTCTCGAAATCCCTGAGTCTCGAAATACAAAAGCATGCTGCCATGCCTAGCTTTTATTTCTTTTTATATTCATTTATTTTATGTGTATGAGGGTTTTTTTGCCTTCATGTATGTCTGAGCACCACATGCATAGAAAAGGGCATAGGTTCCCCAGGACTAGAGTGCTAGATTAATCCAGTTAAAGTTCCAGCATGAACAAGGGAGGAAACTCATGAGGTCCCACGCCCCGAGAAGCTAGTGGCAATTGATGCCTGCTAAGGAAGGAAGAATATTTTTCTTCAGGGATGGAGGCCCTGAAAGATGCTCCAGTAAATGTTTCTATAGTCACTCAATAGTATTAGCACTAAATTGATTCAGTGGGCTCAAGAGAAAAAAATAAGAACACATAAAGTTGAGAAGAAACATGGTAAGGAAAATAAGAGAGAAATTGGAGAGAAGAAAATGGATGTATTTTATAAAAAAAAAATACATATGTATTGTGAAATTCTCAAACAAGAAAAATATTTTAGATTAACAATATCAAAAACAACAAAAAGACCATGCATGGATTCCCATGAGAGTGGGAAAAATGACTCAAATGTCTCATGGTGATCTGAGCAGATCTGTGACACTACATGCCTTGAGTTTACTTCCTTATTTCGAGAGCATCAATAACAAATAATTTTACATTATTTCCCAGTCACTGTGGCAGCACCCAGAGCTCTGTGGTTAATTTCAACTGACAATGTGATTACATTAAAACTTACAATACTCCTGTGTGATATACCTTTGAGTGTGTCTATGACATTGTTTCCATAATTGAGGGGGAAGTTCAGCCCTAAATCTGGGCACTCAAATCTTATGAATTGGAATTCTGGAGTCAATAGAGGGGAAAGGAGCTCATTCTGTGACAGCCTTCATCTATTTTTGCTTCCTAGCTATGGAAAAGATGCAACCAAATTGTCTCATGCTTCTACCTCAGTGCCTTCCCTATTTGATGGATACTTTCACCAGAAATGTAAGTCAAAATAGATCTTCATAGAAGCAGGAGGAGAGGGGGGATGTGATAGGGGGTTCCTGGGTGGGGGGAAATGTGGTAAGGGGATAACATCTGAAATGTAAATAAAATGTCCAATAAAAAAATTAGAAAAAATAGATCTTCAAGTTGAGCTCTTCAGGTACTTGGTCAAGCAACAGTAAAAGTAACTAATACACTTCCAGTCATCAGCTGGATAAGGACAGTGGCACTGCAAAACTCAGAATGTACAAGCACCATATGCCTGTTGAGTTCTTCCTAGCTTACACTGAGGGCATGAGACCTCCAGTGTAACTGCTTATTACTCACTCATGTGTAATCCAGATGTGTGGAGGAAATTAGGAAGCTGTGTGGTAAACTTTGACCAAGGAGAAATAAGGTCTGACAGGTAATTCACTCTCTCCTTTAATTTCCTGGATAGACCATCATCAAGCATATTTGATAAACACACAGACACAGTTATATAAGATTAGTCAATATACATTCATAATAGTGCCTGGCTCATTTTGATTTGCTCACTCTGTTTCACTTTTCTTTTGTCTTCTATGATAATGGTGTGGACACATTAGCTTTTTTTTTCTTTTACTATCTGGTACAGTGCTAATTCTTGTCAGTTGATGGTACTGAAGGAAGACAGGAAGAAGGAGAATTTCACTAGCTGGTTTCTTTATAATTTGCTGGAGTAGTGTTAAAAGATAAAACTTTGTTCCGTTTTATGGTCCTTCATTCTTTCTCTGAGAGTGATTCCCAGCTGTTCACAACTCTCTTCCACACTGACACACCAAGGATACTCTCCACCTGTCCTCTGTGATAATGGCTAAGCCAGAAGACCCACACACATAACAAACAGAACACTGTCTAGGGTACCCTCTCCTATATGTACTCTGCTCTGAGAATGTGCATGTGCCTTAAAGGTTCCACATGAATAATCTGGAAAGCTGCACATGCAATCTCATGCTGAGAAAATCACTGTCACTGACTCTCACTGAGATACAGATGAACATGAATGTAGAAAACCTCTACAACTGTCAGGCATAGCAGTTATACCCTCCTCCTTCAGCAACATCTTCATATGAAAGGGCTTTCTGGTGATGGGGAGGGAAGATTTTTTTTTCAAGTGTCAAAAATAATACACTTCCATAACTTTGTATGTATAGATGAAAGAAATGAGAGCTGCTCGGTGGCTCCATCACATTGTTCTTTTTCCTTGTACCCATTCTATGAGAGTATGTATAATTCTGGTAAGCTCTTATTAGCCAATTTCCTCACTACCTTGCTTCCATGCTAATGATTATTTATATTAAATTATACATTTTCTAAATATTGTCTGGTTTTTGTCTTCATTCTGGATCCTGACATGGCGTCTAACATTTCATCTTGTCCTTGATTTGACATTAGTCTTCTCCCATTCAAACCCTACCATCACACTATCATTACCATAAGCAATTTGTAATGAACACTTTATCATCCATGCTCAGAAGCCTGGATATAATCTTTGAAATTAAATGACAGACTAAATTAGGAAGACTCTTCCTTGTTACTGACCTGACAGATTTCAATTAAAAGACAAGAAGCATGTTATATGTCAACTGTGGCTCTTGTGTGTTTTCTTCCAATGTTACCTGCAAATACTAACTCTACAAAGTATAGAATACATGAAATTTTTATCAGAATTAGAAAACTTTAAGTAAAAAATTAACATTGAGCTTTTCGATTTAAAATCCAATTAAAGGGCTTCCTTTAATGAAAAAAAATTAATTACACATGTAGATCATACCATGAAAAACCTCACAGGTGATTTAATGAAAAAAGGAGACATATCTACTTAATAGATGGCTAAATGCTCTCTATTGGAAGATTTGATAAAGTAGGAATACTTAACAGGAATAAAATAATGAAAAAGTTACTTGATTTTCACTCATGAAATAGTTATTGAACTGTTGACTTTCGATTATAAAAGTCTTCAATTTTTTAAATCTTCCAATATCTTGTGACAGTAAGTAGCATCCTTTGTATTTTCCATCAGAACTATTTGTTCCTATTTAGGAACATGCAAAAATCAAACCTGAACATTGTATCTTATATATGATATCATTCCTACAGGAGAAATGCCCAAGCAGTTGGCACTACACCCAAGTCAATCACCACTTAGGTCTCATCAAACTTTATTAACATCTCAGAGGAAAATAAACTATCTAATGAAAGTATCAAAGAAACATGACTGTTTGCATTGACTGGAACCAAATGAGTCTCTGCCACCGAAATGGCTAATTGCAGTTCTTCACACATGTACACAGAATACATTCACTGACCATGAGTCCTGATCTCTGTGACATAAATTGTAATGTGAATGCCAGTGTAAGATAAAAATTATCTAATATTTTACATGTTCAAATATACATGTTCATATATAAATGCAGTTAAATCTTAGACAAATTAACATCTGGATCCTTTGATGACAATTGCACATAAATAAATCATCATCTTTTGTTATAAAATTGTTGAAATAAAGTGATTAATAGAGTTCTATTTGTTTGATATTTATTAGTAATGAGGAGCCTAGTGACTTTTCAGATCTACTGTGCTTATTCATCAGCTGTTTAAGCATACAACTTGGATTAATACAATTATCAACTGTGAAAACTCAATTTTATCTTTATCTGTATTTAGCATATAATAAAAGACAAGACAGATTGACTGATACAAGACTTGAAGTCAAATTTCTGGTATGTATTTTAGTATTTAACCAATAAGATAACAATTCAGGAAGCAGTCAGAGAATAAAAGGTTTTGTGTAAAACACAACTGATTAAAATATTTTTCTGTTGCATTAAAAATAGAACAGCTGACTCATCTATGATTTCTCATATTAAATTCAAACTTTTTAATTGAATAGAGTCTGAATAATTACTTTCCACAGATTAATAATACAAGCTAGAACTATGAATAATTAATTATTCATGTAAGCAGCTCATATTGTATTGAAAATGAAATAATAATTTATATGTCATTAATATGAACTTACTGACAGAGAAACTTAAAAAGCAAGTATCATACAACCTAGAAGTTCCATAACTTGACATCTTAAAAGTTTGTTTGATGTTTTAATATTACATCGTTCTATAAAATTATTTATTTATTAATGTTCATTTCTACTGAAATCATTATTAAAGTTGGTTCTGCTTCTGATTTAAAACCTTGATAATAGTCTTTCGAATCTGCTTTGTCTTCACACTGTAGATTATAGGGTTGAGCACAGGAGGGATGAGCAGGAAAACATTGGCCATGATGGTGTGGACAAAGGCAGGTGCTGAATGGCCATAGCGGTGTACAAGAGACAAGCTGATGAGAGGAATGTAGAAGATGGCAACAGCACTGATGTGGGATATGCATGTATTGAAGGCTTTCTGTCTTTCATCAGAAGAAGCGATGCTGAGGACAGATCGGATGATCAATACATAGGATAGCAAGATGCAAGGGCAGTCAAACCCTGTAGTAGAGAATAGTGCAAACAGACCAAGAATGCTATTGATCCTGTTGTCTGTACATGAGAGCTGGATGAGATCTACATGGTAGCAGTATGAATGTGAAAGAACCAGAGAACTGCAGAAGGACAACCTCTTGACAAAGAGCACAACTGGCAACATGACAGCAACATTCCTTATCAGCACAATTATGCCAATTTGGGCAATCCTGGCATTGGTAAGAATAGTAGTATATCTCAATGGATCACAGATGGCCACAAAACGATCAAAGGCCATGGCCAGAAGAACTCCAGACTCCATGAAAGTAAATCCATGGAGAAAGAACATCTGGGCGATGCATGCATTTAAGTTGATCTCTCGGGCTTCAAACCAGAGGACACCAAGGGTAGTGGAAAGTGTACAGAGAGACAAGCTCAGGTCTGTGACTGAAAGCATAGAGAGGAAATAGTACATAGGCTCATGGAGGCTCTGCTCACGAAGGATCACCAGCAGGATCATGCTGTTCCCAGAGAGAGCAATTACATAAAGGAGACAAAAGGGAATGGAGATCCAGACCTGAGCTGCTCTCAAGCCTGGGATACCAGTGAGAAGGAAGGTCGGAATCTGGGAACTGGTATTATTAAGGATGGGCATAGTAAAGTCTGGGAAAAGAAGGGCAATTAGATAATTGAATATAACAGTGTATATATAGCTTATTTGATAAACATTTGTCTAGTACTTAATACTGGTAATTCTTAATTTTTTTAAAATCTTTGTTGATATACTAGAAATGTAGGCTTCTCTTCTAGCTTCTTAGTGCCGCACATATTTTGAGAAAACAAATTTACCAGATTGTTCCAAAACAAGTTTTTTTTTAATATTCCAAGCCAGTCTTCTCTTGATTTGTGACAAAAAGTGACAAGAAAAATTATTCTTATCTATATAATTTCCCAGTAAATACCAAAATACTATAGTGGAAAATCCAATTTCCAGTTGTTTTTAAAATAAGCTCTTGAGTCTAGAACATGACACTGAGCAAACTAACTCTCTTTTTTGAAATGTGACTATTAGACAGGCTTGGTAAATATTCAGAAGAATGTCAGAGTGTCTCTGGGACATACAAGTCTGCCTATGTGACTGCAGAATAGTTCAAGAAAAAATGATGTCAAGTCAATTTTTTTACAGTTCTCTGTGTTCTTCGTATGTTATATGTCCTATGTGTATAATTTTATCCATGCTCCAATTCTAGGGTTTAGATAGTAGCACATGAAGTTTGCATATGGAGCCATTATATCTCAATATTTTAATCATTAAAGTAATTGTCCTATTACCTTGAAAACTCACTGCTTGACTCTTGAGAGAAAACATCAATTTGAAAAAAAGAATGAAAGAAAGAAAGAGAAAGAAATAAAGGAAGGAAGGAAAAAATAAAGTAAGAATGTAAAGACAGAAGGAGAAGGAGCAAGGGAAATAGGGAAGGAAGGGAGAGAAGAGATGAAGAGAGAAAGGAAAGAAGAAAGAAATCCTTGTCCTTATTTTTAACCCAATAAATTAAAGTCTGTCTTATAACAAATAATGACATGGAATGCTACTGAAATCCAGATAAGAGTTATACTCAGAACATACATAGTGTGATAGATGCAGTTGTTCACTTATCTGTATCCATCCAGTTATCATATCTGTTCAAGGAAAGTAAAATTTCTCCACCTTTCTTTCTTTTATACATATACAGGTGGGACTAAGTATTTACCCTAAAAGTATACAGTTAAGAAACACAATATCTGAACTTTATATATCTGATCCTAATGCCTACCACTCTATAGATGTCAGAAATGCATGGGAGGAGTCTGTCTGCCATCCAGGATTCAGTTCCTAAAAAACACCTTTCAAATCTGTACTTTTCCAGAAATACACTATAATCAATATGCTTCCTTAGGTGTAGATGGCTATGTGTCAAATATCTTTCTAGGTAAGTTGTGTATGTGTGTCACTCTTTAGTTTTTCTGGGAAGTGACCTTAGTATTAATGCTCCCTTGTGTACCAAGATATCCAGGCTACACTTTCTACAGCAGATCATAAATCCAGTGGCTCATTTTAGTGACCATCAAATTCTTAGTGTATGTTGCTGATGATTATTCCAAGAAAATTTCCATCCCCATCCTCTTGGGAAACTAGTCTCTATTAGGTATTTCCAGATGGTAGAATCCTTTATTTCTGTAAACATATTCTGCATCTTTACCTTTCTGATATCAGTCTTCTGCCTACTGTCAAGTCATTTTAGAAAAGGACCCTGCCTAACTTCATGACTTCTGTTTCTTCTACAGAATGACAATTTTCAAGTAAATATTGGAATTCCAATTCTGGTTGCCTGAATCTAAACATGAAAATTAAAGTTATTTGAGTAAAATGTGTGTGGCTTCTTGTAGGCAGAATAAATACTAATATGTGATGGACTCCATCACTCTGTCATACTCCATAACTTCCCTCTGTTACTTTCATCACCACACAAATATAATACACATAATATATTCATATATTGTTGTTTTCACAGAAACTTTACTGTTGTAGCTTATTCATTTAATTGACACTATTTCCAATCAATTATCAAAATGACTTTATTCAAACTTTAATATTTCTTTCTAGATCTATCTCAGCTTTCCCTAAATACAATATCTTTTATTCATACAAACTAACCTGAAATACTAAACTATCTTACAAATAATTACAATTTATTGTTTTCTCAGGATAATGCTCACATATTAGTATAAGATGGAATGCCCTCCAAATCAACAACAACTACTATTATTAATTAGTATTTTATAGTTACCAGAAAAAGTAAGTGATTTAGGAAAATGATAGCTTAAATTGAATAAAAGTAAGAAAATTACATATCAGCATTTAAGTGCAAATTATAGCCTAAGCACTATACATTTATTAGAAAAGAAATATTAATTATTCAAGTTGTCAGGAAATTATTACATAAAAATTATTACATAAAAATAGGAAATTATTACATAAAAACCAAAATAAACAATAAGTAAAAAGTTAAAATAAATTTATCAGCAATAAAGCCAATATAGGTAAACTTTAAAAAAATTCATCCAGAACACTAAAGTAAAAAAACAATAAAAACAATATAGATAGTTAAATAATATACATATTCCATATGAAGTAGCAATATTGATAAGTATTATTATCAAACTGTTACAAAAATAAAATAACAGGTAATAATGAAAGAAAATATGAAACCAGATCTCAGTCTCAGTCAGCATCAAAAAATCCAATCTGTGGGGAAGATAGCCCACTCATTTGCAATAAAGTGAATTATATCTAATCAAAGGTAAAGGAATTAGACTCATAAAGCCATAGCATCAAATACATGTTTCTATTTTTTCTCAAGACTAGAGCTAATGTCAAGCCAAATCTGCTGGAAACCTTATTTCCTGACAGAGAGGAGAGATACACAATGACCCCAATTTCAAAGCTAAATGGAAAGTGAGGAAGAAATAAAATCCATGATGAGTGTCACCTTTAGGACTTCATTGAATCAAAATAATTCTGTCTACTCTCTCTGGTTTTGATGTTGTCTCCTGGAAAGAAAAATGTCTACCATCTTTCTGCTGAGGCACCCATGATCTCCGGTCTTTCTGCACTAAGCAATACCTCCCCACTTTCCTTTTCATGTTTAGATTCAGAAATATCTTTCTTTTGCTTTATCCCACCCTCTAGTTAGACCTTAGCAGTCTATTCCATGAGGTTTGAATAAGGGTCATATTATCTTACCTGATCCTAGTGTTTAACTAACAAAAGGACCGGTGCATTTTTACTTTCTGCCAGGTCAAATTCATGTGTGTGATGGTAGCTCTGGTAGTTCATGGTCCTGACCCTCTAATAAGTATCCAGGCATGTACTTCAAACCTACTGCCAAAAGGCTCATGGGACACAACTAGGAATAATGAGGAAAATTAGCTAGATGCCTCCTCACACTGTATTAAGCACGTCAAAATTTCTATTTACTTCTGTCTTTCATTTTATCATTTCCATATTAGGTTTAAAAATAGATGGCCTTTACTTTTCCATGATCTTCAGATTATAATTTTTTATAGAGTTTAGAGAATGAACCATCATGAACTTTCCTCTTTCCCTTTTCTCTTCTTAATTCAAAGGAACTACCAAATCAAAATGCTTTTCTCAACAATACATATAAACTAATACACATACTAATAACTTTATCTTATGTTTCTGTTTAAGTTAGTCAAGTGTGAAAAGCAATTAACTTCTGACTGGAATACAATTAAACTTCAATTGACACTAAAGTTCAGCAAGTTGTGTCCAGCTGCAACCCCAGCCACTTGGGAGACAAAGTCAGGAGAATTGGGAGTCTGAATCCATCCTTGGTTACATACTCAATCCAAGGACAGTCTGGGTTAGAAAAGACTATGTTAAAAAAAAAACAATTTTTAAAATATAAATAATAACTAAAACAGAATTAGCTATGTGAAAAAAAAAAAAGCTGTCCCAAGCCATCCAGAAGAAAGCTAACATTCATGCAGTGACTCAGTTGCTCATTGTTATGTAAATTTTGTTTAAAATTTATTTTGGACCATGTTCTGAAATTAACTTTTTTCTTAGAAATTCAAATTGTAGATACAAAAAAGGTATGAGCTTCCTTCAGTACATCACAAACGATCTATAACTATTTGTTAATAAAGAAAATTAAATCTTTGAAAATAACAATTCTCGTATCAGTATCTTATTAATATGAAAACCATGATTCAGGACTGGAACTGGGGCCAATGGTCTGAGTTTCTGACATTTCTTCAGTGTTGAGGTCATACTGTGTGCAGGATTCTAACACTGTGAAGATTACAGGCCATGTCAATTTCAGGTCTGTGGTTACATTGGGAGGTTTCTCAGTTCCTGTCACTCATACTTGCTTATCATGGACTCAAGATATTGGATACTTAGTTATTCATTGCAGCACCTGCCCCAGATTTTAATTTGTTTCAGAGAAAAAAGTAAGTGTATAGAAAAGATAAATTCCCCTCGCCTGGTCCTTGTGGCTGGGGCAGATACCGAGCTGGTCTGCTCCCATGAAGACACCATATCCTGGGATATCCTAGAGGAGCCACTGAACTCAGAGCAATGGGAAAAAACACTTGTCCACTACTCTACACGCCAGAGCTACAACTGGGAGCAGGGGGCCATCAGGACCCACTAGGTACCCAAACCCTGCACCTGGGGAATACCACTCCCCTTCCGCCCATCCCCATCCCTTGGTCCTTGTGGCTGGGGCAGACATTTAGGTGGTTTGCTCCTGTGAAGACGCCATATCCTGAGACATCCTAGAGGAGCCACTGCACTCAGAGCAGCAAACACCATATCCTGAGACATCCTAGTGGAGCCACTACCCTCAGAGCAGCTGGAGCTCAGGGTCACAGGATCACAGAGACATTTGGACCCTGAGGAGTTCTAACACAAGCAAAATAACTGGGAAGAAAGGCTCCAGTCAGATACAGTGAGTACAGGTAACACTAGAGTTAACCAGATGGCAAAAGACAAGCCCAAGAACTTAAGCAACAGAAACCAAGGTTACTTGGAATCATCAGAACCCAGTTCTCACACCATAGCGAGTCCTGGACACCCCATCACACTGGAAAAGCAGGATTCAGAATTAAAATCATTTCTCATGATGGTGATAGAGGACTTTAAGAAGGACATAAATAACTCCCTTAAAGAAGTACAGGAGAACACAGGTAAACAGGTAGAAGCATTTAAAGAAGAAACACAAAAATCCCTTAAAGAATTGTAAGAAAACGCAACCAAACAGGTGAAGGAATTAAAATAAAAAACATCCAAGATCTAAAAATGAAAGTAGAAACAATAAAGAAATCTCAAAGTGAGACTATCCTGGAGATAGAAAACCTAGGAAAGAGATCAGGAGTCATAGATGCAAAAATCACCATCAGAATACAAGAGATAAAAAAGAGAATCTCATGTGCAGAAGATACCATGGAAAACATTGATACAACTGTCAAAGAAAATGCAAAATGCAAAAAGCTCCTAACCCAAAACATCCAGGAAATCCAGGACACAATGAGAAGGCCAAACCTAAGGATAATAGGTATAGATGAGGGTGAAGATTCCCAACTTAAAGGGCCAGTAAATATCTTCAACAAAATTATAGAGGAAAACTTTCCTAACCTAAAGAAAGAGATGTCCATGAATATACAAGAAGCCTATCGAACTCCAAATAGATTAGACCAGAAAAGAAATACCTCCCATCACATAATAATCAAAACATCAAATGTACAAAACAAAGAAAAAATACTAAAAACAGTAAAGAAGATAAAGTAACATATAAAGACAAACCTATAAGAATTACACCAGACTTCTCACCAGATACTATAAAAGCCAGAAGATCCTGGACTGGTATCATACAGACCGTGGGAGAACACAAATGCCAGCTCAGACTACTATACCCAGCAAAATTCTCAATCACTATTGATGGAGAAACCAAGATATTCCATGACAAAACCAAATTTACACAATATCTTCCCACAAATCAAGCACTTCAAAGGATAACTGATGGAACACTACAACACAAAGAGGTAAACTACAAAAAAAAAAAAAGAAAAGAAAGAAAGAAAGAAAGAAAGAAAGAAAGAAAGAAAGAAAGAAAGGAACTTTACTAAAGCGCAAAGCATACATTGCATACATTGCACCTCACACAATGATAGTGAAGGATTTCAACACCCCACTCTCAGTAATGGACAGATCAGATCATGGAAACAGAAACTAAACAGAGACACAATAAAAGTAACAGAAGTTATGAACCAAACGGATTTAAGTGATATCTACAGAACACTTCATCCTAAAACAAAAGAATATACCTTTTTCTCGGTACCTCATGGTGCCTTCTCCAAAATAGACAATATAATTGGTCACAAAACAGGACTCAACAGATACAAAAAGATTGAAATCATCCCTTACACCCTATCAGATCTCCATGGATTAAGGCTGGTCTTTAATAATGACAAAAACAATGCAAAGTCCACATACACGTGGAAACTGAACAATGCTCTACTCAATGATGATTTGGTTAAGGAAGAAATAAAGGAAAAAATTGAAGACTTTTGAGAATTTAATGAAAATGAGTACACATCATACAAAAACTTGTGGGACTCCGTGAAAGCAGTATTAAGAGAAAAACTCATAGCTCTGAGTGCCTATAAAAGAAACTGGAACGAGCACACACTAACAACCTGACAGCACACCTTAAAGCTTTAGAACAAAAAGAAGCAAATACACCCAAGAGGAGTAAATGACAGAAAATGATCAAATTCAGGGCTAAAATCAAGCAAGTAGAAACAGAAAGAACTATACAGAATATCAACAAAACCAAGAGCTGGTTCTTTGAGAAAATCAACAAAATAGATAAACCCTTAACCAGACTAACCAAAGGGCACAGAGACAGTATCCAAATTAATAAAATCAGAACTGAAAAGGGAGACATAACAACAGAAACTGAGGAAATTTAAAAAAATCATCAGATCCTGCTACAAAGGCCTATATTCAACAAAATTGGAAAATCTGGATGAAATGGAAAATTTTCTAGACAAATATCAGGTACCAAAATTAAATCAGGAGCAGATAAACCATCTAAACAGTGCCATAACCCTTAGAGAAATAGATGCAATCGTTAAAAGTCTCTCCAACAAAAAAAACTTGGAGATCAGGTGGTTTTAGTGAAGAATTCTATCAGACCTTCCAGGAATACCTAATACCAATTCTCTTCAAACTATTCCACAGAATAGAAACAGAAGGAACACTACCCAGTTTGTTCTATGAAGCTCCAATTATGCTCATACCTAAACCTCACAAAGACCCAACAAAGAAGGAGGAGTTCAGACCAATTTCTCTTATAAATACTGATGCAAAAATACTCAATAAAATTCTCACAAACCGAATCCGAGAACACATCAAAGCAATCATCCATCATGATCAAGTAGGAATTATCCCAGAAATGCAGAGATGCTTCAATATTTGGAAATCCATCAATGTAATCTACTATATAAACAAGCTCAAAGAAAAACACCACATGATCATCTCACTAAATGCTGAGAAAGCATTTGACAAAATTTAACATCACTTAATGCTAAAAGTTTTGAAAAGATCAGGAATTCAAGGCCCATACCTAAACATAGTAAAAGCAATATACAGCAAGCCAGTAGTCAACATCAAACTACATGGAAAGAAACTTGAAGCAATCCCACTAAGATCAGAACTAGAAAAGACTGCTCACCCTCACATAGTACTAGAAGTCCTAGTTAGATCAATTAGACAAGAAAATGAAGCCAATGGGATACAAATAGGAAAGGAAGAAGTCAAAAATTCACTATTTGCAGATGATATGATAGTATACTTAAGTTACCCTAAAACTTCCACCAGAGAACTCCTAAACTTGATAACAACTTCAGCAAAGTGACTGGTTAGAAATCAACTCAAACAAATCTGTAGCCTTCCTCTACTCAAATGATAAACAGGCTGAGAAAGAAATTAAGGAAATGACACCCTTCACAATAGTCACAAATAATATAAAATAACTTGGAGTGAATTTAACCAAGCAAGTAAAAGATCTGTATTACTAGAACTTCACATCTCTGAAGAAAGAAATAGAAGAAGGTCTCAGAAGATGGAAAGATCTCCCATGCTTGTGGATTGGCAGGATTAATTTAGTAAAAATGGTCATCCTGCCAAAAGCAATCTACAGATTCAATGCAATCCCCATCAAAATTCCAAATCAATTCTTCATAGAGATAGAAAGAGCAATTTGCAAGTTCATTTGGAAGAACAAAAAACCCAGGATAGTGAGAATTATTCTCAACAATAAAAGAAATTCTGGGGGAATCACTATCCCTGACCTCAAACTGTACTACAGAGCAATAGTAATAAAAACTGCATGGTATTGGTACAGAGACAGGCAGGAAGATCAATGGAATAGAATTGAAGATCCAGAAATGAACCCACACACTTATGATCACTTGATCTTTGACAAAAGAGCTAAAACCATCCAATGGGAAAAGGATATCATTTTCAGCAAATGGTGCTGGTTCAACTGGAGGTCAGCATGTAGAAGGATGCAAATCAATCCATTCTTATCTCCTTGTACAAAGCTCAAGTCCAAGTGGATAAAAGACCTTCACATAAAACCAGATACACTGAAACTAATAGAAGTGAAGGTGGGTAAGACGCTCGAATACCTAGGCACAGGGGAAAAGTTCCTGAACAGAACACCAATGGCTTACACTCTAAGATAGAGAATTGACAAGTAGGACCTCATAAAATTGCAAAGCTTCTGTAAGGCAAAGGACACTCTCAATAGGACAAAATGGCAACCAACAGATTGGGAAAAGATCATTACCAATCCTAGATCCGATAGAGGGCTAATATCCAATATATACAAAGAACTCAAGAAATTGGACTCCAGACAACCAAATAACCCTATTAAAAATGGGGTACAGGGCTAAAGAAACAATTCTCAACTGAGGAAACTCAAATGGCTGAGAAGCACCTTAAGAAATGCTCAACATCCTTAGTCATCAGGGAAATGCAAATCAAAACAACCCTGAGATACCACCTCACACCAGTCAGAATGACTAAGATCAAAAGCTCAGGTGATAGTAGATGCTAGCAAGGATATGGAGAAAGAGGAACACTCCTCCATTGTTGGTGGGATTGCAAGCTGGTACAACCACTCTGGAAATCAGTCTGGTGGTTCCTTAGAAAATTGGACACAGCATTACCTGAGGACTCATCTATACCACTCCTGGGCATATACACAGAAGATGCTCCAACATATAACAAGGACATATGCTCCACTATGTACATAGCAGCCTTATTTATAATAGCCAGAAGTTGGAAAGAACCCAGATGTCCTTCAACAGAGGAATGGATTAAAAAAAAGTGGTATATTTACACAATGGAGTATTACTCAGCTATTAAAAATAATGAATTTGAGAAATTCTTAGGTATATGAATGGAACTAGAAAATATCATCCTGAGTGAGGTAACCCAATCACAAAAGAACACACACAGCATTTACTCACTATAAGTGCATATTAGCCCAAAAGCTTGAAATAACCAAGATTCAACTCACAGACCACATGAATTTCATGAAGAAGGAAGACCAAGTGTGGATGCCTCGGTCCTACTTGGGAGTAACAAAAATACTCAAGGGAGCAAATATGGAGACAAAGTGTGAGACAGAAACTGGAAGGACCGTCTGGAGACCATTCCACCTGGGTATCCATTCCAGGTGCAGTCACCAAAGGTAGAAGCTGATGTGAATGTCAGGAAGTGCATGCTGACAGGAGCCTGATATAGCTATTTCCTTAGAGGTCTGCCAGAGTCTGACATATTCAGAGGCAGATGTTCACAGCTAACCATCAATCTGATCAAGGGTTCCCAATGGAGAAGTTAGAGAGAAGACTGAAGGAGCTGAAAGTGTTTGTGGCCATATGAAGAGAGCAACAATACCAACCAACCAGAGCTCCACAGGGTCTAAACCACCAACCTGGGAGCACATAGGGAGGACCCATGACTCCATCTGTATATGTAGGGGAGGATGGCCTTGTCGGGCATAAGTGGGAGAGGAGATCCTTGGTCCCATGAAGGCTGAACACCAAATGGGGGGAATTCTAGGGTGGTGAGGTGGGAGTGGGGGAGGGCAGGTGGGGGCACATCCTCATAGAAGCAGGAGGAGGGGGATGGGATAGAGGGTTCCTGGGTGGTGGGGGTAATGAGGTAAGGGAATAAAATCTGAAATGTAACTATTATATCCAGAAAAAAAGAAAAGATAAATTCTCTTCATTGTTTCTTGGATAAATCCTCTATTAATTTTTCAGTTACATTGATATTTATTTTGAAAATATAAAGATCTAGGGATCAAATTATCTTATTTGAGCATTTTCTAGGTTTAGGTTAATGTAGTGGACATGACTACTGGCTCTCTTGCTAACTACAGCTCGAGTTCTCTTACCCACTAAATTATATAAAGCCATAAATATTTTCAGACAAATTATTTAAAATGTTACACAATACTGTTTCTAGGTTCATTCTACTATTGGTACAATGTGTCTGTTCTCTTGAGAAAATTTTAAAATTTTAATTGACAGATTGTTTATGTACATTGATAGTTCTCCATTGACTTCTTATTGTCATTTGTTGTCATTTTTCTAATGAAGAATGGTGTTGTGCACATTTTCATATCTGAATTAGCCATTCACATACCTCTCTTTGTGAAAATTCTACCTAAGCAAGTTACTTATGCCTCCAATAAGTCCTCTTATTTTATGAATGGGTCATGGGTCTTTCTCTGTCAGACAGTTTTATTGTAATCCTATGTTTTGAATTTTCAATTTTACAATTGAACTTTTTTCTCCTAATGAAGTCTGTTCATGATTCTATATTTTCCTCTTATAGTTAATGCCTTTTATATTCTTACGTTCTTTCAGAAAGAATTCTTCTGGCAGATGATGTGAGCATAGGCAGAGACCTACAACAAAACATTAGATAGAGATCCCAAATTGCAGATCTCCACTGAGTGCCTGCCTTCCCCCAACCCTGAGCTGAGGAAGCTTCACAGCAAAGGTAGAGAAAAACTTGTGAGAGCCAGAGAAGTTAAAGACACCAGAAGAATATGCTCAACAAAATAAACTAAACAGGCTCATAGAGGCTCACAGAGACTGAATCAGCAACCATGGAGACTGCATGGGTATGTGCTGGTTCCTTGGCAAGTCTTATGGCTGTTAGCTTGATAGTTCTGCTTTGCATGCTCACATGTGCACATATGCATGCACACACACACACACACAAATATACATACATATGGTTTGTATTTAGATAAGGATTTTGGTCACATTGGACTAGAAATTAATCATACTCTACTCAGGTCTTATCTAAACACAATTATCATTTTTGCCCTATTTCAAAATAATGCCACATACTTAATTCCATCATATAGATAGATAGATAGATAGATCATGATATGCCATTTTGCACTATAAGATGTGTAAACAAGCATGTACTTTCACACAGCCTATGCATTTGGTAACCCTGAACTCATAGAATGAGAGTGTTGTATTAATTATACATCCTTAAAACAAATAGTTGTCAGCACTTGTACATATATACATATATGCTCACATACAGGTCAATGTTTTTCATGTTCACAGGAATACCTTTCATAGTCATACATAAAAATATGTAAAGTATCAATGGCTATTCATGTTGCACACAATATGCCTAAAATGGGAGCTAAAAATAATTTAAAAGAAAATGTGAGTATAAATGTAAGCTTTATGTAAGTATAAAAACACACCTTCACATGCATTCAATTAAACCTCTCTTTGTGCTGCTGTATACAGACAAGAGAGGAAAGTTAGGGGTTAATACTTCTATCTTTAGCCTCCAGTCTCACAGGGAGTCAATGGAGTCATTGTGAATGTGAGGCAATTTGGATATAGAAAGAGAAAAAGAACAGTGCTTGGGGGAACAGACAGACCACACAGTTCTTTAAATAGATGCTGACATGAGATCTCTAAACAAGGCTTAATCCCATGGGCTTGTAAGAAATTCTTTAGTCATAGTTAGCTTGTTCAGAGACATAGCAGTTATCTGGGTGAGTTACTCCTTTTGCCTCATGCATCTTTTCCCTTCTTAAAAATCAGGATATTCTTCAAGAATAAAAAGAGCAAAATGATGCACTATATAAAAGTCCTGGCTTGATAGGAGCATCCTGTCTAGAAATCCAAGTCTACTGAACTACACTCTGAGATTAGAAGGATATTGGCCTCCTCTGTGTCAGACCTAGAAATGTAGGAAGATGCCCTCCAGCAGCAGACAGATTGTGATCTCCCATGTTAGTAATCCATGCACTTAGATTCTGATATTCCACAATGAGATTCAAAAGTTTATCAACCTTCACTGATGTTTTAAAAGCATGTAACTTTATTTCATCTCCTATTGTGTGGTATTATTATACAGTATGCTAATAATGATTGCATCCTGTAGAAATAAGAATAATGTACATTATAAATGAATAGAGGAATGATGAGTATGGGGCAAGAAGAAAATTGTATGTTCTTTTCCTCTTGTCTAAGAAATGCACATCTCCATATCTCAAGCCAAAACAGGATTAACTGTTCTTTTCATAATGCAATTCTTTCACATGCAACAACAGTGACAAAGAATCAGCAAACGCCTGTCCATGAAGCATAGCTTACACTCATAACTCTCCATGTGTTCAAGCCCTAAAAATGACAGAGAAACAAAAGTGAGGATGATAGACTATAGAACATGATGAAAAAGTTGAAAAAAAACCTGACATCTGTTGAGGATCACATCTCCCTGATCAAATACAACTCTTTTGTCGTTTCTACTGTTCTATTGTTTCTCTAATAAATGAACACTGAGAGTATCAAGTTAGAGCAAACAGAATAGAATAAAAAAGACTAAGGCATGTCTCTTAACATGGGTGTTCTGTATCTGAAAAAATTCAGATAAAGAGGAAGAAGAAAACTGGATGCCCAGTTAAGCTGGGCAACATAAAGCTGTGTAGAGTAATGATTCCTCTACTAAGATTAATGGGAAGCCAATAAAAATGTAATCTCAAGTCAATGGTTGTGCATCCCTAAAATCCCAGTATTCTGGCGTATGAGGCCAACTAAGTTACATAACATAAATCAGATCCTATTGAAGTAGTAGAGGGAGAGAGGAGAGAAAGAAAAGAATGAAAGGAAGGAATGAATGAACAAAGGAAGGGAGGGAGGGAGGGAGGGAGGGAGGGAGGGAGGGAGGGAGGGAGGGAGAGAGGGAGGGAGAGAGGGAGAGAGGGAGAGAGGGAGAGAGGGAGAGAGGGAGAGAGGGAGAGAGGGAGAGAGGGAGAGAGGGAGAGAGAGGGAGAGAGGGAGAGAGGGAGAGAGAGAGAGAGAGAGAGAGAGAGAGAGAGAGAGAGAGAGAGAGAAATTTAAGAGAAAACAATGTATTCCCAGAGACAGTAAAAGCCCAACCAAGAGCCTATTACAGAGGATTTAGTTCAGGGAAATAATAAGAACACTGAGTCCAAATTCTCTGATTCAGTATATTGTTTAAACACCCTAAATTTCAGCCTTTGACATATCAGGTCAACAATTTGCTTGACCCAGCTGTGGCAGGATGCCCAACTATTTGTTGCCAATGAAGACAGTATTGTTAGTCCAAGAGTGATGTACTCTGACAATACTTTTATATATGATCACTGACAGAT
>JANHMN010000003.1:93703235-93746736 GCA_030674055.1 Rhabdomys pumilio | reverse complement strand
ACACACACACACACACACACACACACACACACACACACACATCAGCCACTGGAAATGTCTTAGTCATTAGGAAGACTGATAATTTAAACCTGGCTCTGTTTCATTTGGAGACTTACTCGTTTCTTCTATTCTATCATTTCTACTAATGTTAAGATAACACAGTATACTAATTTTATAGTATTAGAATAAAACAAAATACCATTGAGTTGACCCATAGCAATAAGCAAGCAAATTTGTACATAATAACAATGATAATCTCCACACTAATGGATTTCTGTGGATGTCAAACTAAAAACCTATAGTCCCAGCTCAGTCATTAAAGATTGTCCCTTCCAGATTGAGTTTGAATATGAATTGCCTTACAGGCTCATGTGTCCAAGGTCTGTTCTCCAGGTAGTAGTAATACTTTACAAAGAAAACATGGCTGTCTAAGTCAGTCACTGGGATCCTGTCCTTGTAGTTAGTGTCCTTCCTTGGTCCCTTCCTGTCTTTCCCTTTGTACTTCCTGTTCACCAGCTGGCAAGATGCTATTCTCCACCAAATACTCCTGCCATATTTCTACCTCACTCAAGGTCCTCAACAATGCAACCTGCTGAGTAAGAACCAAGTAAACCTTCCCTCTCTTAAAATATTTATTTTATTTATTTATAAATTTGTCATTGTGATGGAACCAGTAATGAGCACACAGATTCCTAGAAGTTTAACCTCCACTTTTAAAATATATTTTCTGATGTTCTATTGATAGCTAAGCCAATCTTATTTTCTTATCATATCCACTTGTGACTACAAAGAATAAGAGACTAAGAATTCTTTCTCATTCTTCCCTTAAGGTAACAGATAAAATGAATGACTCAATCAAGTCCCATCTTCATCTCCAAGATCAATTGAATTAGCCAGCAGGGCATTGTAGCAACCAATTTGCCCAGGAAACAGAACTGAGGAAATGTTTATAAAATAGTTTTTCTTAATTATATGGCTAAATATTAGTGAAGGCCTAGAGGCTGAACAGCAGGGCACTGTTGTATTAGGGCCCATTATAACTTTACCTTTCTAAGAGAAAAACTGTCCTTCAAGGACATATTTCCATGATTGTTTTTATTTATTATCTATATTTGCTTTATAATTTGTATGCCTTTGTGAACTGCATGCTTTTGTATATAAGTGTATATACAGTTTAAAAGAATAAACATATGAATGAATTGATGGTCATGATTTACCCTCAGAGTCAGTGACTCTTCTATTTTATTCTTATTCTTTAATCAAAAACACAAAGCATCAAAATAAATAGGAGATTTACACAAAGTGACAAATGTCTGAGGTATGTAAAGCATACACAAGGCCTCAATCTCACACCATGCACACATGCATTAAAGTATCACATTGTGCCTCACAGTTTTTTACACTCATCATTTATCACACTCTATTGCTGAAGACACCACATATCTGACTCATGAAACATAGAGAAATCAATGAGTTGCAATATTAAACTTTTATTCCTCCTGACTAGCTTTCATTTATCTAGAAAATGCTGGGCACAATCTGCTCTTCTGTGTACTTTATGAGCTAAAACAATAATAACCTTGACAAGCTATGCCCACTGGTGCAATAGTGGTTCAATGCTATGGGAGTAACTGACTGCTTTCTGCTCATATATAAGGTCTTCTCCAATAGATAGAACACAGGCCTAGCAGCATTATTGGGACCAAGAACCTGTGGCTAGATATGTTATAGGTCCTATGGGAGAACCCAAAATTATTCTCCTAGTGGACATAGTATTAAAATGACTCCTAATTGTTATTGCTATGCTCATAGGTTAGGGCATTCATCAACTCTCCTCAGAAACGTTTATACTTACATTATACTGAAATTTAAAGAAACCCAAAATTTGTCAGCATTCAGAGAATAAACGATTACAGAATACTGAGTCATAAATAGAATATCTTGATAGCATTCTTCCCCACAAGACTCTGAGATTATCACAAATATGTGCAATATTGTTGAGCCAGTGGTGATGATGGATAACTACAGGGAAACAAATTTTTTCGTAGACCCAGCAATGCTCATAAGAACTCACAGTGAGTGTGTGAGTGTGACAGAATGCACAAGAATCATCACATCACTATGGAGAGCAAACTGTGTATGAATTCTTTGGTTTCCTTTTTTATCACTCAGACTCTGGGGGACTTATGTTTGTTTGAGTTATTAGCTTAAAACCTTTTGGGATTCAATGGTAATACCTTACATTTTTAAATATGTAGCTTGTTCTTTGTCATTTTCCCCAGAGAAATTCACATCTTGCATATAATTCCACAGTTGAGTTCAAACTTACTAAAAAGTTCATAGGTTCCAGCATGATAGTCTGTTCTGTCTCTCCTAGCAAAGACACAGAAAGTTCCTGTTTCCACAAGACCCTGGTAAGATAGATAGCAATGCTGACTGTGTTATCTTTGCATATGTTTCTTACCTACACATAACAGAGTTGAAATTCATGAAATTTTAGATTTAATAAAAGATGGATGAAAATAGCATGAAATGGTTAATTAAAACATAGTAGAAGATATTTATTAGCATAAAGGAAATTTTTGATAAAATTGTCAGAAAACCTTAACAGAGAAAGGAGTATTACTACTATTTAATTTTTAATCTAGTGTCAATAATAATGTTTAACCTCCTGTTTCTGAGATCTAGTTACTCTCCTGTACTGAGCTCAGTCACCTGATGCTTTCAAACTTTTATATATCAACTAAATCTTTTCATTCATTCTCTAAAACCCATGACTATTACTGTATCTATAATTACAGCTTATAAATTTGTTTATTTATCTAAATTCTCCTGCTTTCAAAATACCCCCAAACCTCTTACAGTCAGTCTACTTTAGTCACACTCTATCTCTGTCTTTGCCTTAAGC
Organism: Rhabdomys pumilio; assembly: GCA_030674055.1. Classification (NCBI taxonomy): domain Eukaryota; kingdom Metazoa; phylum Chordata; class Mammalia; order Rodentia; family Muridae; genus Rhabdomys; species Rhabdomys pumilio. The sequence goes on along the minus strand of JANHMN010000003.1, from coordinate 93,743,828 downwards.
ACTAAGTTTCTGAAAACAGAACAAACTATAGCACCACCACAATTTCTCCATCCGTTCCCTAACACACCCCAAATGACTGTGACTTTTCAGTGTCAGTGAGGTTTATAATTTCACTTTAAACCTGTCTTTCCCAAGGTCAACAACTACTCTGAACTCCCTTTGAATGTTTCAGTGCTGACCAGAGTTGGCTGCTCAAGCAGTTCGGAACTGTTATACGCAGGAGGATACCAGGATCTCCTTTTTATGCTTCTCATAAACCATTTAGACTCTGCTAAACTCCCACAATACTCTGTCTGCATTATCTTCTTTTAATAACACTTGGTTATTCACCCATTCTGTGGATTTAAAAATATTATTCCTAGAAATCTGTGTCTAGAGAGTCACACCTGAAGGTCCATTCCAAACACATGGACATCTTTAAGTAGACTCCTCTTTTTCACTTTAAACCTGACATATTAAAAATAAATTTGTGCTTGTTTTCCTGTATTCTGGTGACTTTTCCACATTGAAACATTCCTATTTTTGCATTCCTAGAAATGACTATTTATTCACATAATCTGGTGAAACTTAAAAATCTATAAATATAAAAATAAATATATAAATGAGCATTTATGTGAATATATTTACTTGGTTTAACAGTAAAAAAATTCTATTCTAAATGTCTCTAATTATAATTGCTACAGTAATTAATTTTAGTTATCTAGGCAACAGAATTTACTTCCTAGAGTCTTTTATTCCAATCAGAGAATTGTCTAAGTACTTTTTTTATAACAGTAACAATGTGTTACTTCTTAGAATGTGAACATTGTGAAGGCAAACGCTACAAATGCAAGACGACAGGGAATTCCTAAGCAACTTCACATCGAAATTACCGACCTTCTTGTTGACTGGCATTCCGGGCTTAGAGTCTGCTCATGGCTGGATCTCCATCCCCTTCTGTTGTCTTTATGTCACCGCCCTCTCTGGCAACAGCATGATCCTCTATATCATTGTGAGCCAGCATAGTCTGCATGAGCCTATGTACTATTTCCTCTCCATGCTCTCTGCCACTGACCTGGGTTTGACTATTTCTACAATGTCAACCACCTTGAGAGTCCTGTGGTTTCAGGCGAAAGATATCAGTCTAGATTTATGCATTGTTCAGATGTTTTTTCTCCATGGATTCACATTTATGGAGTCTGGGGTGCTAGTAGCCATGGCTTTTGATCGTTATGTAGCTATCTGCAACCCTCTTAGATATACCATGATTCTTACAAATTCTAGAATCGTTCAGATGGGTTTCCTAGTGGTAATGCGTACTCTACTATTAATAGTTCCACTTCTTTTGCTCCTTAAGCCTGTCTCCTTTTGTAAAAGAAATACCCTCTCCCATTCCTACTGTTATCATCCAGATGTGATTAAGTTAGCATGTTCAGACACTCGAGCCAATAGCATCTGTGGACTAGTTGATCTCATTCTGACCACAGGGGTAGATATTCCATGTATTGTCTCGTCTTACATACTGATCATTCGCTCTGTCCTCACTATTGCCTCCTCTGAAGAACGACACAAGGCCTTCAGCACGTGTGTGTCCCACGTTGGAGCAGTTGCTGTTTTCTACATCCCAATGTTTAGCCTGTCTCTGGTGCATCGCTATGGTCGGTCAGCCCCCAAAGTAGTCCATGCAATGATGGCCAATGTTTATCTTCTATTACCCCCTGTGCTCAACCCCATCATCTATAGTGTGAAAACAAAACAAATCAGAAAGGCTATCCTTAGTTTGCTCTTTGCAAAATGAACACAGAGTACTCTCAACTTTGGAAAATCCTGTGTGATTTTCATGCTCCAAAAGCAAATGTGGTTGGAGATACCCCATTCAATGTTGGGGTTTTCAAGATTTTAAGTTATTTAGCAAGGTTTAATGAATATTTAGATGTTTTCTGTTTAAAATATACTGTGCTATGCTTTTCATGAGTTTTACAGTCTAATCAAGGACATTTAAGTAGTAATGATAAAGAAATAAAACTATTGCTCAAAGTAACTGACATTTCCTGATTATTTTGTGCAAGGTTTTCTCAAATGGCTCATAAGACATTCTGCCTATCCTTCAAAACAGCACAACAAAATGTGTACCTATTCATAATACAATTAAACTACACACTGCTGATTACATGAAGGCATAGAGATGTTCAGGTCATACATCTAACATGGATCAGAGGTGATAGTTTGATGTAAGATTGCCACATCCTAGACACCATGGTCTGTGATGCACTCTCTGCAAATGTTCCAATGGGAGATACTCCATGGCAAGAAGTAAAGTAATCACCATGATCCATGCCTCAGCTTTAAATATTTCATAGCTTTTCAAATCTGTTTAGCCTATTATGTTCAGAGAAAAGACACGATATAAATGATAAGAATAAATGATTTATACAAGTAATAGTCAAAAGAAAGCTTTGGGAATTACGAATATTTATTTCTTTTTTTAATAAATGAAGTACAACTCTGGATCTAGAAGAAACCATCCAGTAAAATGCAAGGAATCTTAGAGTAGAGGTTCTTGCTTTGTTTCTTAATGGTTCATTAAAAATTTTTATAATAGTTTATATAATGAACAATGATTCATTAAGAATTTAATACAATACATACAAATTATTGTCATCAAATTGAAACAAAATCAACATATTGATATTACTATCTTTTTTTCTTTGCATGGGATAACAGAAATTAAAGGATTAATAAGCATATATCCTTCTGTTCAATAAACATGAACATGGGCAGTAATTACAATAATGCATCTAATGGTATTGTGGCTGATAACAGTGGTACTCTATCTTGCAATCTGAAATTTAAGGATTTCCAAAGACACATCAAGAAGATATTTTGGACACAAATCTATAGAAGAATGTAACTGTGATGTGTGCAATATCCATGAGGAAATATAAATTTTAAAATCATAGGCCTTATCTGAAATAGTTCTTGAGATAAAAAAAAAAGAGAGAAAATTTTTTCTGAACTTAGTGGAGTTAAACTGTTTTTCTTTAATAATTTTATTTATTTACATTCCAGTCATTGGCCCCTATCCAGTCCTCCCTCCCACAGTTCCTCACCCCATTCCTCTTCCCCCCTTGCCTCTGAGGGGGGTGCTTCCTCCCACCAGACCTCCCCCTTCCCTGGGGCTTCAAGTCTCTCTAGGATTAGGCTCATTTTCTCCAACTGAGGCCAGGCCAGGTAGTCCTCTGCTATGTATGTGCTGGGGACCTTGGACCAGCCCTTGTATGCTCTCTGGTTGATAGCTCAGTCTCTGAGAACTTCCTGGTGTCCAGGTAAGTTGAGACTGCTGGTCTTCCTATGGAGTCATCCTCTTCTTCAGCTTCTTCAATCCTTCTCCTAAACATAGGAGTCCCCAACTTCAATTCAATGGTTGGGTGTAAGTATCTACATGTGTCTCAGTCAGCTGCTGGTAGGGCCTCTCAGAGAACAGCCATGCTAGGCTCCTGTCTGTAAGCACATCATAGCATTAGTGATAGTGTCAGGCCTTGGTACCCCTTGCATGAGATGGATCCCAAGTTGGGCCGGTCATTGAACTGCCTTTCCTTCAGTCTCTTCTCCATTTTGTCCCTGTAGTTCTTTTAGACAAGAACAATTCTGGGTCAGAAATTTTGTTTATGGGTTGGTAACCCCACCACTCCAGGAACAAAGGTAAGTCTCTGCCCAAATACTCACACCAGCTGAGACACCAACAGAGCCCAGCTGACTTGGGACCTGCCTGCCTGCCGAGCTCTATCAACTGTTTTTATGTTAATTGCCCACTATTATTCTTTTATGCATACACTATTCTAAAATTGTAGCTACACAAAAAGTAGAAAGCTTTGCTCTTATGAAACCCACAAAAGACAAGTCAAAAATCTTAGAGGAGGAGCTGGTAAATGCAATAGAGCAGAAACTGGCTGTTATGTTAGAGAATCCACATAGAAAAGTGAAAATAAATCTACTGTTTCTAAAACAAATAATAAACTTAAAATTGATTAAAACAAAAACAATATAAAATCTGAAGGGTTGAAACTAATAGAGGAAAATACAGAAAAAAAAATACATCAAGATAGAGGCATAAAGTGTTCTGGAAAAGACACCACTGGTATGGGATGTATTCCTAAATATTAACAAACATGATCGCATGAAGTTAAAGAGCTCCTGCACAGCAAGCTAAATAATTGCTAGAGTGTTGAGACAGGAAAAATACTACAAACTACACATCACACAGGGACTGATAAGAAGAATATAGGAAGAAGTGCAAATATTAAACATTCCTCTAAAATTATAATGACCTAATGAGGTAAACAGACAGCTCTCAAAATAAACACAAATATCACATTAATGTCAGCCAGTGTTCTGTATCCTTAGCCATCAGAGAAACACGAATGAAAACTGGCTTCAGACTCCTCTTCTGTCAGTCAGATGGTGACCAAGAAAAGAAGCAAATATTAGTTAGACTCTCAACTTGAGGTCCATGCCACAAGAGGGAACCCACACCTGACATTGTCTGGATAGCCAGGAACCAAAGGAAGGACAGCCCTGAAATGCAGGATAGAACATGACTGGCAAAGAAAAAACTCAATAATATTCTGCCATACTCAACGATTGTTACTTAGCCTAATTGTCATCAGAGAGACATCATTCAGGAAGTGACGGGAACAGATCCAGAAACCCACAGCAAACCCACAGGCTGATGCAGGGGAACCACAAAAAAAGAGGGTGCAGGAGGATTGTAGGACCCAGAGGGATTGAGGACACCTGGGAACATGACCCACCACATCAACTAAACAGGACTCATAGGGACTCATAGAGACTGAAGTGACAAACATGGACCCTATGTTGATCTAAGCTAGGTCCTCTGCATATACATCATAGTTGTGTACCTTGATGTTCTTCTGAGACTCCTAACAGCAGAAGTGGACGGTGTCTCATGCTTTTGCTTGCTATTGGGGCTTTTTACCTCTTACTAGGTTGCCAGTTGCCAACTCCAGCCTTGATATGAGGGTTTGTGACTAGTCTTATTGCAACTTGTTAAGCCATATTTGGTTGATCTCCTTGGGAGGTCTTATTTTTTTTTAATTAAGGAAGTAGATCTATGAAAGAGAGCAGAGGGACATTGGGAGGAAAAAGCTGAGGGAAAACTAGGGCCCCATTGTATTGTATGAGAAAAAAATTTAAAGGAATATTGGGAAGGGAAACTTTATGCAATACTAGAGCAAATGCAACATACTACAGTCATATTTACAAGGCTGTGTTTATTGCTCCATTATTCACTTTATTGAAAATTTGGAACAAGCCTAGATGTCCATCAACTAATTAATTGATTAAGAAAACAATGTATATTGTCATAGTAGAATTTTATTCAGTTACAAAGAAAAATGGGACTCTGACATTTGCAGGAAAATCAAGGGCTTAAAGACCATTATTTTAAGTAAGTCATATTTAGAAACATAAATAACATGTTTTCTCTCATAGGCAGAACCTAGATTTAAATTTGTGTATCGGGGAGGATCATGAAAGTAGAAAGATGACCATGAGAAAAGAGAATAAGAACTTCATGGGCTGAAGAAGGCTAGAAGTATAAGGCAATTATTACTCACGCCTAAGGGTTCAAAAGCAACTAATTCCAAGTAACAACAGAAGAATTGGGAAGACTCAATAGGAACTAGAGCATCTTTTGTTATGGCAGCAGCTGGCTTGGATGCAAGCATCCCAGTAGGACCTGTAAGCCACAGCAATATACATATGCATACGCAAAACAAAGAGAAATAGATTCCAATTCTCCAGTCTTTACTTAATTTCCAATGTATACATTCTACGTATCTATGAAGGTTTATTTTTCTTTAAACAATCAGAGCCTCAGCTGACATGTATTCAAAATGATGGGAAAGATGCTTAGTACTCCTGTTTGTGTTCAACATATTGCTTCTGAATCAGTTATCCAAAGAGTGACAATGACCTTTCAAGCTGCAGTGTATTTGTGAGCTTTTCCTGGTGTTTAAGCTTTCTGTTGTTTTCTACAACTTGAATAAAAGGCTTAAGGTTTCCACAGGAAAGTTGTCTGTCTAGCCTATGTCTGACCCCATCTTTGCTCATCCTTGCTTTCTAGAATCCAGTCATATTTTAGATTCTGCCTTTTACACACACATCCCTCTGCCATTCTCCCACCTTATTTTTACGTCCTATTTATGCCTCAGATTTATACACAAACTAAAATTAAATGATGTTAATGAGAGTGCTTTCTTCACTACTATACCAAGTGCTACAAAATGGGAGTGTTTAGGAAACATTTGATATGTTTATTAAATTAAAATAAATGCTTTCATTAAAAACAAAAAGTGGATTAAGGCCAGAAATATGACAGATGTTCAGAAAGGCAATTATAATTATCTCAAAAAGCACTGAGAAAATATTAAGGATTCAGATTTTCTTGTTTTGGTTCTCCCTGTTTCTTTCTGAGTTCTTAAAGGAAATGAGGAAATGATGTAATTAATTTCAATTTTTAAGAAATAGATTACATTTAAAATGTCACACAAGATTCTGTATGAATGTTCACTTCTTTCTGTTTGCTCTAACAAGTTTTCTAATGCAAAGAAATGAATGAGATCACAAATGAAGATTATTGATGGAAAGTGCACAAATGCCCCTGTGTCAGGTTGAGCTAAATCTTCACTGTACCAACTTTTTCGTCACCTTTGGTGACATTTCCAAAGCAAGAAAGTGCTGTGTAAAATATGTGCTGTGATATCCTTTTAAGGAGCTGACACCCAACTCTATCAGGCTTGTGATGAGTTACAGAGATACCTGGGAATTCATGTGGGGAGAGCCGTTTACGCGGTACCGTGAGCTTGCCAAAAGAGCTGATGCTGGAGATTTTTCTCCCCTTCAAGTATCTCAGAAAGCAAGTGCAGGTATTTGAATGTTTGTATTACATCTCTAATCTTACATGCGCCTGCTTCTCTTATTGCTGATAGTTTATGTGAAGACAAGTCACCTCTCTCAGTCATATCCAGTAAAACAAAAAATGGGTAGGCATAGGAGAGATGTAGGGAGAAGAAACAAGACCATAGGAGATTGTAGAAAGTTGAAAAGGGACCAATTCTGTTTTTTTTTTCTGAGCTTTGGGGAATAGAGAAAAAAGAGATGGAATGAGTTTGTAAATGTCAAACCACAAAGCAGCTTTCTAGAAATTTTAAACTAAAACTGAACATTAAATTATCCCCCTATAACCCAACCAGAAAAATTAATTTTGTTCATGCAGGTATGATGGAGCACAGTAAGAATAGTAACCACAGGGGTGGGGGGAATGAAAGAAAAATTATAGGATTATGTAAGGGAATTAAAGCTCACTTGCCTCGTACACAAAATTTATGAAAACACATACTTCAGTATGATGATAACTACTATTATAATAGGCATTCAAACCTTTTCTTTTTATTTCATACTTAATGAAATGTTACAATTTAAAGAACAGAATCATTCAAGCTATAATAGAGCCTCAGGCAAAAAAAAAAAACCCATGTATGCTTCTAGCTTCAAGTAAGCAAAAAAGTCAATAACATTTGAATTTTGATTCTTTGTTAATTTATTTTTAATTAATAGAATTAATATATGTGACTGATATTTTCTCTTCACTGAATCACGATTTAAAAAACCCAAAAGACGTTCCACCATACCACCAGAGCATGTGTTCCACTGTGTTCATAGGAGCCTTATTTGTAATAACTAGAAGTTGTAAACGACCCACATGTCCCTCAACAGAAGAATGGATACAGAAAACGTTGTTCATTTACACAATGGAATACTAATCCTATAGAGACTTGCTGCTCCATGGAAGGGGAATGTTGGGGGGTGATGTGGGGATAGGTGGGTGGATGGGCTGGAGTTGATGGGTAGATAGAGGAGCACCCTCTCAAAAGCAAAGGGAAGTGGAATGGAATGGAAAGGAAGAGGGAACTGGGAAGGGGGCAACATTTGGAATGTAAATAAATAAAATAATTTATGTTTTAAAAAGGCAAGTGGTATGTACTTACTAATAAGTTGCTATTAGCCAAAACAGTACAGTTTTTCATGGTAGTGTGAACTGAATCAATTGTCACAGTAGTATAGTACACAGTCAGTTTGATAGAAATAGGGTCTTTGCAATTTGATGAGGTCCCATTTGTCAATTCTTGATCTTAGAGCATATGCCATTGGTGTTCTGTTCAGGAACTTTTTCCCTGTGCCTAGGTATTCGAGGGTCTTCCCCGCCTTCTCTTCTATTAGTTTCAGTGTGTCTGGTTTTATGTGAAGGTTTTTAATCCACTTGGGCTTGAGCTTTGTACAAGGAGATAAGAATGGATTGATTTGCATCCTTCTACATGCTGACCTCCAGTTGAACCAGCACCATTTGCTGAAAATGCTGCCCTTTTTCCACTGGATGGTTTTAGCTCCTTTGTCAAAGATGAGTGACCATAGGTGTGTGGGTTCATTTCTGGATCTTCAGTTCTATTCCGCTGATCTTCCTGCCTGCCTCTGTACCAATACCATGCAGTTTTATCACTATTGCTCTATAGTACAGTTTGAAATCAGGGATGGTGATTCCCTCAGAAGTTCTTTTATTGTTGAGATTAGTTCTCACTATCCTGAGTTTTTTGTTCTTCCAAATTAATTTGCAAATTACTCTTTCTATCTCTATGAAGAATTGATTTGGAATTTTGATGGGGATTGCATTGAACCTGTAGATTGCTTTTGGCAAGATGGCCATTTTTACTAAATTAATCCTGCCAATCCACGAGCATGGGAGATCTTTCCATCTTCTGAGATCCTCTTCTATTTCTTTCTTCAGAGACTTGAAGTTCTTGTCATACAGAACATCAACATCCATAGTCATCAGGGAAATGCAAATCAAAACAACCCTGAGATACCACCTCACACCAGTCAGAATGGCTAAGATCAAAAACTCAGGTGATAGAAGATGCTGGCAAGGATGTGGAGAAAAAGGAACACTCCTCCATTGTTGGTGGGATTGCAAGCTGCCACAACCACTCTGGAAATCAGTCTGGCAGTTCCTCAGAAAATTGGACATAGCATTACCTGAGGATCCAGTTATACCACTCCTGGGCATATACCCAGAAGATGCTCCAACATATAACAATGACATATGCTCCATTATGTTATAGCAGCCTTATTTATAATAACCAGAAGCTGGAAAGAACCCAGGTGTCCTTCAACAGGGGAATGGATACAAAAAATATGGTACATTTACACAATGGAGTATTACTCAGCTATTAAAAATAATGAATTCGAGAAATTCTTAGGTAAATTGGATGGTACCAAAAAATATCGTCCTGAGTGAGGTAACCCAATCACAAAAGAACACACAGGGTATTTACTCACTGATAAGTGGATATTAGCCCAAAAGCTTGGAACAGCCAAGACTCAACTCACAGACCACATGAAGCTCATGAAGAAGGAAGACCAAGAGTGGATGCCCAGGTCCTACTTAGAAGGAGTAAAAAAAAAAAAAAAACACTTAAGGGGGAAAATATGGAGACAAAGTGTGGGACAGAAACTGAAGGAGGGGCCGTCTGGAGACCATTCCACCTGGGTATCCATCCCATGTATAGTCACCAAAGGTAGACACTGATGTGGATGTCAGGAAGTGCATGATGACAAAAGCCTGATATAGCTGTCTCTTTAGATGCCTGCCAGAGTCTGACACATTCAGAGGCAGGCACAAAAAAGAAATAGGGTCTTAAACTGGGTAGTTCTAAACAGTTAGTCAAGGTCATTAGCTGTCTTCAAGTCAAAGCCACACATGAAAAGAGTCTTCTGATGTCTTCTGCTTCATTTACTTTCCAAACCATCACCATTTTCTAGACCCAGTTCATGAAAAAGAGGTCACCTTGGCATATGATGATGACCTGGGACTACTAGTATCCATACATAACCTGATGGGTGAGGGAAACGTTTAAGTGTCAAGTGTATCAAATCAAGAGGAACATAAAAAGGTGAAACAAAAAAGGGCCAAACGACTAAACCTTCAGACAAAGGAACCAGAAAATCTATGGGTTGCTCAAGAGAAGTGCCATTTTTCTTGGTATTTTTTTATTACTAATAATAACATTCATTTATATCTCAAATGATATTCCACTTCCTGCTTGCCCCTCCACAAACCCCCCATCCCACATGTGCTCTCTCCCCACTTCCCTTTGCCTCTATAAGGGTATCCCTCCACCCACCCATCCTCTCCCATCCATCACTCTAGCACCCCACTACACTAGAACATCAAATGTCCATAGGACCAAGGGCTTCCCCTCAAACTGATGTCAGGCAAGGCCATCCTCTGCTACATATGTATCTGGAGCCATGGATCCCTCCCTGTACACTCCTTGGTTAGCCTTTTAGTCCCTGGGAGCACTAGTTGTTTTGGCCAGCCAACATTGTTCTTCCTATGGGATTGCAATCCCCCTCCATTCCTCCAGGCCTTCTAGCTCCCTCACTGGGGTCCCTGAGTTCAGTCTCATTCATGTGCCTTCCTTAATATTTCAAATTCTCAGGACATGGTGCATGAAAACAGGTCTATGACTTCAGTAACCTTCCCACAGCTTTTATATTACTTTGAAAGCTTTTGAAACGTGTTCAAAAGAGGGGATATATTTTACCAAAGTAATGCCCAATGCCACTTATAACTATTCATCATCCATCAATGCATTATTAAAGACATGTAATAAATGTCTGTAAGGCAATGATGAAAATTCTAGGAATTAAGTTGACTAAACTGAATATAGAAGTTCAGTAAAGGACAAACCCACCAGGATTATAAAATCACTGATTATAGAAGTAATGAAACAGTTTCATAAAAGTAGAATATGTGCCTTTGTCATGTCATTTGCCCTTTCCTAATGGCCAGCAGGGGCAGAAACAGACACTTTAATGAAACAATTAAAAAATAATCAAGATTAAAAATTTATGTCACTAGGCTAGGAAACAACAAAATCCTTTATATATAATTTAGATTCTTCATAAAATTCTCATGCTTGTTATATGAAAGTGTTGCTTACTCTGACAATTATTGTTTTAGGAATCTCATTTAATATTAAAACTTGGCTAATAACAGAAGATGATGTGAAGAGTTAGATTTTAAGAACTCCATAATTCTTAATCTGTGACAATTTGCAAGAATTGAAATATACAGAACTAATCACAAAAAGACTCAATAGTAACTTAAATCTGTTTTTGTACTCATTGTCCTAGGATTTGGTAGAAATCCATTATTCAAAATTAATTCCACAAAATTATGTGCTTAATGTTCATTATTCATTCACTGAATATTTCTCAGTACCTGCTCCATATAAAAGTTAAAACGTATTTTTCTAATCATCCCTTCCTACACAAACCACATGCAAACCTCACCAGTCCTTCAAATTCAGAGTGCAGTCAAGTCAACATAACTTGCCTTCTTTGGTTGATGCTGCCAGTTGTTAGTAAGGCACTTTACTCTCAAAAGAGTGACTGAACATTTCGCAGACCTTTCTCCTGTCTCTGTTTAAACTTCTTTTTGATTAGAATAATATGTCTTATTTCTCTTTTGGTATGCCATCCTGTTTAGCGAACTAAGCCAGATTTATTAGTGTCTCCTTTGACTCATGCCTTCAATCCCTGCCATACCATTCAAACTGATTCTGCCTTGCAGAAATAGAACATGTTTGTTTTCACGCTTCACTCGTTTTTACCATTTTGGCTTCATTTTTCCATCTCTGCAGACTCTTCTGTTATAAACCCATTTTATCAAAAGCCCCTAACTTAATCTATTTCTCATTCAGTTTTTATCCATGAAATACTGAATTGATCTTAAACTGAAATCACACGTTGCAAAAGAAAAATCAACTTCCCAAGGTTTTCTCTGCTTTCAAAATCACAAAATACACTTGTGTGGGTAAGGTGTCTGGAAACGCAGGGAGTCTCTCCAGGAGGAAAGTTAGGCACAGCAGCTGTGGCTACAGTGGCTCATTAAAGGCCTTCTCCAAGGTTCCTCATGGTGAGGTCCCAATGACACAAGAAAATCCTTGGATTTCAAAACCGGTTTTATTGGCATGATGGATGATGGTTGAATCTGAATGTGCACCCCTGTGAAACTCAGGGAAGACCTGAGTTAAATAGGGAGGGAGAAAGGGGAGAGGGTCTGAGGAAAAATGCTTAATTAGCTCCGCCCTCTGGGGTGGGGGGAGTCAGGCATCTCATTAAAGTGTAAATCTCTCTAGGGCCTGAGGCCTGTAGTCATGCCCTCTACCTGTGCTCTTTGGGTGGGGTTGCATTGCTCTGAACATGACTAAACAATGCAGGTCAATGGAGTTCCATGCCATGTGTTAGGAGCCTGGATTCTGAGAGTGCAGCGAAATAGATGCCCATCCCTTACAGGCAATAGACACTTGTTGCCTGGGGTCTCCAGGCTTCCCAGCCAGCACTTCGACCAAAACCAGCCATCCTATCAGGGTCCTACACACTTGAAGAGACGAAACTAAGTCACAAGACTGTATATTGACATTAGAGTTCCCAAAAGTTCTCTGTGCCATCCTTCTATTCTGCTGATAAGAAAACTAATGTGATGACTGAAATATTTGATTGAGGATAATATACATAATGAAAGGCCATTGTATAAAACTTTTTTTTCCTTTGCAGGAAGGTTTTCATTGCACAACACAAAACTAATTCTAACTCAATGTAGTTTTTCTATTTTTGTAGACCTTTTGTCTCCTATTGCTTCATCTGGATTTTTTTTTGTCTATTGGTCTTTTGCTCATATGTTTTGTTTTCTCTCTCTCTCTCTCTCTCTCTCTCTCTCTCTCTCTCTCTCTCTCTGTGTGTGTGTGTGTGTGTGTGTGTGTGTGTGTGTGTGTGTGTGTTTTGGTTATTGCTGGTTTTGTATGTTTGGGGTTTTGGTTTATTTTGGTTTAATTTTGTTTTTGTAATTTTTAAAAAATAATTTAATACTAATTTATTTATTTTTGGATATTTTCTTTATTTATATTTCAAATGTTATACCCTTTCCTTGTCGCCCCCCCCTAAACCTCATATCCCATCCCCCTTCCCCTGATTCTATGAAGGTGTTCCCCTACTCACCCACCCACTCCTGCCTCCCCACCCTTGAATTCCCCTATACTGGGGCATGGAGTCTTCACAGGACCAAGGCCTCTCCTCCTATTGATACCCAACAAGGCCATCCTATGCTACATATGCAGCTGGAGCCATGGGTCCCTCCATGTGTACTCCTTGGTTGGTATTTTAGTCCCTGGGAGCTCATGGGTTCTGGTTGGTCGATATTACTGTTCTTCCTATCGGGTTGCAAACCCCTTCAGCTCCTTCAGTCCTTTCTCTAATTCCTCCATTGTGGACCTCATTGGGGACCCAGTGTTCAGTCCAATGATTGGTTGTGAGCATCTGCCTCTGTGTTTGTCAGGCTCTGGCAGAGCCTCTCAGGAGACAGCTATTTATTTACATTCCAGTCATTGCCCTGCCACAGTTCTTCTCCCACTGGGGCAACACCAGGCAATTGTCTGCTATATATGTGCTGGGGGCCTTGAACAAGTCCCCGTATGCTGACTGGTTGGTGGCTCAATTTCTGGGAACTCCCTAGGGTCTAGGATAATTGAGACTGCTGGTCTTCCTATGGGGTTGCCCTACTCTTCAGCTTCTTAAATCCTTCCCCTAATTCTACCATAGGGATTCCTAACTTCAGTTCAATGGTTGGGTGTAGGTATCTGCCTCTGTCTCAGTCAGTTGCTGGTAGGTCCTCTCAGAGAACAGCCATGATAGGCTCCTGTCTGTAAGCACATCACAGCATAGTAGTATCAGGCCTTAGAGCCTCCCCATGAGATGGATTCCAAGCTGGACTGGTCATAGACTACCTTTCCTTCAGTCTCTTTTCCAATTTGGCCCCTCCAGTTTTTTTGGACAGGAACAGTTCTAGGTCAGAAATTTTGACTGTGAGTTAGTAACCTAGTCCCTTCACTTGAGGACCTGTCTATCTACTGGAGGTGGACTCTTCAAGTTTTCTTTCCCCATTGTTGGGCATTTTGGCTAAGGTCTCCCCCATTGAGTCCTGAAAGTCTCTCATCTCCCAGGTCTCTGGCATATTCTAGAGGGTCCTCCTACCTCCCAGTCTCTAAGGCTACATATTTCTATTCATTCTCTTGACCCTCTGGGTTTCTCTTTTGCCCCCCCTCACCATACCTGATCCTGTGCCCCTTTTCCTTTCCCCCTTCCCTCTCCTACCCAGATCCCTCCCTCCCTCTGCCTCCTATAATTATTTTCTCCCCCGCCCCTCTTCTAAGTGTGATTGAAGCATCCTCACTTCAGTCTTTCTGCTTGTTATACATTTTACTGTCTGTAGGCTGTACCCTGGGTATTCTGTACTTTTTGGCTAATATCCACTCTTTTTTTACATTTTTTGTTTTAATTAATTAATCTAAAGTTTATTTTATATGCTAACTACATTTTCCCCTCCCTCTTCTCTGTCTAGCCCTCCCCCTACCTCCTCTCCTCACCCCCATCCATTCCTCCTCCCTTTCTCTTGAGAAATGGGCAGGTCTCCCAAGGATATCAACCAGTCTTGAACTATCAAGTTGCATTAAGACTGGGTACATCTCCTACTTAGGCTAGATAAGGCAGCCTAGACATGGGAAAGGGTACCGAAGGCAGGTAACAGAATTAGAGATAGCTCCTGCTCACACTGTCAGGAGACTCACATGAAGACCAATCTACACAACTGTAACATAAATGCAGAAAGCCTAGGTCAGTCCCAAGCATGTTCCCTGTTGGTGAATCAGTCTCTGTGAGCCCAAATGGCCCCAGGGTAGTTGATAATGTAGGTTTTCTTGTGGTCTTTGACCCCTCTGGCTCCTCCCTTTCTTCAGCAAGATTCCCCAACCTCTACTTAATGTTTGCCTACGCGTCTCTGCATGTGTTTCCACTAGCTGCTGAGTGAAGCCTCTTTGATGACAGTTATGCTAGGCTCCTGTCTGCAAGTATAGCAGAATATAATTACCAGTGTCAAGGGTGGAATTCCTCTCATGGCATGGTTCTCAAGCTGGACCAGTCATTGGTTGATCATTTCTGTTCCATCTTTACCCATGCATATCTCATAGGCAGGACATATTATTGGTTGAAGACTTTGTGGCTGTGTTGGTGCCCCAATCTCTCCATTGGAAGTCTTGCCTGGTTACAGGAGATGGCTGGCTCAGGCTCCATATCCCCCTTTGCTAGGAGTCTTTGCTATAGGGTCTTCTTCAGAGGTTACTGGGAGTTTCCATCGCCCTATGTTTCTAACTCATGCCCTTCCTATTCCAGCTGTCTCTCCAAGTACTGTCTATCTCAGTCCTATCTCCTCACCCAACCTGAACCCTCCTGTTTTCATCCCCACACAATCCCCATCCAAGCTGCTCCTCTCTTGTCAGTCAGATTCAGAAGTCCTCCTTGAGCCCTTCTTGTCATTTAGCTTCTTTGAGTCTGTGGATTGTAACATGATTATTTATTACTTTACTGCTAATATCCATCTATAAGTTACTATGTACCCGCCTGTCTTTCTGGATGTGGGTTACCTCACTCAGGATGACCTTCTCTCGTTCTATCCATTTGCCTGAAAGTTTCATGATCATAGTTTTTAATAGCTGGGCAATACTCCATTATGCAAACAAACCACATTTTCTTTATCTATTCTTTGATTGAAGGACATCTAGGTTGTTTCTAGTTTCTGACTGTTGCAAACAACACTACTATGAACTTAGTAGAGCAAATGTCCTTGTGATATAGTAGAGCATGCATGTTTTTAAAGAGAGAAAAAAAAGGATGAGGAATTGAGTGGATGGAGAGGTGGGGAAGACCTGGGAGGAATCAGGGGAGGGGGGAATGAGATCAGAGTATATTTTGTTAAAATTTTTTCAATAAGAAAAGGAGGTTCAAAAAGAGTGAGGATAAGTTAATTCAATAGACACTATGGGTGATATATAACCTGTCAAACACCATGTTCATTAGTCATGAATAGTGAATTAAAACCTAATCCTTAGCTTGGACTGAGCAATCAAGATGAAATAGAATAACCTAACACTACCTTGAAAACCTTAACCATCCACTGCCTAGAATTTCATTAGTATAAAACACTTGAATAAAAGTAATTTCTTCTGGAAGTCTCTTTCACTCGAATACCCAAGGCAACAAATCTTTCCTCTAGAGAAAGAGCAACTCTTAGGGGAACCCTTGACTTTGTCTACTATACTGCCTGCTTCTGAATCTTGGAGATTTATCTATTCATTTTTTTTTAATGTAATGAGAATATCATGGGGTTTTTGTACTTCAGTTTGTTTATGTGATGAATTACATTTGTTGATTTATGTATGTTGAATTGTCCCTACAACTCTGGGATAAATCTTACTTAATCGTGGTGGATGTTCTTTTTGATGTGCTCTTGGATTTGGTTTGCAAGTATTTCTTTTTTATTATTACTTTTATTTTTTTAAGTCCACTCCTTTTCCTCCTCCCAGTCTGCCCTCTGACGGTTCCTCATCCCAGTCCTCTTCTTCTCTTTCTCCAAGAAGATGTCACCACCACACCCTCATCAGACATCCCCACTCCCTGGGGCCTCAATCTCTCCAGGGTTAGTCAGCTTTTCTCTCACTAAGGCCAGACCAGACAGTCCTCTGCTGTATATGTATCTGGGATTCAGACCAGCTAGTGTATGCTACCTGGTTGATGGCTCAACGTCTGAGAGATCTCAGGGGTCCAGGTTAGTTGAGACTGCTGGTCTTCCTATGGAGTTGTCCCCTTCATAGCTTCTTCCAGCCTTTCCAAAATTCAACCACAGGGGTTCATAGCTTCAGTCCATTGCTTGGGTGTAAACATCTGCATCTGTCTCAGTTAGCTGCTTGTTAGGCCTCTCAGAGGACAGCTGTGCTAGGCTCCTGTCTGTAAGCACACCATAGCATCAGTAATAGTGTCAGGCCTTGGAGCCTCCCCTTGAGATGGATCCCAATTTGGGTTGGTTACTGGACCTCCTTTACCTCAGTCTCTTCTCCGTTTTTGTCTTTGCAGTTCTTTTAGACAGGAACAATTCTGGGTCAGAGTTTTTGACTATGGGATGGCAACCTCTTCCCTCCACTTGCTGCCCTGTCTTTCTACTGGAGGTGAACTCTACAAGTTCTCTCTCCCCACCATTGGGCATTTCATCTAAGGTCCCTCCCTTTGAGTCCTGAGTCTCTCACCTCCCAGGTCTCAAGTACATTATAGAGACCCCCCACCTCCCACCACTACCCCAAGTTTGCATATTTCCATTCATTCTGCTGACCTTCAGGACTTCTTTCCTGTTCCCCTCCCCCAATACCTGATTATGATCCCCTTTCTCTTCTCCTTTCCCACCCAGGTGCCTCCCTCCTTCTGCCCCTCCATGATTGTTTTCTTCTCCCTCTCAAGTGGGATTGAAGCATTCTCACTTGGGTTCTTCATCTTGTTAACTTTCCTGAGTGCTGTGGATTATATCCTGAGTATTCTGTACTTTTTTGGCTATTATTTATACTCATTAGTGAGTACATACCATGGATATCATTTTTGGGCCTGAGTTACCTCACTCATGATGATATTTTCTAGTTCCATTAATTTTCAGGCACAACTCATGATGTCCTCGTCCTTAATAGCTCACTACTATTACATTGTGTAAATGAACCACATTTGCTGTATCTGTTCTTCTGTTGTGGGACATCTGGATTGTTTCTAGCTTCTGGCTATCACAAATAAGACCACAATAAATATAGGGAAACATGTGCTTCTGTGGTATGGTAGGGCATCTTTGAGTATATGCCCAAGAGGGATATAGCTGGGTCTTCGGGTAGATTTGTTTTCAATTTTCTGAGGAACCTCCAGATTGAATTTCAGAGTGATTGTACCAGCCTCCAATCCCACCAACAATGGAGGAGTGTTCCTCTTTCTCCATATCCTAGCCAGCATCTGCTGTCACCTGAGTTTTTTATCTTAGGCATTCTGATTGGTGTAAGGTAGATTCTCAGGGTTGTTTTGATTTACAGTTCCCTGATTACTAAGGACTTTGAACATTTTTTTAAGTGCTTCTCAGCCATTAGAGATTTATCTGTTGTGAATGCTCTGTTAGTTCTATACCTAATTTTTTTTAAATTGGGTTGTTTGGGTTTTTTGGTGGTTAGCTTCTTGAGTTCTTTTGGATATTAGCCCTCTATTGGATGTGGGATTAGTAAAGGATTTTTCCCAATCTGTAGGTTGTCAGTTGGAATTCAAGGCTCATACCTAAACATAATAAAAGCAATATATAGCAAAATATCAAATTAAATGGAATTTAAATTGAAACAATCACACCAAAATCAGGAATAAGACAAGGATGCCCACTCGGTTCAATATAGTAACCGAAGGTCTAGCAAGAACAATAAGACAACAACAAGGAGAACCAAAGGATACAAATTGGCAAAGAAGAAGTCAAGGTATCAATATTTGCAGATGATATTATAGTATTCGTAAGCGTTCCCAGAGAACTTCTCCAGCTGATACACAACTTCAGCAAAGTGGCTGGATATAAGATTAACTCAAGTAAATCAGTAGCCTTCCTAAATGACAAACAGGCTGAGAAAGAAAATAAGGAAAAATACCCTTCACAATAGTCACAAATAATATAAAATATCTTGGGGTAACTCTAACTAAACAAGTGAACGATCTGTATGACAAAATCTTCAAGTCTCTCAACAAAGAAATCGAAGAAGACCTCAGAAAATGCAATCTACAGATGCAATGCAATCATCAAAATCCCAATACAAATTTTCAAAGACACAGAAAGAGCTATTCTTAATTTCATATGGAAAAGCAAAAAACCCAGGATAACAAAAACAATTCTTAACAATAAAAGAACTTCTTGGGGAATGACCATCCCTGACCTCAAGCTGTAAAACAGAGAAATAGTGATAAAAACTGCATGGTATTGATACAGAGATAGACAAGTTGATCAATGGAATAGAATTGAAGACCCAGAGATAAAATCACATACTTATGGACACTTGATTTTTGACAAAGAAGCCAAAAATATACAGTGGTCAAAAGAAAGCATCTTCAATAAATGATTCTGGTCTAACTGGCATTTCGTATGTAGAAAAATAAAAATAGATCCATATTTGTCACCTTGCACAAAGCTCAAGTCCAAGTGGATCCAGAACTTCAACCTAAAACCAGAATCACTGAATGTAGTAGAAGAAAAAGTAGAAAACGGCCCCAAACTCGTGGGCTCAGAGGATTGTGGGGTGGGGGGGTTCCCTAAACAGAACTCCAATGGCTCAGACTCTAAGATCAAGAATTGATTAATGGGACCTCGTGAAACTAATCTCTTCATTTTAAGAGATATTTAATGAATACACACTATGTAGCTGCTGTTAACTATAATTCTTTCAATGTTCTGTTGTTCCAATTACTCACATAACAGGATCACTGACAAGAAACACACAGAATGTTTAAGGAGAAATTTTCAACTCTGTATCCATCACCAGAATAATATTTCATATTTTAAACTAAAGTATATACACATAGAATTTCTATGTCTATATTTTTTTCTTCATGTAGATCTTTCCCATCTGTCTAAGCCTCCATGAGCTCAGATGTCAGTTAAGCATCCCAGGGGACAGGGCTCTGAGTCATCCAGCATGGCACAGAAATCCCACATGCTAGTGGTTACTCGAGCTGAAGCAGTGGATCCTTATAAAGATTCTCCATTCATAGAAACGTGTGGGTAACCTTCACATAACCCATGATAGAAGAATAAGAAAAACCTCCACTCCCTGTCTAAAGGTCCAGACAACCAGCTACATCCTGGTAGGAAACCATACTTTTTCTGTCTGTAATATGTTTGTCTGTTCATTTTAAGCTCAGTGTAACTCATATCAAAAGACACATGGAAATTTCAGTGGAAGTGAGTGTAAAGACCCATACAAAGTTTCTGATGTTTTTCCTTCAACATACCCATCTGGAAGGTCTCTACTTCTCCACGTTGATAAAGGTAAGGCCCTTCTTGGCCCATGACATTCAACTCCTCAGAACTCCTCGCTCTACTTTCACCTCTCTGTTCTGTACACGTCCATGGCACTGCCTGTTCAGAAACTCCAAATTCCATGCAGAGGTTTAATTTATGTATGTTTTAGTAGCCATAGTAAATGTATGTCCAAGTGTGAAAATGTCCAATGAAACCCAACATTTTGTAAGACATATATTCTGTAGTTAACTTACAATGTATTCATGACACATGTATTAATGAAACTTCCAAGTACAGACATGGGCACACCCTCATTAATACTGATTTATGTTTCATTATCATAGATTTATATTTCTATAGTGCATTTATTCCAACCAGGGTCCTGGGAAACATCAGCTAAGTTTATACTTTTAGTTTAATTCTCAACACAGATACCAAGGACTAGCCTCAGCTTGGAAAAGGGTTCCTGTGAAAAGGGCTGTTTGGGAACAGCCTAAAGAAAGAACTGGAATCAAACATGGCTCCAAAATCAAACATGGCTCCAAGCTGACAGCCTCAGTTCTGCTGAAATGAAATGGCTTTCCTGACTGCATGTTTCTCTCTCTCTCTCTCTCTCTCTCTCTCTCTCTCTCTCTCTCTCTCTCTCTCTCTCTCTCTCCCTCTCTCTCTCTGTGTGTGTGTGTGTGTGTGTGTCTCTGTTTCTCTGTCTCTCTCTGTCTCTCTGTCTCTGTTTCTCTCTGTTTATCTGTGTATCTGTGTATGCGTGTGTGTGCCTGTGCCTGTGCCTGTGCCTGTGCCTTATTTGTGTTTTATTCAAGTCAGTTTGTCAAACTCCTATTATCCACTACCTCTGTCTATGACTACTGGATTTAAAGTCTAGCTTACCTGTCCTTCTTCCTGCACTTTAATTCTATCTGAGGATTCTATTTGGTCCCAAATGGAAACTAAATCCTCTTGTCTATGTCAGTATATAATACAATAGTGCAGAGACCACAACAAACCTTTCTGTGTTGACAAAGAGCTGTACATTATTTTAGATAAAAGTATTTCTTGTCTATTTTTATTCCATTCTCCAAAACACATCACAGAATTTCATGTTTTTTTAAGCTTATATGAAGCTGTATTTTCTGAACTTTTGTTTATTGCTTACCTTTCATAAAGAAACCAAGACTGGACAAAAGATTTGTGCCAAAAACTCTGTTGATGTTGTTCACCAAATACTTTCTATGTTTAATATTTCCTGGAGGAGTTTCAAATCCAGATTTATATTTAAAAGTCTTCAATATAGCATATGTGTTAGAAAAAAAGTATGCATTCCAAAAATTAGTGCATTTGTAATGGAAACCATCACCACTACCCTATTTTAGAACATTTTCCATCACCAAAAATAGTTCCCTGGTTGCTGTCCAATTCCCACCCCTAGAGAGACACAAATACTAACCTGCTTTCTGTCTTCAAAACAAATTTCAAGACTAGCGTCATAGCTCAGTAGGTAAGAGGGTTTGTTACTCAAGCATAAGGATCCAAATTTCAATCCCAAATACCTATGTAAAAGGTCAGGCATGGCCATTCATACTGTAACCCTAGCCTTGGGAAGGTGGTTCCGAAACAGTTGGGTCACTGAGGCTTGCTGGCCACCAGCCTAGTTGCAGCTTCAGTGACAGAGCCTGTCTCATAGGATTAAAGTGAGAAATGACAAAGCAGGACACATGATGACGTCCTCTGGTCTCTGAGCATGTACAAACTTATGAACCTGCATACATAGTATACACACAGCTCAGACACCAAAATTTTTCTTTTCTACTTCTTTGATTAAGATTGGTCACACTGTGTATAATCTAACTACATAATTTTCATACTGCATAATTTGAGTGCATTCACGTGGCAGTAATACTAGTTTTACTTTTCTTTTGTTGTCTGAACAATATTCCATCATAGAGATCCTTCACCATTTGATCAGCTGCAAACAGCAGATATGATTCGTATTGTTCCCAATTTGGAACATGATAACTAATGCTATCATGAACATTAGTGCATAACTGTCTATACATATGCTTTCATTTGTCTTTGGAAAGTTTCTAGAAGTAGAGTTTTTGAGTCCTATGGTGAGTTTATGGTTGAATGTTTAGGAAACTGCCAATTTATTCTTAATAGAGAATATACTATTACATGCTACCAGCCCTGGAAAATGTTTCCAGTATCTCCATATATCCTCAGAACTTAGCATTTTCTTGTTTGCCTTCTCCTCAGCGCTAGACATTTGATTATATAGTCTTATCTCATTGCATTTAGAGAATCATGTGTTGAAAGTTTAATAGAAGTAGAAGAGCTGAGAAAGGGTTTCTTTTGCACTGTGCTAGTAATAAAGTTACTCCAAAATAGAAATTTTGGAAAACAAACAGTGATATGAACTAGACACAACAGCAGCACAACAGGAAGTGATGGTTAACACTGAAAGAAAAAGAGGTTATAAATTTGAGAGAGTGGAGGGTGAGGTTACATGGTGGGAGTTAAAGGGAAAATGATAACTATTTTAACTTATTTTAACTGTAAAAATGTATGCAAAAAAACAGACAAGGTGAGAATATGCAAATTTATAAGTTTGGGAGCATACATTATGGAAATTGCATGGGTCTGCAGATATGTATGTACAACTATCATATAACCAATGGAGAACTAATAACTAAAATAAGAAAGAAAATACAAAGGCTGTGTAAGATACACAGTCTTTTCCATGGAGAAAACTGAATCCTGATGCAGTCATATTGTGTTTGAGATTACCTGGAAAGTGTGGAGTGAAGAATTAAAAAATCTCGATGGATCTACTATTCATACTATTAGTCTTAGAACAGTAATGCTTTAAAATTTAAAAGGCATGAGAAAGTAAAAAGTATTGTCCTTGTAATGTCTGAGGATTTTAAATTTGCAACAAACAATATAAATAGGCAAACTCACCATCTATGTCCATAAGTGAGCAGTATAATTAGACACTAGAAATGTTTAAAAGCAGGCATAACTCACTGAAATGACTACGGAAGACTTCTATTACAGAATCAATAGAAATCTGGAAGAAATCTTAAATACAATTTGATAACTATTTTGGCTTTTATAGTAAGTATGTAATTTTCAAAACACACTACTTTGTGTACTCACATTTTGCCAAATAACCTCTTACTTGTTAAAAGTTACTCCCACCAATTTAAATGCAGGCCGCAAAACAGGTGTACACTCTTAATACATGTTTTCAGTTTGAACAGCAGACATTTTAAGTAATTTTTATATTTACCAACAAAGATATGTATCTCACATTTGCTCCATTTATTAGTAGAAAATAATATTATTCATTGAATCAAGATTGTATCATAATTACCACCATTATCACCATCATCAGACAATGTGGTTTCGTTTGTAATAACACAGATTCTGAAGTCTTTTATTCTCTAATTCCTAGTGTCATCTATTTTTACAAACTTGAAGAGTTCACCCAAACTTTTAAGACTTATCTATCTAGAAGACAAACACATATCTCACATTCATCAGAAGACTCAAAACAAATTTACACAAATATTTAGAGGAATGTGTGAGACAGTCTTAGAATTGACACATTGGTGTATATTGCTAGAATCAATTTCAGATTCAGAGCCAAACCATATGAGCTTCTAATTTGACTCAGTGACCACCACCACAAAAAGTTTCCATAATCGTGAACAAAGCAGGGTTTCAGTGCTACAAAACAAGGATTTCAAGTTTCAGATTCATAAGAGCAGAAGCATCTCCTAAAGAATCAAAGTTTTAATTAAAAGTAAATGATTGGTGACTATATAAAATATAAAATGTAAAATAAAGTTAGCTGAATAAGTTTAAATTAGTTCAAACCTAATTAAATAGCTGAGGTTTCTGACAGAGCTACATATAATTTTGAGTAAAAAAAATTCCCAACAAAATAGCATCATTTGCACTGTTCTATTTATATCAAGTTCAAAACTAATAATTGATAATTATGTCAACAAAAGTTAAAAGAAAGATGACAGCTAAAGTGGACAATGGATCTGGTGGGGCATTAGGAAGCCGTCTGGTAATGTCCTCCTAACTGGTGTCAAAAGTAGTTACTGGGTACATGTAGATGTGAACTTAATTGAGCCATATAAGTTTCATGAACTTTACTGAATGCCTATCTGACTTGAACTAAAATAATTTCAAAATTCTAGATTTAAGATGTCAAGATTCGCCGGGCGGTGGTGGCTCACGCCTTTAATCCCAGCACTTGGGAGGCAGAGGCAGGCGGATTTCTGAGTTCGAGGCCAGCCTGGTCTACAGAGTGAGTTCCAGGACAGCCAAGACTACACAAGAAACCCTGTCTCGAAAAACAAAACAAAACAAAACAAAAACAACAACAACAAAACCCAAAGAAGTCAAGATTCTGATTGGACAGACCATAATGCCTGTCTTCTATAACTCCACCTCTCCTACTTTTCTTTTGACTGGTGTCCCTGGATTGGAGTGGGCTCATCCCTGGATCTCCATTCCCTTCTGCTGCCTCTACTTAATTGCACTATCTGGAAATTCTTTGATCCTGTTCGTAGTCCTTACTGAACCAACTCTCCAAGAGCCCATGTACTATTTCCTCTCTATGTTGTCCACCACTGATATTGGTCTCTGCCTCTCTACAATCGTGACAGTGCTGGGAATATTCTGGCTCAATGCCCGGGAGATCAGCTTCAGTGCCTGCTTGTCACAGATGTTCTTCATTCATCTCTTCACATTCATGGAGTCATCAGTACTTCTGGCTATGGCCTTTGATCGTTTTGTAGCCATCTCAAACCCCTTGACATATGCTGCCATTCTAACTCATGGAAGGATTGCACAAATTGGCCTGGCAGTCATTACTAGAGGGACTGTCATTTTGACCCCACTAGTCCTGCTCCTTAAGCGCCTATCATTTTGCCGTAGCCATGTGCTCCATCACTCCTATTGCTTCCACCCTGACGTGATGAAACTCTCATGCTCGGACACAAAGATCAACAGTGCATTTGGACTAACTGCAATGATCTCTACTGCTGGAGTGGACTCCATCTTTATCCTGCTCTCCTATGCCCTGATCATTCGCTCAGTTCTCAGCATCGCATCCCCTGGGGAAAGGAAGAAGGCTTTCAGCACCTGCATTTTTCATATCACTGCCGTTGCCATTTTCTACATCCCCTTGATCAGTCTGTCCTTTGTCCACAGGTTTGGAAAACATGCCCCACCCTATGTGCTCACTCTCATTGCAAATGTGTACTTGCTCATCCCCCCTGTGATGAATCCCATCATCTATAGTGTGAAAACAAAGCAGATTCAGAGAGCTATTCTCAGACTTGTACATTGTAAAGGACCTCATGTTTAATAATCAGTAATCACCTAAAGATGTATTTCAAGATGAGAAACAATTATCATACATTAAAGGCTAAAGTCATATGGATCTAGGTATAATCCAATCAAATGCATTTAAAACAATATTTCCCAATGCATTTTTCTTTTTTTACCACTAGAACACTTATGCAGATTCTCATTATCTTGTATTATTTTGCATTTTATTATTTTAACTTTTATTTTTTCTAATTTAAATTTTTCATGCAACATATTTCAATTATTTCCCCTTCCCCAAATCCTCTCAGATAGCTCACCTTCCTATCTACCCAGTTTCATATTATTTCTCTCTATTTCTCACTCCAAAAACACAGCAAAAATAAAATACTAAAATCAAAATTAATGATGAATAAGGCCAAAAAATATTAAAACAAAACAAAATGAAGCAATACTACCCCTCCCCCTCCAACAAATGAGTCTGTTTTGTGCTGGCCAAGTGTTCTTAGGCATGGGGTCCTACCCTGGAGTGCCAGTAATATACTCAGTGACACTGCATTGACAAAAATTTAATTTCCCTTTCCAGAAAATATCAGTTTTAGATGTTTTAAATTAATTTTCCAAGACCTCAGCTGAAAAGAAATTTTAAAAGAGAAATAAATGTCTCTCTTGGATTTATTTCCCATATGTAAACTGAATGAACTAATAACTTTTATAATCTGGCTTCAATTTTCTCAAGACTTGAAAATTAGCCTAACTATGCCTTTAGATGGCTGCACCATTCCTTTCTACTTCAACATTTCACCCACTTTCCAACGTGAAAGTTTACAGTTTTAGAACTAATCTTTAAATACCCTCATTAAGTTTTTTAATAATGTCACCAGTGACATTCAACACTGTCTTCTGGTCATCAGCCTTTCCTGATGTTTTACCTTTCTATGACCGTGAGCATCGCATCGGTATGTCTGTGTAGTAGCCACACAAGTACTCATGAGGATATTAGTCAATTACATAGATAAAAACTGCCTTGATTTGTAAAGCTTCTCCAATACCTAGCCAAATATGATCCATATAATGGGCACTAATTGCTAGTTGTAGAATTATATTAGTCCTAATAGTCTCCCATATGTATTATTAGAACAATTCCAATGTAACCAGTTCCATTCCATGTGTGATATGTATGAGCTAAGAAATTGCTCTTATAACTGGTGGCAAGCTTTCTGTCTACATCATACAGCAATTTATCTTAGTTCTGAAACTATTTGAGAAACTGAAGTTTCCATAATTTATTCCAGCTTGAATAATGTGAACTCTGTGAATGACTTAAACTATGTTTTCTAGTGAATAAGTTTTTCCATTGGGTTTTAAATTTTCTGATATTCTGTAACTCTGTAGGGGCTAGAAAGCTCACAACATACCCTCTCCACTTGTTTCCACATACACTGGCTTCATCTCTGTTCTAACATTAAATTTCCTCTTTTTGTAGGTTTAAAAATCATTTTTTAAATCCTTTTTTTACAGTCCAGTTTTTATCCCCTTCTCGTGAATTTCCTCTTTATCTTTGTATTTAGTCCCAAGTCCCTCAAGAAAATCATGGCTTTCTCTATAGGTCTCCAACTTTGTCACTTTTCTTCTGTTTATTATAAAATGATCATAAAAAATCTTTTAAGAGTCTTTTAAATAAACTTTAATTACAGAAGAAATGATAAAGATGCTGTCATTAATAAACTATAATACAAAATAAGGATAAGGCCCTCCCTTACAACAGAATATTGTTGATTCTTTTTCTTCCTTCTACACTGAGTTTATATACATGGATATGCAAAATATGTTGGAAAGAGTAACCTTTAAAGCAAAATTTTATCATTTATAAATTGGAAAATTAATAAAACTCCTAGGAATACCATATCTACATTTGCAATATCAGTTTTTGTAGATTTGGGCTGAGAATGATGTTTCACATAGAACTAGAAGCACATGCATGTCTGCCAGTAAGAATGTCTTCCCAGATTCCACTGGCATCAACTCTTGGTTCCCAAATGCCCTACTATTCTAAAACACTGACAGATTAACACCTTAGAATTTGACAACAAAATCTAAGTCAGAACCTTGAGATTCTCATGGAGGAATTGACTCTAGCAAGTTATCCTCTAACTACCCCCAAAAGCAAACATTGTGTACACGCACAAACACACATACACAACTAAATAAAAATTAGTTCTATACTCCTTCCCCCCACAAAAAAAAGATATGTCAGTCTGATTTACCCTATTGTACTTTACTCACTAATAATTCTATAATAATAAGAAAATAGTACAGCCAGGCAGTGGTGTCACACGTCTTTAATTCCAGCACTTGGGAGGCACAGGCAGGCGGATTTCTGAGTTCAAGGCCAGCCTGGTCTACAGAGTGAGTTCCAGGACAACCAAGGCTATACAGAGAAACCCTGTCTCAAAAAACCAGAAAGAAAGAAAGAAAGAAAGAAAGAAAGAAAGAAAGAAAGAAAGAAAGAAAGAAAGAAAGAAAGGAAGGAAGGAAGAAAGGAAGGAAGAAGGAAAGAAAATAGCACATTTTACCATAGAACTATCCATCTCTTGTGACCTTAGGGATAGAACACCTAAGACCTTACTGCTCTCAAGACAGCATAACATATTTTGTATCTATATAAACTAGATTGGGATGATACTGAGAAGATAAACACAAACCTGATATCCACAGTAAGTAATATAGCTGATAAATAGTATTTCATTAAAGTGTTTCTTATAATGCATCTACTTTCATGAAAACATAATAATAAGAACAAATACTGTATAAATCAAGCTAAAAATAAATAAATAGTAACTCTGCAAGTACTACAAACCAGGGCATGACATAATAATCTAATTGACATTTAAATAAACATAAAGAACACAAACAAAAATAATGGAAGCCACATAAGGTGAAGTTCTATAATGTTCATGTAACTATTATTACAAATACTAATGATATTCAAAGGGAACATACATTCACAAAATAAAAAAATTGACTGACATTTAACATTGGTGAAGGCAACTTTTCCCTGTGAAATGTTAGAATGGATGTAGAATAATCACGGTACACTGATCGCTAAATAATCGCTGAACACTGTGATTGATGCAGGGTCTTATTAAAAAAAAAAAAAAAACCAACAATTCTAAACACAGACATACCATAGACGATATTTTAGTACTAAAATCAACTATCAAACTATGAAAAGACATTAAAGAAATTTTATTATCTATTACTAAGTGAAGGATGCCAATATGAAAAGGCTCTATACTACCATATAAACTATATAATTAAAACTATTTGCCACTTCGTAAGAGAAAAATCATTATGAAATGGTCACCAGGAGCATGGAGGGAGAGAGATGAGTACGTGTAGTGTAAGGCAGAATTTTAACATGGGGAAACTATTTGCCTGTTACTCCCTCAGGGACACACATCATTATTCATTTATTAAAGCCATAAACCAAACAATATCACCAGAGAACTTTACATTAAACTGCAAATTTCTGAATGCTTTTATGTGTCAATACTGAACAATCAATTGTAACAAAAATATCACTTTAGTGGATGATGTTAATGATGGAAGGGTGTGGTTGATGGTTATGCATGGACTAGGGTGGGGTGGGAGACTCTTTGTTTTGTACTTCATACAACTGTTTGTCAGTATAAAACCCCAGCTCTCACCTCAAAGGAAACAAGAGATAGACTATTCTGGAGCCAAATATAAGTGACTATGACCTGGAAACACAGACAGCTTTGTTTTCCAACACAGTAACATAAAAGTTTCAAAAGATTTATATGCATATAATTCATATATATATATATATATATATATATATATATATATATATATACATGAAGGTCATAAATCAAAACATATATTCAAATATATCAGTAAGTACCTCAGGTATCTATTACAGCAAATTAGGAGAACCTTCAGTATAGACCTCAGATGTTATCTGGTTACATTCTTAGCTCTTATGTTGGAACTACGCAACTGTTTATACAGTCCAAAAGAAATTATCTTACAGCAACAGGATGTTATGTCACACACAACATGGTTATTTAAGGGCTAAGATAACCAGGGGATTCCTGATATTTAGGTGGACCGACGTAGGCAGCAATGGGCACTTTGGCAGTTCCAGTGGCAAAAGATGTGATTGCTCAGGCAAAAGTAGCTAACGTTTGGTAAATTTTTTTCTTTCTTTAACTCTTTGCTATTTTAAGGCCTAAAGTCATTGGTTTCTGTATATAAACTCTTGCTGGTAGCAGTGGGGGATTAAGAAGAAAAGTGGCTTAATTGCTAGAGTTCTTTTCTCACTGGCTCAAGGACCTCTCACTGGTCAGGCAAGAGGCTTGGAACTCTTTAACTCTTCATGAACCAGAGAGAAAAAAAAGAAATTCGTTTACACAGATAACACACACACAGAGAGAGACACAAACTCATGCATACACAGACATTCTCTGGTCGGGCCCAACCACCCATCTCCTGAACTCCAGAAGTGTTCCTACATATTTACATACATACAAATATACCAATACACATTCGTATATGCATGCATATAGATATATACACTTGATGGATAGGACTGAGCCTCAAATACATTTGAATGAATGGGGCAGAGTGCCACTCCCCCCACAAGCCACCACTTTGTTTCTTCTTTCTAGTCTTTTTATACATTTTTAGACAAAAGTTCTATACGTTACCTCATAGGGTAGTCATAGAAAGATGTCGGTAGTGAATTCAGAGCAGTATTTCATTCTATAAACTAATTATAATTTCAAAACAACAGGTTCACGTGGTCTTGCTTTATCAGAGTGCACACCTGTGCCTTCATCCTTGGACCTGACCTAGAATGAATGTTTTTCCTTGATCTCAAATTTATCCCAAGCCTATTTCTCTTCTTAATGTAATTGTGAAGGCTCATTATATTTTTTAATATGCAGTCTTCTCTTACTATTCTGTGAGGAGGGGGCACATTCTATACTTGATTCTAACTTTATTACATCTTTCTTGCAAAAGAACTAAACCATCTCTCTAAATCTTTTTCTTAAAATTATTTGAATCAAATCAGGAATTCAATAAAATAATTAATTCATCTAAATAGCACTAATTCATGAAAGTTCATCTTCACATTGATCTGCAGGAAATTTGCCCAATAGGGAAGGATGACGCTCAGGAATTATTAGGCTATGTAATAGTAACAGGAAAGGCCTGTCATCTGGAAGAGACAATCCCGTGATAAAGTCCTTAAGGACCTTGCGTCTCAGAGCATACCTATCATAGCCATGCAAAACACTAAGCCATCTCAGAAAACTCACTTGCATGCCTTCAGTCTTTCCTAGATGGCTTCTGATATAAGAAAATACAAGGTAACTTAATTCTAGTCCTTTCACCATTAGAAGCTCTACATAGTCACTGTATTCAAATTAAATAATCTACATTTGTAGAATGGTCAATGTAGGTATGACTTTTGTCCAGAAACTTTACTTCTTGTTATTTCTTACCTCCTGTCTAAAATAAAAATATATTTCTTTTGATATTTCTCTCTCTTTCTCTCTCTTTCACACACACACACACACACACACACACACACACACA
This sequence comes from Rhabdomys pumilio, assembly GCA_030674055.1. NCBI lineage: Eukaryota > Metazoa > Chordata > Mammalia > Rodentia > Muridae > Rhabdomys > Rhabdomys pumilio. Next base: position 93,712,834 of record JANHMN010000003.1, on the reverse strand, counting down.
CACACACACACGCACACACTCATGATGGAGGTAAAATAACTCTGCCTAAAGTCCCAGAATATAGGATGATTTTTATGGTCTACTTCCAAAGTAAGTAGGGAAATTACCTCCCTATACTTTGCAGATTTTAACACTGATATTTTCCCTGACAAACATCAATCACAAGTTTAAAAATAAGCACCTCATCCACTGTTTGTGAAGCTACTGGATCCATAAGCTGTGAAGATCTAATGTTCAGTGTACAGACGGTAAATAATGCTATGTTGGAAGCTTAAAGTTGGCTGTGAAAGTTAATTGTGAAACTCGTCAACAAAGGACTAAGTTATAACACGGTGGCTAAGTTAATGATCTAGACATGCATGGTCAAATTAATTCAAGACTTAAAGGTAAAGCTTTAAAAGGAAAAGATCTGCTTTATTATTGTAGATTGTTTTTTCAGATATAACATGCTTACCATCTTGGAGTATAGATTACTTTGGAACAGAAACCATGACAAAGGAGTCCAGAGACACAATATTAGCTTTGTCTGTGGCGATAGTTATATAGCTATTGACACTATCCAGAAGGAAAGAGGAGAATCCCAGGACCTTCTTCATCAGGGATTCCACACTTTGCCCCTCCTGCCACTCTCCAGGATGTGACTTATCTTAGGAGATTCACGAGTACATAAGAACTAGAAGCTAATGGAGAAAAGAATTCCATGGTGCAGCTTCCACACAGTGAAGAACAATTAAATACAGCACTTCAGATGAGCTATGAATTGACAAAAAAAGTCATTAAAAATGCATGAACACAGTGCTCACGCAACTAATAGATTTCATAATTGAACTTTTCAGTGAGACTATTATTGAAAGAATCCTAATATTACAGGAACCAGTGTGGAATATTTTAAAAGCATATCCTTATTACTCAAAATATGAATGTGAGCAGAGGGAACAGAGAGCAGCAACACACTACTAGCTTTCTTCAAAGATCACAGTATTGACAGACCAGAGCTGTTTTCTGAGCTGCTTTATTCGGGTTCTTGATCACTTCAAAAGCTGAAGAGTCTTGAGCACATTTCTGTCTGACTCTAGTATAGATAAGTAAAGGGAAACATACCATAAAACTTCTTGTTAAATTTTTATATTTGGTAGTTATAAATGTTTAAAGACTATAGGCAAACATTTTAGCTGTTAAAAGCACCATATCTTGCCGGTGAGCAACAGCCCTTTCTAAGCAATCTGCTTGAAAGTACAAGATGATACAGGCTGTCCTTCATTACATAAGTGATGTTAAACACAGCAGGCATGGAAATTACTCTTATAAAAAACAAATGCAGCTTTTGTTCTTTCAGAGTTGCTGAGTTGAAAGCACCCTTTTCTAACACTGGTGACAAAGTGAGGTGACAAAGTCAGCCTTCTGCCATCACTAGGACTTTTTATCTAAGTCTATGAAACATCAATTAAAAATATATAAGCACCAGTTCAATAATCAGATTAACATATCATCATTCAAAGATGATTTCCTTCCAGCTGCCTGAGCTGTAGCTGGCTACACTTGAGCCTCTGGATACTCGGAAAGACAATGTCTTCGTTTTGACTCTCATCTTAGGAACCATTATTTTTAACATTGATGAACTCAAATTTAAAGGAAGATAAAAGACATAAAACAAATACAGCACTTATTTATATGGAATTATTGTAAGTTGCTTCCATATTTGTTAGACCTAGAGATTATACTGACACTTTTGAGAATCTATCAAAGATCTCCCTCTAAACAATACTGCTTCTCGTAGGCTCCTCTAATGTGGACACACTCTAAGAGAACACTCTTAATTGTCTCTCTTAAATGCAAATGGTTTTTATAGGAAATGTTTATGCATCCTTTGCAAAATCAGATCTTATGAGATAAGCATTGGCCTAGTAGGTGAAGCAATAATTCTTCTTCTAACACCATAGCAACCCCCAACTGCCCAAGCCCTTTACTGGCTCTTCATAGCTTTTTCAGAAGGAATCAGACATCAATCTCCATTAATTCCCATTCCTCTCTGAAGGCACCATTATGTTTTCCCAACCTGTGTGACTGTTTCTCCTTTGTTGAGCTAGAAAACAAACTAAGCATAGCTTTTTCTAGAATAATCCTTTCCTCAAAGTCTATCTGGCAGTACTTCCCTCTCTGTGTCATTGGATACCTTGTCTAATACAATCCCCTGACCTCAGAAAAAGAAAACAAGGTTAAGAGAACAAAAAAGGATGACAGTACTTGCAGAAAAGAACACGTGAGGCTACCCTCAAGTGAGCCTAAGGACATTTATCCAGATCTCTACAGATCTTGAGTGAAATCTGTCTCTTTCTTTTTTCTGGTTCTGGGACCTAGGACCATGTGAAGAAACAGCCTACATAGAACCTCCATGCCTAAAAATCACCTGAGTGGGGCTTTTTCAAAGACTTCACATGAGGTAAAGCTAGACTCATGGAAATAAACCTATATTAAGGCACAAAAACATTTATTTATATGATAGGCTAGGGGGAAGATGTGAACCAATGTTATGCATCTCAGGTTCCAAAGAACTTACAGATTGGTTCAAATAGACACAGTAAGGACAAGGAGCTCTTAACTTCTCTTATTCAAAGTACCATGAATACTCAGGAAACAAACTTTATTCAAACAAATGTGATTGAATTTTTAAAATATGTTTCCTTTTTATGTTTATTTTACTAATTTTTAATGTTACCACAGTTAGCTTTAGTATCTTCAGTTGTATACATATGATTTTAGGAAGAAAGCACAGACACTTTTCGATCCATGTCCTATGTTGTTATATCTTCAAACTTCATTTTTTATTTTTTATTAGTATCTTTAATCTTTTTTTTTTACACTCCAGTCATTATCTCCCTCCCAGGTCTGCCTTCCTATAATTCCTCATCCCATTCCTCCTCCCTCTCAAGAGGATGTCCTCACCCTCCAATCCCACCCCATATCAGCACTCCTTGAGGCCTCAGTTCTCTCCAGGTTTAGGTACCTCATCTCTCATTGAATCCAGACCAGGCAGTCCTCTGCTGTATATGTGTTAGGGGCCTTGGACCAGCTAGTGTATGCGCCCTGATAGTTGACTCAATGTCTGAGAGATCTCAGGAGTCCAGGTTAGTTGAGATTGCTGGTTTTCCAATGGGGTCACCCTTCTCCTCAGATTCTTTTAGCCTTTCCCTAGTTCAACCACAGGGGTACCCGACTTCAATCCATTCAGCATTCAGTTGTAAATATTTGCATCTGTCTCATTCAGCTGTTTGTTGGACCTCTCTGAGTGTAGCCATTTGAAGTTCTTGTCTGGAATCACACCATAGCATCAGGAATAGTGTCAGGCCTTGAAGCCTCCCTTTGAGATGGATCCCAATTTGGGTCAGTCACTGGACCTCCTTTCCCTCGGTCTCTTCTCCATTTTGTCCCTGAAGTTCTTTTAGACAGGAACAATTCTGAGTCACATAGTTTTTGACTGTGGGATGGCAACTCCATCCCTCCACTTGATGTCCTGTCTTTCAGTTCCTTCTCTCCATTGTAGGGCATTTCATCTAAGGTCTCTCCCTCCCTTTGGGTCATGAGAGTCTCTCACCTCCCAGGTTTCTAGTACATTCTAAAGGGTCCCCCACCTGGCACCTCCTGAGGTTACTTTACCTATGTTCATTCATTTTGCTGGCCCTCAGGGATTCACTCCTGTCCCCTCCTCCAATACCTGATCATATTTCCCTTTTCTCCTCCCACCCCCTTTTCCAAGGTCTCTCCCTCCCTCAGCACACCACCTCCCTGATAACTTTCTTCTCCCTCCCAAGTAGGATAGGCGTTTCCTCACTTGGGCCCTTCAGCTTGTTAACCTTCCTGAGTGCTGTGGATTATATCCTGGGTATTCTGTACTTTTTTGGCTATTATTTATACTTATTAGTGAATACATACCATGGATATCCTTTTTGAGCCAGAGTTACCTCACTCAGGATGATATTTTCTAGTTCAATTCATTTGCCTGCAAAGCTCAGGACGTCCATATTCTTAATAGCTGAGTAGTATTGCGTTGTGTAAATGAACCACATTTTCTGTATCCATTATTTTGTTGTGAAACATCTGGGTTGTTTCCAGCTTCTGGATATCACAAACAAGGCTTCTATGAACATAGTGGAGCACCTGCCTCTGTTTCATGGTGGGCATATTTTGGGTATGTGCACAAGGTATAGCTGAGTCTTCAAGTAGATCTATTTCCAATTTTCTGAGGAACCTCCAGATTGATTTCCAGAGTGGTTGTACCAGTTTTCAATCCCACCAGCAATGGAGAAGTGTTCCTCTTTCTCCACATTCTCAAGGTTAGCTTCAATAGCTCTTTACATATTTTGGATATTAGCCTTCTATTGGTTAGCGGGGTTTAGTGAAGTTTTTTTGCCAATATGTGCATTGCCGATTTGACCAGTTGACTATGTCTTTGACGTACAGAAGCTTTTAAGTTTCATGAGGTCCCATTTATCAATTCTTGAATTTAGAGCCTGAGCCATTCATGATCTCCCCACCCTGTGCCAATGAGTTCAAAGCTTTTTCCCATTTTTGTCTTCTATTGGATTTAGTGTATCTTGTTATGTTGAGGTCCTGGATCTATTTGGACTTGAGCTTTGTGCAAGGTGACAAATACAGATCTATTTTCATTTTTCTACAAACCAACTGCCAGTTAGACTGGCACCATTTATTGAAGATGCTCTCTTTTGTCCATCATGTATTTTTGGTTTCTTTGTCAAAAATCAAGTGTCCATAATTGTGTGGTTTTAATTCTGAGTCTTCAATTCTATTCCATCAATCAACCTGTCTATCTTTGTACCAATACTGTGTAGTTTTTATCAATATTGCTCTGTAATACAGCTTGAGATCAGACATGGTGGTTACACCAGCAGTTATTTTATTAATAATTGTTTTAGCTATCCTGGGATTTTTATTTTTCTATATGAAATTGAGAATTGCTCTTTCCATGTCTTTGAATAATTGAGTTGGAATTTTGATGGGTATCACATTTAATCTGTAGATTGCTTTTGATAGGATGGGCATTTTTACTACGTTAATCCTACCAATCGATGAATATGGGAGATCTCTCCATTTTCAGAGGTCTTCAGTTTCTTTCTTGAGAGTTCTTGTCATACAGATCTTTCATTTGTTTGGTTAGAGTTACCACAAGATATTTTATATTATTTGGGACTATTGTGAAGGGTGGTGTTTCTCTATTTTTTTCAGTCTATCATTTGTATAAAGGAAGTATAAACTGATTCGTTTGAGTTAATTTTATATCTGGCCATGTATTTCCTTACTGGTGTTATTTCTACTATTTTTATTAGACAGAGGCTGATATGATCATTTTTTCTTGATGAAGATGTCCAAGTGTAATATTACTTCTTATTTGGCTATTTTATTTATTTACATTTCAAATGTTTTCCCCCTTCCAGGTTTCCCCTCCACAAACTACCTATCCTATTCCACCTCACCCTGCTTCTATGAGGGTGCTAGTCCACTCACCCACCCACTGCCACCTCACTGCCTGCCCTAGCATTCTCCTAAACTGGGGCACTGAGCGTTCACAGGGCAAAGGGCCTCCACTCCCATTGATGCCAGATAAGGCAATTCTTTACTACACATGCAGTTGGAGCCATGAGTTCCTCCATGTATACTCTTTGGTTGGTGGTTTAGTCCCTGGGAGCTCTGGGGGATCTAGGTTGGTTGATATTGTTGGTCTTCCTATGACGTTGCAAACCCCTTCATCTACTTAGTCCTTCCCCTAACTCCTCCACTGGGGTCCCCATGCTCAGTCCAATGATTGGCTGTGAGCATTTACATCTGTATTGGTCAGGCTCTGGCAGAGCCTCTCAGGAGCCTCTCAGAGCTATATCAGGCTCCTGTGAGCAAGCACTTCTTGGCATCATCAATAGTGTCTGGGTTTGGTGACTGTATATGGGGTGGATCCCCAGTTGGAACAGTCTCTGACCTTTCCTTCAGTCTCTGCTTCACTCTTTGTCCCTACATTTCTTTCAGACAGGAGCAATTCTGTATTGATATTTCCAAGATGGGTGGCTGGCCTCATCCCTCAATCAGGAGCTGTGCCTAACCACTAAATATGGTCTCATTAAAATATTTCTAAATTCATTTTCTTATAATTTTGGCAACCCAAAGAAAACTAATATATTATGTAAATATTTTTATTTATTTTTGAAAATTGTATGCATGTTTATAATGAAATATTGTATCTACCATGATGCCCTCCAACATTCTACACATTTTTCATCACACCACTCCCAATTTCATGTATTTTTTTAATCCTGGAGTCTTACTCATATGTTTAGATGCCTTAAGGTGGGATTCCGTCTTCTGAGAGAAAAAATAAATTAATGGGTTCATGACCCTATATTTCTTTAATGACCCTTCCAGGCAAGTTTTCCTTCTGTTGCCATAGTGGCACAAGTGTTATGAAATACATAATCACTTTCTGATTAGATTTGAACCCTGTACTACAAATGGCAATTTCATACATGATATTGTAATTCTGCTCAAAGCTCATGGCTAGAGATCTCACATGCACAAAGGAAGAATCTGCTGTTCTTATCTTGCTCACTGATCATGGTGTCAAATTGCCTTCTAAATGCTCATGGTTATACTCACAGACTAGGCTCTCAGCCTTGGTCAGAAAATCTTCTTTATGTATCGGGGGCAACAATCAACAAGGAGATACAGAAATTATTGAAGTATTAAAAGTAGTGACTGTGTGCTCAGCTCTAAACAGGATAACTGTATTACCCTCACACCCTCACCACCAAGGCTTACAAAAATAATTTATATGTAAATGACCTTTGCAAAATCATGAGAACAGAATTATTAAGTAGTGAACACAAAACTAGTACAGTGAAAAAAAATCATACATTATAGTTTAGTAAGACAGAGATAATTTTCACAAAAGGCTTATACTAAAACTTTTTCCATAAACTAAAAGAAGATATGAACATTTGTCAATTGTTCATGGAGATACACATGATATGATTTTTTAATTTATATTAATATAAATTTAAATTTTACTTCTATATATCTGTGTATTTTATTAGGTATAAATTTTTAAATATTCATTGTACATGGTACTGTATAACATGAGTATGCTGTCACACAAACTTGTATCCTACACTGAGAACACCATCACCATGCTCCTTGCTCCTGCCCTTTTCACTACTCCACTTCTTTCTAGTCACCTTATTCTCCTAGGCAGCCTTCCTTCTGTTGTCATGTCTTATATGCATGCATGATTTTTCATAGCATTATAAAATCTACAAACAACACTATCAGAAACACAGCATATTTCCTTCTGGGATGGAATTTATTTGTATAATATTGAGAGCTCTGGCTGCATCCATTTTTCTCAAACTTGTAACTATGTTCTTCATGATTAGAAGAGAATCCATTGTATATATACACCACATATTTTATGCAACCTGTTGTGGGACACCTAGGTTGTTTGATAACTTAGCTGTTATGAAAAGTGTGGCAATAATCTTTAGAGGGAAAAATATCTTCATAAAGGAAATATCAAAGCCATGTAGTAGATATACCTCCTCTTCTAGTTAAATAGAAACACTCTCCACTTCAAAACAAAGTAAAATGATTGCTTATCTAAACTACTAAAAATATTTGATATTATGATCAGGAAATGTCCATAATATCATGGAAAATGTTTCAGGAAAAAGTGATAGCTCTAAAAATCTGTGGTTCATATTACTATCTCTTAACTCATTGTCTTCTTGCTTAAACCTGAAGCTATATCAAAAACTTGCAACAAGAGCATCAATGTACACATTATAACCTCCTCTAATGTCATTTGATTCACTCATACAATGACAGAGTAGAACAGTAAAACAACCATCTAGCTCTTTGTCATTCTGAAATGGAAAACTTTCAATACAGCCTTCCGAATCTGCCTGGTCTTCACACTGTAGATGATGGGATTCATGACAGGAGGGATCAGCAGGTAGGCATTGGCAATCAGAGTATGGACATATGGTGGAGCTCGTTTTCCAAATCTGTGGACAAAGGACAGACTAATCAATGGAATATAGAACACAGCCACAGCCCCAATGTGAGAGATACACGTGCTGAAGGCTTTCTTCCTCTCTTCTGGGGAGGCAATGCTGAGGACAGTTCTGATGATCAGGACATAGGAAAGGATGATGAAGACAGAGTCAACTCCAGCAGTGGAGATCAGGGCGGTGAGCCCAACTGCACTGTTGATCCTGGTGTCTGTGCATGAGAGCTTCATGACATCGGGGTGGAAACAGTAGGAGTGGTGGAGCACATGGCTGCTACAATAGGATAATCTTTTAAGAAGGACAACCATAGGAGTCAGTATCAGTGTACCCCGGGTAACAATTGCTATTGCAATCTGAGCTATTTTAAGTTCAGTTAAGACGGAAGCATATCTAAGAGGGTTGGAGATGGCCACATAACGATCAAAAGCCATAGCCAACAGCACTGAGGATTCCATGACAGTGAAGAGTTGAATGAAGAACATCTGTGACAAGCAGGCATTGAAGCTGATCTCCCTGGCATTGAACCAGAATATCCCCAACATGGTGACCAGAGTGGATATGGAGAGCCCAAGGTCAGTGGTGGACAGCATGGAGAGGAAGTAATACATAGGCTCGTGGAGGCTGGGCTGGGTGAAAATGGCAAAGAGTATTAGGCTGTTCCCAGAGAGGGCAGTTGCATAGAGAAAGCAGAAGGGAATGGAGATCCAGGTGTGGAAGGCTTCCAGTCCGGGCACACCAGTGAGCAGGAAAATGATGGAAGAAGCTGTGGTGTTCTGGAAGGTTGACATATGGAATTCAAATATTACAATTGCAGCTGGGGATCCTGCAAAGACAAGTGTGGTCATTCAAAGAGTGGCTGTTTGAAATATCAAAAAAATGTGTGTGTGAAGTTTCTATATAAACTAGTCATTATAAGCAACTATGTATTATGTAAATATTATGGACAGTTGTAATTTTTATTGTTCTCAGGCCAAATTTCTTACAAATTCGTAGTCTACATTTGATGGGTGTCAAATGCTCTGCCATTCACTAAGTTACCAGATAACAAATAATTGCAGTGAGTGTACCTCTGTTTTCTTAGCTCTCGCTTAATGTTGATGTTCCTACCCAAGAAGATTGTTATAAGGAATATACTAGGTAATACACGAGAAAGCTCTGCAGAGCGGTCCACTGACATAAATCTCACAAATACTAGTTGTGTTTATTGTGACCCATTTATAACAAGCAGTATAGGGGATCACCTAGATGACCACCAATAGATGGCTGGATAAAAATAACATAGTGGTACACAATGAGGTTTTACACAGCCACAGAGTAAACCAAAATTATGTCACTTGCAGAAAAATGAATGAAACCAAATATCATTAGATTAAGGGGAATAAGGCAGATTTATGAGCATAATGCCACACGTCTCTCCTATGCTTAGATACACACACACACACACACACACACACACACACACAGTGATACACAATGATACACACACTGTGTGTGTGTGTGTGTGTGTGTGTGTGTGTGTGTGTGTGTGTGTGT
>JANHMN010000003.1:93675343-93688214 GCA_030674055.1 Rhabdomys pumilio | reverse complement strand
GCAGAAGGGAATGGAGATCCAGGTGTGGAAGGCTTCCAGCCCGGGCACACCAGTGAGCAGGAAAATGATGGAAGAAGCTGTGGCATTCTCTAAGGTTGACATAGTGAATTCAAACTTCAGTATATTCTGCTGAGTGTCCTACAATGATAGTATATATTTATTCAGGATGCACCCAGTACAAAATGGGTCCCTTCACTAGTAAACATTCCTGAAAGATAATAGCTTTTACAAATGATAGCTTGTTACAAATGGAGCAGGAAAACTGGAGGAACAGCTGAGACCATTTCCTTAAAGGAACAAAGTCATGGAATGAAGAATTGCATAAGGATGAATTCTATACAAAAGTAGTATACTAAGTGAATTGAGGTAGTCTTGGAAAGGCACAAATCACAGGGTTTTTTTTTTTTCATATGGAACCGTTTTTTGGAAGCATATGAAAACATAAGAGGGAGAAATATGGCTGTGTATTTTAGGAGGGGTGACTAGAAAACCAGACAAAGCTTGCCATTCCTAGCCACAGTCAAAGGGTAAGGAGGACATGAGATCTGGCTCAGCAGGAGAGCATTACATAGTAGGTGTGAAGCTCTGGTGTCTGTCTCAGCTTCAGAAAAAAAAACAAAGAAAGAAAGAGAGAGAAACACAGAGAGAGACAGAGACAGAGACAGAGAGAGACAGAGAGACAGAGACAGAGAGACAGACAGACAGACACGGAGAGACAGAAAGAGAGAGAGAGAGAGAGAGAGAGAGAGAGAGAGAGAGAGAGAATGGTAGGGTGGGAAGGAAGGAGTACAGGAGGTTGGGAGAAAGGGAAAGATGGAGGGAAGGAGAGGGAAGAAACAAAAGCATACCATAACAAAAGTCTGTACAATAATGCCAATTTCCTCAACAACCTAAATTTCATTCTAAAATATTTGTCTCTTCCCTCCATAGTATGTTGCCTAACTGTCTTGAGTTTTTACAACAATGGTTCATGTGGTGGAAACCTGGCATCTGGCATCAACTGACATGTAACATTCTGCTACATAACGTGACGTCTGTTTGGCTACATTTAAAAGTTTTAAGATTTCAGTGGTTTGAACCAAGGCTCATACCTTACAATTCTCTGTGTTGGAGTGTTGCAAACTTAGGTCCTCAACTCAGGATGTCAGAAAGCAGAATTTGAGATTTCAGCCCTGAGCTGTGTATTCCCCTGGAATTCAGAGTCCTCTCTGAGATTATTCAGGTTACTGGCAGAATTCAAATATTTATGGCACAAATTTGAGGTCTCCAGTCTCTTGCTGGCTGATGAGTGGAGGAGGAAACTCATGCACCCTTGACGCCATCTTGGGGTTCATACACAAGATTCTCTCACAACATGACTTTGTACCTCTTCAAATATAAAACAAGAAGTCTGCAGCTTCACTTTCCCTCCAAAATCTCCTGTGATTGATTAGGTCACAGGACTCAGTTAATCTTTGCAATCTTTGTGTAGATTAACTTGATGTAAACCAACCAAAGACCTTATCTGCATCAGTAAAACTCTTCTATGTACTGTGATCAACAATCCATTACATACACTGGCATGCCTTGCTCACACTGAATAGATCAGGGGGATTATTCTCAAACAAAACAAATAACATGGGGTGAATAATAAACTTTAGGGGCCTCTGAGAATTCTATACACCACAACTAACAGAGCCACCAACTCTCTAACCCTTTTTCTATTTTTTTTATTTTTGATATTATACCATAATTATATCATTTCACCTTTCCTTTTATTTTCTCCAAAACTCTCCCATATACCTCTCCTTGCTCTCTGTCAAATCCAGGGCCTCCTTTTTTATTAATTGTTGTTCTGTGCAAATATGTATATGTATGTACATGCAGTGACTATTGTTTGAGCACATTTTTCCTCTCGTTCCATCATCACCACTTTGCAAAACACTCGTATCGGTTTTGCAAGAAGTATAGAAATATTACTGAAAGTAGTTTCCTGGCCATGTGCTGCCAATTTTCAGACTTTCTCCCACTGATGCCAGTGGAATCTGTGCAAACACATCGTGCATACTCACCCTCTGTAGCCCAACTCACCTGCCTTCAGCATAAAGTCAAACTCAGTACCACGTCGCTAAAAATAAAGCTTTCCCAAACTAGCAAATACCTATTTTCTTAAAACTCTGAAAAGCTCAACCTGAGGTTTTCTTTACTTGACCAACCATCCAATATAACAAGCCCCTGCATATTGAAGTACTTTGCTTAAATAATGTAGCTCTCTTTTCCCAATGGGGCTAAGCTCTTCAGACTCTCTATCCGATCCATAGAGTTATTGATGAATTCAACATAAATTTATGTTTGTGGAAACACTCAGTGGCATCACCTTCACTAGGATGAATCACAGGAAAACACTTCTTCCTCTGAGTTATGTATATTCTTTTGGATTCATACATACAGATTAAAGGTTATTCTATTGTTTGATAGATACGCTATCTGAAAATATGCCTCTCTAAATAAGATAAGCTGGTGGTAGGTGGGCATCTTGCTTATTAATCATTATAATCTTTTGGAAAGATGCATCTTATTTTTATGTGGCATGTGTATGTCTATAGGAAATGGGGTTGTATATGCTAGAATGCTTAAAAACAAACTTGGGCTCTCCTCTTAACCACTGAGCCAAATATTCAGGCTCAAATTATTACTCATTAATGCCTTCCATTATATTATAGCAAATAAAAACAAAATAGTGTAAGTGTAATATTTGTACAGTCTAAATATTTAAAGAACTGACCAGTGATTCTGAACTTAGCTCAGGACCTCACTGTATTGCCTTCAGCACTCCCTCTCTCCTGTACTTCAAAAGTTTTCATTCAGAGTGTATTGCTTAGAAAAATGAAGGTTTGTTGTGGGGGGATCTGTATGTCTGTGTGTCTGTGTTAATGTATTCACCTGTTTTAGGGGTGTGCCTGCACATGCAGATATATTTGACAGAGGAACACTCCAGGTGTATTCTCTATCACCTTTCATCTTATTGTCTCCAGACAAGAATTCTTGCTGACATGGAGGAAGGTTGTCAGCTAGGAAGTTTCAACAAACTCCCTATCTGTTCCCCATAGTGCTGGCTTTTTACAAAGATACTGGAGATTCAAACTTCAGTTCACATGCTTGCATAACAGCATCTCTTACTCACTGAGCTGTCTCTTCAGGTATCTCCCAGAAAATGAGAGAACCTCGTATATTTCAGGCAGCCATCAAACTCTCTGTGTAGCCAAGAATGACATTAAGTTCCTAATCCTCCTGTCTCCAAATTCCAGAGTCCTGGGATTGCAGGGTATGCTATTTCATCCCATGTTACCTCCTTTATGCAGTGTTGTGGGTCAAAGCCAGGGAGTGGTGCGTGCTACCAACTGAGATACATCCTCATGCCCTCTGCCAGAAATGTTTAATGTGATTCATGGAGCTCATAGTCTCAACCACCCAGTGTGTGTGTGTGTGTGTGTGTGTGTGTGTGTGTGTGTGTGTGTCTGTCTGTCTGTCTGTCTGTCTGTGTGTGTCTGTCTGTGTGTGTGTCTGTCTGTCTGTCTGTCTGTCTACGCTTCCATGTGTGTCTGTGTGTATGTATGTATGTATGCATGTATGTACGTATGTATGTTTGTATGTATGTACGTATGTATGTATATATATATGTAGATCTGTGTGTATGTAAAACATTTGGGATTGTTTATGGATGAACCTGGTTTGTACCACAGAATAATCTATTCCCTCTCTCTTTTCTCTCTCTCTCTCTCTCTCTCTCTCTCTCTCTCTCTCTCTCTCTCTCTGCTCAATCATTTGTTATATTATTAACAAATATATTATTATATATTACTACTTATATTAAGATGATGACATCTCATATAAACTTTAACTCAGTATCAAAGCTCCTATGCTTAACTAATTTGAAACATCTTTTCTCTGCCCAGTGATGCATCAAACTTGTTAGAATCCTGGGCAATCCTAGGTCCCATGAAACTCCTGCCTTCAGCTAGACTAAGTTCTCCAAATGAGTACTTAATACTCCACTTTTATGAACTTTGGTAGATCGACAGTGGTATATGGGGGTTAAAAATAGCAAAATTTGTGAAAAATCAATTTGATACCAGGCAAACAGAATATGGGAGGTGTATGATAATAGCCACTGAAGATGACAATGTTGGAGCAGTGCACACAGGGCAGGAGAGCAGCGGGGCTTAGATGGCAGTTTTGAATGTTCCAAAACTACTCAGAAAACTCAGAATTGCAATGGTGCTTTAACCTGTTCTGTGCAGCAAAACAACTGTACTGTAGCACTGCTGGATTCACTTTGAGAGAACAAATGGCCCAAAGTTACAGATTTTTGATTTGTCTAGGTTTCCTTTGGAATCCAGAAGACCTCCATGAGGCTAATAAAATCTTTTTATTCTTATGAGAAACAGCAGATGTAAAAATCTACTGTTTTCTTGAATACAACAGCTGTACTTACAAGTACACAGATTGTTCTTTTGTGCCTTTCTCTCGAAGCCGGCTGAGGAGCTGAGGTCTTTTGCACAGGAATACAGAACATTTATAAGGAGAGCTGTCTCAGGCTTTCTGAAATCTCTTCATCAGAAAATCCCAGATGGAGATGATGTGGACCCCAGAGGATGAGGCTCCCATGGGCTCATTCTACTTTATGGTTTCCTTCCCCTCAGGCTCATTGTGAGCTCCTTCAGTTTCCATGAAGAAACAGTCTTATAATTCTTACTTGGTGTGTCAGAGTACCCTTTTATAAAAGCACATTTGTAAAAGTCCTCTCCCCATCTATGTTGGAATCCAGTGCTAAGTGACTTGATCTTGTGTAGGTCCTGTGCAGGGAAACAGTGGCTTTGAGTCCATTGCCCTGTAACCTTTAAAAAGATGTTTCTGTCACTACTGCTCCATAGACAGCCAAATAATCTTTATTAATTTTTTCAAAAAGCACTTGAAGGATTTATCATGTTCGCTAGATTGACACAGAGAACAGAACATAGTCCTTTTCCATCAAGAACTAGATGTAAAAAATCAGTGCTATATCACAAACTCTTTGTTTTCAGGATGACAATTCAGTATATGTACTCAGTGTGTAATGATAAAATTAGTATAGTTAGCATTTTCATGTCATATATATATATATATATATATATATACATATATACATATATGTATATATATATATTTTAATTTTCAGATTAAGCTGGAAAATTGTATAATTATGTGACATAACTTTAGTTTCAGTGTATGACTGCATTGTGTGATGATCAAGTCAGAAGATGGTTTCCTATTTGTGCATTCTAGACAGTACATTGCTAGGTCTTTCATTTGACAAAGAGATCTCAAAGTTTCCTTAGAAAACAGAAGAGTACTCATTTCAATCATGTTTTCTCATTGATTCGTTAGTGATTCTACTATCACATCTTATTCAACTATGAATAGTTGATTGGCAATGATTATCATTTTAAAGGTACTATATAAATTATGCAATTATTGAAACATATCTTAGGGTCTTTATTATATGAGGCATTAATACTTATATAATCTAGAGGACTAACTTCAATTTATAAATGACCATAAACACATTCTAACCATACTACAACAGGTATAACATTAATAATAGAATAATAATTAGACAACATGATATTCCTGTTATTAGGGAATCCAGACCCTAAAACTCTGCAGGCAAGAACTTACAAACTTAAAATAAATAAAATATATTTATTAACAGGCTCTTTCAAGCTACAGTATTAAATCACACAAGTGAATAATAAAACAAAAATTCAAGGAAGACTAACTTAAAAAAAAAAAAAAAAGAAAGAAACCCTTAAAACTTTCCTAAGATGGCTTAACAAAGAATACTTTTAGCATGGCCTTGCGAATTTGTTTGGTTTTCACACTATAGATTATGGGATTCATTACCGGAGGAATGAGCAGATAAACATTGGCAATCAGAGTGTGCACAAAGGGAGGAGCATGTTTCCCAAACCTGTGCACCAGTGACAAGCTGATCATAGGGATGTAGAAGATGGCAACAGCACTGAGATGGGAGACACAGGTACCAAATGCCTTTTTCCGCTCCTCCTTGGATGCAATGCAAAGGACAGAATGGATGATTAGAACATAAGAGAGAAGGATCAAGACAGAGTCCAACCCTGCAGTAGAAATGACAATGGCCAAGCCAAAGGCACTGTTGATCCTGGTGTCTGAGCATGAGAGCTTCATCACATCAGGATGAAAGCAGTAGGAATGATGGAGCACATGGCTACGACAAAAAGACAGACGCTTGAGGAGCAGGAGTAAAGGAACAAGAGCTGTGGTTCCTCTAATTATGATTGCAAAACCCACGGCAGTGATTCGTGAGTTGGTTAAGATCATAGCATACCTCAGTGGGTTACAGATGGCGATAAATCGGTCAAAGGCCATCACCAAGAGGACTGAAGATTCCATAAATGTAAAGCCATGGATGAAGAACATTTGGCCAATGCATGCATCAAAGCTAATTTCTCGAACATTAAACCAGAAGATGCCCAACACAGTTACCAGTGTGGAAAGGCACAGACCCAGGTCTGTGAAGGACAGCATGGATAGGAAATAGTACATGGGTTCATGGAGACTTGACTCAGTGATGATGATAAAGAGAATCATGCTGTTCCCAGAAATAGCGATGGCATACAGACAACAGAAAGGGATGGAGATCCAGGTGTGAGAGGTCTCCAGACCAGGAATGCCAGTGAGGAAGAAGACTGGTGGATAGGCAATGCTCTGGTTGAAGGATGGCATGGTGACTGAAGGAAGCAGATGCCTCTGGGGGAAAGACAGACATCCTGTAATGACAGAAAAAAGAAACGCTTCCAATCTCTGCTGCATATCATGAAATTTAGGAACACTGAAGAACCAGTTCTTCTCTGTCATCTTCAATGGAAAGGTCCATTTATGTATTAGATATCAAATTGAACACAGGTGAACTTGGAGAAGAAACAGCACTATCATCTGTAAAGACACCCAAGCTTTCAGATCTGTATTACGCATGAACATCTGTGTTCTTATATTTAAAAAGAGACTAAATTTGGTAATGAGGGCTGGCAGGATGGCTCAGTGGGAAAGGCAAGTGAAGCCAAGCCTGTTGACCTAAGTTCAATGCCAAGAGCCCACAGGGTAGAAAAAGATAACCTACTTCAACAAGTTGTCATTTGACCTCTTTCCACAGCCATGGCACATGTTCATGTATACGCATGCACAAGCACATGTGTATACACATGCATGCATGCACACACACACATACACATGTACAAAGAACAAAAGCTATAATAAGAGGGCTATAGAGATGGTTCAGTAGTTAAGAGCACTGGCTACTCTTCCAAAGGACTCAGATTTAATTCCTACCACCCGCTTGGTAGTTCACAACTGTCTACAATTCCGGATCCAGAGTGTATGACACCCTCACACAGACGTACATGGGGGCAGAACACCAACACACATTTAAAAAAGACAAATATTTAAAGCTATATATACAAATAAACCACCCTGGGTGATAGATGGAAAAGGGTTGTTTATACAGGTAGTAATCAGAAATCTAATTATGCTTAAGGAAAATTCTGCTTGCAGAAGAATGATTTTAAAAGATGACCTCACTGGGAACTAACAACTCATTGGAAGCTTATGGAAAATCACTGAAGTGGAACTACCTTAGCAAACATTGTGGTTTTCAAAGGAATACTAATGTTAGAGTGAGGAGTCGTCTCCTTTTTCTGTTTTTAGGCACATAAATCTGAAAGACTGAGGACACTACAGTTATTTGCTTTTCAAGCTTTTAAGTGCCATATTTTTCTCTTCAGTGTCTTAGATTTTAATGTAAATGTCTGCCCCTTCCATTCACTGATGCGCATGATTACAATGTGATGAATGAGTTAAAATAAGATGCGTTGTAACATTAAATCCTGAAAATGACCCTGAGAGCAGAAACGCTGAAAAGCATGAATCTAGACTTCAGTAGAAGAAACAACTAAAGATGTGACATTCAAGGGACATTGTGTGGTGTTAGAGTATAGCAAAATAGGAAATGATCCAAGCTGGAAGCCTTTTAAGTATTGTGATAATTGCCTTTCCATTAGGCTTATGAAGAGGCAAGGTTTATCTGGGCTGTTTTACAGGTTTCAGTCTGGGGCTAAGCATTTCTGTTATTTTAGTTCCATGACAGCTCAACATGGTAGAAGCATTTCATAAAAATTAACCAAGAATCAAAAGAGGGGAAATTATCACATGATGAGTCTTGAGAGCGTACCAGTAAGAAGTAAACGCCTCTTGCTGTAGCCCTCCTCTTAAAGTTCCCACCACCTATTCTCAACACCTAGCCAGGACCCCTACAAGACAGTTCAGATCTAACCACAAGTCTCTCTGTCTCTTTCTGGGGAATCATAACATATAGGTGAATATTAAGTGTTTGGGCTCTACCATTGTTTTTCAGAAGCAATTCATCCATGTACTTGATAGAATTTATTAAATGTCTTGCTGGGTATCTTCCATGGCTCTGAGGTTTAGGTCTGAGGAAACAGGTGCCTGTATGTTCCTGAGTCATTTTCACCTTAGTGGCCATGACTCTGCAGTTGCATTAGAATAGGTTTCTTTTGCTTTATTTCTTAAACCCTCCTAAACTTTCCCAGGACTCTGCCCTCAGACTCATTTCTTTCAGATTTATTATCTGATATTTTCCCCCAATAGTCCTGTGACTCCAGCTGTTTTAGCAGGACATAGGTAGGCTCTTATCTCAATTCTCCCATGAAATGTTGTAAGTAAAAATATCAACCTTATCTTTTAGCTAATGTCCAGGACTCTTAAAACCTACAGATTTTGTTTTGGTTGCCATTAAACATTTCCAGCCTTCTCTCTCCCTCTCTCTCTCTCCCTCTCCCTCTCCCTCTCCCTCCCCCTCCCTCTCCCTCTCCCTCTCCCTCTCCCTCTCCCTCTCCCTCTCCATCTCCATCTCCATCTCCATCTCCCTCTCTCTGTGTAAGAAAGAGACTTTCATTTGGAAATAAATATATGTAAACTTATAGGAATATTTGTAAATGAGAGGAACATGTTTTCTGATTCCTAATCCACCTCTAAAACAAATAAGCAAACATCAAATGGCTACTCTTTTTAAATCTTGTATTTTATTTATGTGATGTATGAGTGTTTTGTAAATTTCTTTGTACTAGAGTTATGGGTGGTTGTGAGCTGCCTAGTGTGGGTGCCAGAAATCAAAACCAGGTCCTTTGCAAGTAAGTGCTCTTAAGCACTGAGCCCTCTCTTGATTCCTGAAATAAGTATCCCTAGGCATATTTATTTTACCCACACTGATGATCTCCCCAGACAAGGATTGTGAGTTAAATGTCTCTATAATTAGACTACCAGGAGCATCAAGTAGACAGTCATTATGGTGCCTTACAACCATCATTGTCGTAACAGTACCACTGAATGCTACATCTACAGCAAAACTTTCAATTAGATAGAGAAACCAAAGTATTCCATAACAAAATACAATTTAAACAGTACCTTTCCATTAATCCAACACTACAGAGGATACTACAAGAACTCTGAACACAAGGAGGGTAACTACATCCAAGAAAGCACAAGAAATTAATAATTTCACACCAACAAAACCAAGAGAGTCTTTCTTTTCTTTTTCTCTCTCCTTCACACATAGACACACACACGCACGCAAGCGCACACACACAGAGACACACTCTAATACCACTCAACATCAAAATAACAGAAACTAACAATCATTGGTCCTTAATATCTCGCAATATCAATGAACTTAAGTAGGCAATAAAAAGACACAGGCTAACAGAATAAATGTATAAACAGGATCCACCATTCTGCTGCATACAAGAAACAAACTTTAGCAACAAATATAGATACTATCTCAGAATAAAGGGCTGAAAAAATATTTTCCAAGCAAATAGACCCAAGGAAAAGGCTGGAATAGCCATTCTAATATCTAATTAAATAGACTTTCAACCAAAAGTAATCAAAAGAGATGGGAAAGATCACTTCAATTCATCAAAGGAAAACTCCATCAAGATGACATCACAATCATGAACAACTACACCTAATGCAAGAGCACCCACATTCACAAAAGAAACTTTACCGAAGCTTAAATCACACTTCGAACCCCACACTTTAAGAGGTGGAGACTTTAACACTCCCCTATCACTACTGGACAGGTCGTCAAACCAGAAACTAAACAGAGAAATAATGAAACTAACATAAGCTATGCATCAAATGGACCTAACCGGTAACTACACAACCTTTCACCCAAACACAAAAGAATATACTTTTTGTCACAGCATCTCATAGAACCTTCTCCAAAATTAACCATATACTCGTTCACAAAGCAAGCCTCAACAGATACAAAAAGATTGAAATAACCCCGTGCACCTTCTCAGATCACCATGGATTAAAACTGGTTGTTGTTGATGAGAAAGAAAGAAAGGACAAAAGAAAGAAAGAAAGAAAGAAAGAAAGAAAGAAAGAAAGAAAGAAAGAAAGAAAGAAAGAAGGAAAGAAAGAGAGAGAAACAAAGAATTTAAAGACCTTCTAGAATTCAATGAAAATGAAGACACAACATACCCAAAAATGTGGGACACAATTAAAGCAGTGCTAAGAGGAAAATTCATACTACTAAATGTCTCCATAAAGAAATTGAAGAGATCCTATAGGAGCTTAACAGCACACCTAAAATCTCTAGAACAAAATGAAGCAAACTCACCCAAGAAGAATAGATGGCAGGAAATAATCAAACTCAGGGCCAAAATCAATCAATTAAAAACAAAGAAAACAATACAAAGAATCAAAGAAACCAAGAGCTGGTTCTTGGAGAATATCAACAGGATAAATAGACACTTATCCAAACTAACTAGAAGACAGAGGGACAGTATTCAAATTAACAAAATCAGAAATGAAAAAAAACCAGACACTAAAAAATTTCAAAAAACTCACACGTCTTACTTCAGAAGCCTGTACTCTACAAAATCAAAAAAACTAAGTGAAATGAACTACTTTCTAGATAGATACCATTTACCAAAGTTAAATCAAGATCAGGTAATCTATTAAATAGTCTAATAACCCTTGAAAAAACTGAAGCAGTCAATAAAAGTCTTCCAACAAAAACAAAACAAACAAACAACAATAGAAAACCCAGGTTCAGACAGTTTTAGTGCAGAATTCTCCCATACTTTCTAAGAAAAACTAACACTAATACTCCTCAAACTATTCCACAAAATAGAAACAGGAGGAACATTGCCAAACTCATTCTATGAGACCACAGTCACCCTGATTACTAAACCACACAAAGACTCAACAAAGAAAGAGACTTTCAAACCAGTTTACCTTATGAACATTGGTGCAAAAATACTCCCTAAAATAGTCACAAACCAAATCCAAGAACACATCAAAAACATCATCCACATTGATCAAGTAGGCTTCTTCCCAGGGATGTAAGAACGGTTCACTATACAAAAATTCATCAATGTAATCCTCCATATAAACAAACTGAAAGAAAAAACTACATGATCATGTCATTGGATGCCTAAAAAGACTTTGACAAAATCCAATACCCCTACATGATAAAAGTGTTGGAGAGATCAGGGATACAAGCCGCATACCAAACATTATAAAGACAATATACAGCAAGCTAGTAGCCAACATCAAATTAAATGGAGAGAAGATTAAAGCAATTCCACTGAAATCAGAAACAAGGCAAGGCAGTCCATGCCCTTGTATCACTGCAATATATTACTTGAAATTTTAGCAAGAGCAATAAGACAATTAAAATAGGTCAAGGAGATACAAATTGGAAAGGAAAAGTCAAAGTACCACTATTTGCAGATGATGTGATAGTATATATGAGCAACTCCAAAAATTCCACCAGAGAACTCCTACAGCTGATGGAAATTTTTAAACCTGGTGAAGTGATAGAGTTCTGTATAAGGGTTTTCATATATGTTCTGCATTTTGGTTGCTTCCCTCTCCCCTCCCCATGCTGGCCTCTTTCCTCTGTACCTTTCAGTCTTTCTACTTTGCTCCATTGTCTTCTCCACTCTGTCCCTTAAAGCATTTTTATACAGTCACATGGATTCCTTTCATGTTTCTTTTCCTCAATCTATATTTACTTCCACCTGGATATGCATGCTTAAAAGTGGAATGCTAGACATACATATGAAGGAGAACGTGGTATTTGTCTTTCTGAGTTGAGGCTACTTCACTTAGTAGAACATTTTTCAGTTCCATCCATTTTCCTGAAAATTTATAATATCATTTTTACAGCCTTAATTGTGAAATGAATTTAATAACTATTTACAATTACAGTCTATATTTGTAGTAACTATTTTTAATGCTACATTTTAAGTTAACCTAACATATTAACTTGTTATACTTTATCTGTTGCTAAGTACTGCTAGGTTTATATTAATCAATTCCTCTAAACTACATAAATTTATATAAATAACCTAAAGAATTTACACTGCTGGATAAATTCCTAAAGTCTTCAGTGTTGTCAAACAGTGACATCACACGTAAAATTTTCAAAATGAGTATAGGAGGGAGACATTGACCATGTTGTCTGGTCTTATGTTAAAGGCTCATCAGAGAGGAAAGAAAAGGAGAAAGAAGGAGAGGAGAGGAGAGGAGAGGAGAGGAGAGGAGAGGAGAGGAGAGGAGAGGAGAGGAGAGGAGAGGAGAGAGAGACTAAGCCCAAAACTTACAGGCCAAGAGATTCTTCGAGAGAAGATCAATACCAGGCCTGACTTCTGACACTGGCTCCAAAATGGTTCTGATTTTCAAGAACCCAAAAAGAGAAAAATCTTGCAAAGGAAACACTATAAGG
>JANHMN010000003.1:93597458-93670940 GCA_030674055.1 Rhabdomys pumilio | reverse complement strand
ACTATATTTGGCAAATTCTAACATCTCTCTGGATGGTTTACCTTTGCAAAGTGAGATTATGAATTTAAAGAATGCTGCTCTGCTCAGCACTAATGAGGCAGACACTGCTGATAAAATTACCCATGGCCTCAGGTCAGTATTTCTATTTTGGTCAAGCTTCAAGAACAGCACATATAGCTTGATCATGCTAGCCCTTTTTGTCCTGAAAATACTTTTATTCCTACCTATCATGTTAAAGCTTTAACAACATCAGCATGTTGGCAGTCAAATTACATAGCTTGAACCTGATAATGGACCACAAGACCGAGTTATTAATATAACAGGCTGGCAAGCCAAGGATAGGTAAGAATCTGCGCAGAGACTTTTTCAACCTAAGACATAAGTGTATTGCTTTTGATAATGCATATTCCATGATGGGTAAGGAAGGCATTCTTGGCAGAACCACCTAAGACAAGCTCAGTCTTATTTATGAAATAAAAAAAGGGGGAGAGGAAGAGAGCTTTGGGGGTTGCTTGGCAAGAATCTGACATGAGCCAAGAACAAGGAAATTGGCTGCTTGGCAGGAATATGACATTGGCCAAGGACAAGGAATTGGGCTTCAGGCAGGAATCTGACATTAGGCTAGAACAAAGAAGTAATTTCAGGTAGGAATCTAAATATTAGGCTAGAACAAAGAAGTAATTTCAGGCAGGAATCTAAATATTAGGCTAGAACAAAGAAGTAATTTCAGGCAGGAATCTACATTTTAGGCTAGAACAAGGAAGTAGGCTTCAGACATGAAAATGACTTTGGGCTAGGACAGGGAAGTAGGTGCAGATATTTTGGTCATCCTGATAAGCCCTTCAAAACAGTGATCATGGGAGTGTTCATGGAATTTTGTTTATTGTCTTACTTGCTCTTTGATTATTTGTGTTTATTGTCTTACTTGTTTCTTGACTATTTGCATCTATTGTATTGCTAGTTCTTCAACCTAGAACTGACCTTAATACTTGCATGTAGTTAAAATGGTATAAAAGCAAAAAGGAGGAGGGGGGATGGGATATGGGGTTTCTCAGGAGAGGAAATGGAGAAAAAGGATGGCATCTGAAATGTAAATAAATAAAATATCCAATTAAAAAAGAGAGAGAAAGGGAGAAAAGGAATTTGAAGAGTCTACCTCCAGTTCATAGACAAGTCCTCAAATAGAAGGATAGGGTTACTAACCCACAATCAAAATTCCTGACCCAGAATTATCTGTATAAAAGAATTGCAGGGACAAAAATGGAGAAGAAACTGAAAGAAAGGTAATCCAATGACTGACTCATCTTAGGATCTATCTCATGAGAAACACCAAGGTCTGACACTACTATGCTATGATGTGCTTACAGACAGGAGCCTAGGATGTCTGTCCTCTGAGAGACCCTACCAGCAGCTGACTCAGACAGAGCAAAAACACCCAACTATTGAAGTCAGGGACCCCTATGTTTGAGTTAGGAAAAGAATTGAAGAAGCTGAAAGGGAGAGCAGCCCCCAAAGGAAGACCAACAGTCTCAACTAACCCAGACCCCAGGGAGCTACCAGAAACTGAGCCAACAACCAGGAGCATACAGGAGCTGGTATGGAGCCCCTGGCACATTTATAGTGGAGGTCTACCTGGTCTGACCTCAGCAGGAGATGATGGGCTTAATCCTCAAGAAACTTGAGACTCCAGGGAAAGGGGAGTCCTGGTGCAGGGGAGAGTACCTTCTCAGAGGCTAGGGGAAGGAGGAATGGGATGCGGAACTGTGAGGAGGACTGAGGTGGGGCAACAACTGGAATGTAAATAAATAAAATAATTTAAATTAAAATAATAGTAATAATAATATAAAAAGAATTACAATATGAAGCGCAAAGATCTTACAGACTTATATGTTTCCCAACTTCAACAATATTGATGCTAATATATTAATAAAATGTTTTCTGGTCATTTTATTGATGAACCTTTTGATCCATTTTCAGAAATCTTAATAAAATTGCCATTGACAGTTTTGTTAAGCTGGTATGAAAATAAAACAAAGAGATGAGCCCTATGTTGAAGTTTGTGTGCCAAGGTGTGTGTGTGTGTGTGTGTGTGTGTGTGTGTGATATATTGATATATATATCTCATATATATGATATATACATATATATATGTGTATATATGTATATATATATATCCTTTTTGGTGCATACACTCGTATTACATGTGAACACAACACGCTATCACTACTTTAAGTCCACTGTCATACTGGAAGAGAAATTTCAACCATGAAAATATAAACATAATTTTCCTCAACTTGTTCTGAGAATCACAGGGAGATAGAGATCTAGAATCTGCCCAATCTGGCAGAGAAAACATCTTCAAAGTTCCCAAGAAGCTCTCTGTAAAGACATACATGTACACACACACAAACACACACACACACACTGTGTGTGTAATACTTTATTGAGAGAACTAAGTAGGCTACTTAAATGATTTAATTCTTAGAAACTGATAACTCAAACTAATATTGAATTTTTCCACCAAATTTACTGTCTTTGGTGTATAGGACATAGACTGATCATGAGCAGGTCTCTCAGCACTACAGTCAAGGATTCAGCAAGCATCATTCTTTCATAAAAGGTATAGGACAAAGCACTGCATAATTGAGTATGGTAGATTCTCAAAAAAAACTAAAACTGGAGTTACCACATGACTCAGATAGGGTCCTCCTCCTAATCATGTTCCCTAAGGGATTCTATACCCTACCAACGATACTTTCACACAAACACTTATTGTGCTTCTCTTGAGCAGTTTTCAGACATTGGACACTGTGTTATTTACACTATTGGATGTTTGGGTTTTTTTTTTTTTTTAATGTGATTGTGCCTTGGTTCTTCTCTCTTGAGATATGAAAGCATTTAACTTAATGTTGATTTTTATAAGAGCCCTCAGTTGAGAGACTTAGATATTTTAAACAAACAAGATATTTTAAAGAGAATAAACTTTTGATGGGTTTGAATGTGTAAAGACGGTGAAGCTTTTAAAATTATTGATATTTTTAATGTAAGATTTAGGAATGAATAAGAAGAAAGATAAAGTTGCAGATTAATGGTGATGTGTCTGTGTGTCAAGTTGACAAGAAGTCAATTGTACTGTATAGTTTTATGCCAACTTGACACAAGCTAATGTTATCTAAGAGTAAGAAAGCTTAATTAAGAAAATGCCTTCATATAGTTGGGATGTAGGAAAACCTGTAGGGCATTTTCTTAATTAGTGATTGATGCTGGAGGGCTCAGCCCATTATGTGTGGTGCCATCCCTGGGCTGATGGTCCTGGGGTCTGTAAGAGAACAAGCAGACTGAGCAAGCCATGGGGTGAAAGCTAGAAAGCAGCACCCTTCATGGCTTCCTCATCAGTTCCTAAACTCCAGCCTTCTGCCCTGTTCCTGTGCTGACTTCATTTGATAATGAACAGTGCTGTGGAAGTGTAGGCCAAATAAACTTTTTACTTCCCCTGCCCCCTCCAAAAAAGAAAGAAATTTCATTGAGATTACCTTGGGTCAAAAAGACAAATAAAATTTGCCCTATTGCACAGAAGAGTGTCAGCTTCTAATTTTAAGTATTTTTTTATTTAAATGGATGTGCATGTGTATAGAACTTGAGAAACTACAAAGAGACCCATGAGGAGAGGGGAAATTTTGGCTTTAAGGGACAGTAGTGGAGAAGGTAATAAAATGCAAGGGACATGAACCTAGAAGAGAGGGGACAGAGTGGGGGAAAGATCTAAGCAGTCTGGAAGCAGACAGATGAGGGTGAGGGTGGGGAGGAAAATTGTAATACACAAAGACTAAGTATATATGAAAATGCTGTAAAGAATCCTGCTTCTTTAGTCAAGCATGATGGCACACACCTTTAATCCCAGCACTCAGGAGGCAGAGGAGGCTGAATCTCTGCTTGTCTGACTGTAACACTGTCTATCTAGCAAATTCTAGGCCAGTCAGAGCTACACTGTGAGGCCCCTGTCCTGGGGTGGGGGTGGGGGGCTACTTTGTAAGGAAATTTTAAAAGAAGTATTAGGTTCCACTCCTCAAGTCTGTCTACTGTTTTTGGCTTACAGACTCCTTTTGTGGTCTGCAAAAAGAGGGTGACAAGCCCTTTGCACACAGCCTTCTCTTCAGTTCTTCATTTATAAGGATGCGTGTGAATATACTGAGTCAACCCGAACAACTTCATCTCCAAGCTTTTAACTTTCATCACATATGCAAAGCTCCCTTTGATGTGTAAGATATAATTTCTGATTTTAAGCATTAAAATATGGGAATTATTTTTGAGGGACATTATTTTTTCCACAAACCCACAGTATCTTAGATGTATAATGCCCAGTGAAATAGTGTAGTTTATTATTGTTGTTTATATAGTCTTAAAATTTTAAGTATCTCATTTTGGTGGTGAAAATATTTGGTAGAAGGCAAATAGAAAAGTGTGAAGAGGCTGCTGATGTTATGCTAGTGAGAACAAAATAAGAATTGGCACTTGTAGAAATGATGAGTAACAACCAGATTCTGCCGATGTTTGCAACTCTTGACAGAATTTGTCAATGTAATGGGTGCAGGATATAAGAGAGGGAAATCAAGAATAACTTACAAATCTATAAATCCAAAAGTGGTCCTGAATTGGTAGGACTGCAGGAACAACTAAAGAAGCCATGTGTATAACGAATCTGTGAATAACACTTAGTAAAGCCTGAGGGAGGCAGTAGTCAGCACACCTTAGATGACATTACTAGCCAAAATCAACTCCTACCTCCTCTGATTCCTTAATGTAATATTTGCATAATTTGAACACGGTACATATGCTCCCAAAATTATCCTAGTTACTCCTCCAGCTTTCCACTTTAGATATCAAAATAGAAAGCAGGTAAAATTATGGGAAAATAAACAAAAAGGTATTTATTTTCTGTGTCCCGAAATTATGGACTGAGATATTTACCACTGTATTTACAAAGCACCTGCTTTTAAGATAACTTTGATGTTGATTAGCATGTGAATGTTATCCTGTCTCTCTTCTAAATTAAAAGTCTAGGCAGTGGGTCTACGTTCTGTTCTTTTTATTATTCTCTAGCACTTACAGAATAGTTAGAACATAAGGTGTCATTATGAAATCTATATTTGTGGATGGATGAACAAGTTATTACCTAATCTTAAGAGGTAGCTACTTCACTACTGCATGCCCAGTAAGCTAATGATCCAGTGTTACTATGAACAATGCCAGACTCTAGGGGGTTAAAACATGACAAAGAGAAATAAACTTATTCTCATAACAAGAGATGTTTTAAACCTATGATATTTCATTTTTGAATTCACCTCAAATAGCCTGCTAATGGTTATGGCATTTTTGAGGTGGTGAAATTTCCCTAAATTAGACTGTAGTGCTGATTCCTGCATAATTCTGTGATTTTTCTTAAAAACTATTGAGTTATACACTATAAACAAGTCAATTTTATAGTATGTGTACTATATCTCAATAAAGCTGCTATAAAAAAAACTTTCCAATGAAATAGCACAAGGGCAAAACTTTACATCAGCTCATAAAGCATGTAGGCATAATCACATTCTGGAAGAGATATAAAAAGCTTGTATCAGGCAAGTGAAGTCCTCTGGGAGTGTCCACACCCTAGAGGCACAGTGAATTAGCCCTGCCACTGGGAACTGGTCCCTAGACTCTGTGTTTATCTCCAAACAAGCTGAATAAATCTCAACATAAGCTCGACCCTCCCCTGGAATCTGAAGCTTCCTCCACCTTCTGAATTAGCCTGAGAGGGACTCACTGCTACTGGATGGGCTCTGTAAGTAAAACTTTGTTCAGTAGAAGCCCCTGCCTCTGGATGAGCCATACTGTCTTAGCCCTGGGGGAGAATTGCACTGTGGTGTGCAGAATTAGATAAGTTAATGTAATAGAGGACTGAAGAGGATGGGAAATTTTTGAATTATGGATTCCCAGGAAGTCTACAGAGAATGAGTACTTTGTTCTGCCTCCTGGAAGGTTGGGGGCGGACAGATAACCTGGCTTTAGTCAAATGCTTTAATTGGTGTGCTGATACATTTGTCACGATACATTAACTTCATTTCTAAATCCAATGACTCCACACAAAAGATGAAAGGTTGCAGCTCATCATAGTGACACATCCCTGCAGACACCAGCATTTGGGAGATGAAGGTAGGAGGACTGGAGGCTCGGGGTGACCCTGGGCCATGTACTAAGCTCGAAGTCAACCTGTGATACATGAAACTCTGTCTCAAAAAATGTAAATGAATATAAATTTAATTTTAAAATAAAAGTGAAGAAGTGAAATTACCTGTTGTGAAGATGTTTTGCATGTCAGAGCTCTATTAGACAGTTTGCGTCTAGCCCTATAGATGAGTTAACTGTATTAAAAGAAGTTTGAATAGCGTATAGGTTTCAGTGCAAAAAGACATATTTAAGAGTATGAACACTGGAATTAAGGAAAACTGGGTTCAGAACACTGGCTGTAGTACTCTCTATCTATCTGTGATGCTGAGTATGTTTCATAACCTCTCTCACATTTGGTTGTGATTTTTTTCACTAAAAAAGTAACTTTAAAGTAAATTTATTAATGCCTGCTATATGTTGTTATAGTGGGAACTTAAGACTAACACAATAATGCTTGCTGATCCGACAAATACATTTTAACAGTATGAATAATTTGAATTGTTGAGAAGGCTTCCAAAGGATTGTCTGGATACAGAATCTTTGTCTTCCACACACTATAGACCATCAGCAACATCTTAGAACACACTGATTATATCGCATTGGTCTAAATCATCAGCTAAAGGCAGACACAGGCTACAGCTCTCGGTATTACTGTGAAACAAAGCACATTGTCTAAATAGGAAAGGTTACAAGAGAAAGAATAAAGTTGTCTATGACTTGAAGAAAGTGAGTCTGACAGGTCTGAGAGTGACAGCACACTGGAAAGAGGTTTGAAAGAGGTAGAAATGATGAATACTTGTAATCTTACCACTCAAGAGGCCAAGGCAACAGGATTGTGATTACAGGCCAGCTTGGGCTAGATAGTAAGAGCTTGCCTTGGTGAAAGTAAAAAAGTGACACAGAATAATCTCTGGAAAATGTGGTGTACTGCTCTCTGATATGAGTATGTAAAATTTTTAGTGTAACAAAACGATGTGATAAAATATAACCTCAAGTACCAACTGCCATCTCAGACATTTGAGAACTAGAATAAACAGTAAGATAGATAGATAGATAGATGATAGATAGATAGATAGATAGATAGATAGATAGATAGATATAAACAATTTAACTGGAAGGACAGATAGGAGATGGAAGTGAAAGAGGGGAAATGAGTAATTTTGATTAGATGATTATTAGACCTTAATTTCATTGGCAGATTAGTGAAAGAAATGGGGAATGGAGAAGGAAATGAGTTCTGTTGGGCCCATCTGGAGGTTGTAGTATCTGAGGACTGAGATGCCTCTCAAAAACAGGCATTTCATTTGCTTTTTATTACCACTGGGAGCAACGAGCTTTTATTTGTTCTCCAAACTGTGGCTTGGGTTCCTCTAAATTGAAGATTTTAGCACCTCAGCCTGGTCCACATTTCACTGCTGCCTTCATGTTTAACCCTCCCACCTTTCCGATAACTTTTGAAATACAGAATTAGGAGATGCTGTCGTTAGAGTATAGCTGCATGAGTCAGGTAAATGTATGCTATTTAAAGCCATGGTAAAAATGAGGTCATCTCTAGGAGATGCTATGGACTGCAGGAAGGGATAAGTAAGGCCAAACTTTCTACAATGCCACGACATTTATAAGAACAGTATTCTCTAATAAATAGTGAAGAGGGTTAATCTACAGAGGAACCACCACTGAAGCAATTAAAAAAGAAAGGATCAAGGAAAAGGTAGTCAAATTTTGAGGTAAGTGGGAGAAAAACATCAGGAATTTATACAGAATATTTAGAAATACATTAGTCACTGAGTTGAAAGATTTTCTGAGAGTTCTCAGTGGGGAAATATCCTGCCTGTTACCAAGGGTGAAGGAAAAATAAACAAAAGCAGATTGTTCTTCAAATTCTTCTTTGCTCACTATAAACTATGCAAAAGGAAACTGAAGAAGAGATGGTGTTTATGACTGGTCCTTCTGTTATCTAAGCACTGTGGTTAATAATGGCAGATAGTGATGGGTTCCCGTTGAGATGAGTATGTTGAAAATCTCTACGCTAGAGTGTGGAAATCTTCCACTATTGAGTTGAGGTGGAACTTGTGAATAGGACCCAACAGCACCCAGTAAAATGCTAAAGAAGGAAAGGAATGCTGTTGGAGCTAAATTAGAAGAGATGGACAATGGCTTGTTTACTTATTCATAAAATATTTGGAAATGCCTGGGTCTTGATGCTTTGCAATGCAAAACCTACCACATTATCCTTTCCAGGAAATTCAAGATTCTTATGTTTTCATTCACTCATTTCTCCCTCAGCTAAGGAAGACTCACTCTAAGGACCCATTTTGCTTGGTTTTTCTTATAGTTACCTGTTACTCCTATCACTTCTCACATTATCTATGTCCAGGGCACATTTATCCTGTTTTCACTCCTGTAAACTCACCTCTAACCACCAAAAGTTTAGTTACAATTCATCTACTCTATTGCTATTTCCTAGAATTAATTCCACACTTAACCCAGACCCATTCACATCTACAGAACACAGATACTTGGCCCTTTACTTTCTATAGCCTATCTCTTAGATATCCCCTACCTTAGTGCACGCTACAATTAGTAGCCCATTTCTTCATCTATGGCCCTGTGGTTCTTACTGTACCTATACAGTATCTAATGTGCCATTCATATTCAAAACTGGTCAATTTCTGTTGCTGAGTCACTGGACTCATATTATAGAAGATGTTCTGAGACTTACAAGTGTGAGGTGTGTGGTCTATAACAATTTCTTTGGCTACTCAGACACAAAATCATCTCTGACTTGCTTCATGCCTTAATAACTAATAAGACTCTGTGAGCACCCTATATACATCTACTATTGACTGACCTAAAGGTTTCTGATAGATGGTCAATGGTTTATAAAGAGTTCCTGGCTTTATAAAGGAGTGGCAAATCTGCTCTTGGTCTAGCATGAATGAAAAGAAATTATAAAAATTCCAGTCCAAGAGTGACAAATGGCCCGGATGAGACAAGGCAGGCAACTTGAGTTCTCTGCTGCCAGATCAAATATGGATTAGGTCAAACTGTACTGAACAGTTTGCTTTGTTTATTATCTTTCATCAAGAAAGGGAAGGAAGAAATTATCAAGAGGAAAGAAAACTGGGCATGAATAAATTATTGCTAAGTAAGTTACTAAGAAATCAGGATGAAAGAGAAATTATTCACTTAGTAGTTTGACTTTTTGAAGTCATCTTTTTATAAAACTTCCCAGTACTTAATGACAAAAATATCAACTTAAGCATTATAGATGAAATAAAATAGATGAGAGCCAGAATCACCAGACATATACAGTGACACTGCATTCTGTAGCCACTATTGTTAACTGATGTGCAACTACACTTCGGAGTTACTCCAAAGCCCCACTGATAGTTCACCCTCTCTTGGTTATGAATTCTTCAAGGAAAGATTTGGTGTTATCATTTAGTTTCTAATATGGAAGCATGCAAATGACTGTTACTTGAGAAATATCCCTGAGATCTGAGAGGCAAGATCAAGGGAGGATATATTGCAAGAAAATTGCTGTTCAATAGTCTTTCAAATGGCATTTGAAAGTCTTAGCATTCTTCTCAATGTGGACAATGCATAGAAAATGTTCACTGCTTTTCTATAAGCCTTTCTCCTGTTCTACAGATCCACTGAATGGCCACATTAGGATAATGCTCTTCTTCCTTTCTTGACTTTCTTTGATTTTTTTAAAAGTCTTGTTTTTTTTTTTTTTAGTAATTCTATTTTAAATGACAAACTATAATTGTATATATTTATAAAATACAATGTGATGTTTCCCTAAATATGTATATCTTCTGGAATAATCAAATCAAAGTAATTAGAGTATCTAGCACCTCAATTTGTTATCATCTTGGAGTGGTTACAGCAGTTAGAATATCCTCTTGGACCTGTTTAGGAGTATATAATACATTAATATCAATGCTTAATTCTTTTCATTTTGATGATCATACATTTCTGATATTAATTTCATTACTCCCCTGAGGACACTCATGACTGAAAGCATTAGAGTCCCAAACTATACTCAATACAAATAACTTTTCCCTTTTCCCTTTAATACTCCAATAATTTCAATTATTTTCCCAATTTATGTTCAGTAAGGTTCCCTAGGGTGCCCCTTACAGTGGAACTTTATGTGAATGTGTGTGTGTGTGTGTGTGTGTGTGTGTGTGTGTGTGTGTGTGTGTGTACATGTGCATGTCCGTGTGGAAGTTTGTGTGTGTGTGTGCGAATGTGCATATGTGTGTGCATGTGTGTTCTGTAAACATTTAAATATCCCTCTGTGCCCCTTCACATCCTATGCTTGCTGTGTGTCACTTAGTGCCTTTCTTTTCCACCAAAGAACCTGCCCCAAACTGACCACTTCTCATTGAGCCATCTCCAAACAGAGCCTTACTCTGTTTATCCCCAAACCTCCATTTCAAGTTCATGCATACCTGTCTGTCTAGTCTAAATTTTCTACTCAGAAAAAAATGTGATCTTTTTCAATGAAGATTTATTTTCCTCTGCAAAACAAGACAGAAACATTTCATTATTTGTCCCAGGGAGTATGTTTCAACAAAAATATACAGAGAGTCTATTGTGAAGAACTAGTCATTCAAATATTTAAAACAAAAATAGTTGAATATGGTGACGTGCTATATCAAGTGAATACTAATGTTCCACTCATATCCTGTGTCATCCACATCTGGAAGAGTGAAATTCCAGATCACACAGACATAGGCAGCTAGCAGCAAAATGCCTTGGAGGTGAAGAGTTGTGGGCTGAGACAGTTCTTTCAAGAATAAAAAATATTTTTGCAGTAGTTGAAACCATACAAATTTTTTGCTAACTTAAAGGTGTCATTTCTATTTTTATATGTTGTATAGACGCTCATCTTTGGTCAAATGTGTGTTGGATAAAACTAATTATAAATAGGATTCACAAAAGAAATACAGCTTTTTCTTGTTTTAGCTCTCTTCTGTAATTTTAATCTAGCATGCCGACCTTCCAGAACACCACAGCTTCTTCCATCATTTTCCTGCTCACTGGTGTGCCCGGGCTGGAAGCCTTCCACACCTGGATCTCCATTCCCTTCTGCTTTCTCTATGCAACTGCCCTCTCAGGAAACAGCCTGATTCTCTTTGTCATTATCACCCAAACCAGCCTCCACGAGCCCATGTATTACTTCCTCTCCATGCTGTCCACCACTGACCTCGGACTCTCCATATCCACTCTGGTCACCATGTTGGGGATATTCTGGTTCAATGTCAGAGAGATCAGCTTCAATGCCTGCTTGTCACAGATGTTCTTCATTAAACTCTTCACTGTCATGGAATCCTCAGTGCTGTTGGCTATGGCTTTTGATCGTTATGTGGCCATCTCCAATCCTCTTAGGTATGCCACTATTTTAACTAATTCCAGAATAGCTCAGATTGGGGTGACAATTGTCATCAGAGGAACTGTGATGTTGACGCCAATGGTTGCACTTCTTAAGAGACTAACCTTCTGCAGCAGCCGTGTGCTCCACCACTCCTACTGTTTCCACCCTGATGTCATGAAGCTCTCATGCACAGACACCAGGATCAACAATGTGGTTGGACTGACTGCTATGATCTCTACTGTTGGTTTGGACTCGGTCCTTATTCTGCTTTCCTATGTCGTGATCATCAGAACTGTCCTCAGCATTGCTTCTCCAGAAGAGAGGAAGAAAGCCTTCAGCACGTGTATCTCCCATATCGGGGCTGTGGCTATATTCTATATTCCATTGATCAGTTTGTCCTTTGTTCACAGATTTGGGAAACGAGCTCCACCCTATGTACATACCATGATTGCTAACACCTACCTGCTGATCCCTCCTGTCATGAACCCCATCATCTACAGTGTGAAGACCAAGCAGATACGTAAAGCTGTGATAAAAGTTCTCCAATCTAAAGAAATATAGACTCATAAAAGCCTAGAGATAGATGGCCTGCTTCAGGCCATGTTGTCAATGAATGCTAGACTACATTTTGAATGTCAGTTACTTTAGCCCTTTTATTCCACAAATGAGGAGACACAGATATATAAATGGGAAGCAATATTTAATCTTATGTCTAGAGTTCCTCTTCCTCCATACTGTTTGTTCTAAGCTGGTGCTTTCTAACTCTGTCAATAGCCCTTTTATTTTTATCTCATCATAGCAGTTACATTTTCATAATACATCATCCTTTGTAAAAAAAAGTAGGCAGCATTTTCTAACTATCTACCATCTACTGTTCAAAGAAACTTTTCTAACAAGAATGGACAGCTTCTACATGTATAGAGGTATATACTTAGAAGGTAGTTTGATACTATGTCCATTTAGCAAAATGATAGTAATAGTTTAATCCTGGGGCCTATGATCTTCCCAACCATGAGCTCTTAGCCAAATTTACGACATCAGACATAAATAAATCCTGTGGAGTCGGCTTTAAAGCACATCGTAAAACAGGTGGTTACCCGCAAAGCATTTTACCACAATTTCACCCATGAGTGTATTTTGCCCGTTCTATCTTTATTGGAGCTTGTGGTATTCACAGCTGGGTATTCACAGCTGGGTATTCACAGCTGGGTAAGGTCATCAGTGACTTCTGTTCCCTAGCAGCCTGAATGACACTTTCTGTCCCTATGAAAACCACTCAGCAAGGGGAAGCTTCCAGGTCAGTACCAGCTTCATTTCTCCAAGTCCTGTTACCAAAGTGTGTGGTACCTTCAGAAATAGGGTCTTGCTATCAAGTTTCGGTGGTCATCTAAGAGCAACGACAGTAGCCTGCATTACTTTGAGGTCTCTTAGATACCATTTACCAACAACTAGAAAAGAAGTATCCTATTCCTACCAATGGGATTTTTACAACTTATGGCTTCAGGAAGGAGCATCATCTTTTCTCTTAATTATTGTTTGTCTTGATTTCTGCCTGTTGAAATATCCCAGAGTTTTGTTCTTAGGCCTCTTCTTCCTTTTGTGCTTCTTTTTCTGATAATTTCATATTGTATTATTAACAAATCCAGAATCCAACCATTTACATTGCTTCCACTGCTACCATCCGGATGCTAGCCATCACCTTGAACCCAAAGCCATCTGTAAATAGGTTTCTGGAGAGTCTTCCTTCATATTTAGAGTAATTATTCTGGTACCTGTGGCAAATTGTATCACTCCCTGTTTAACACATTTTCGTTGGTTCCTGTGTGCCCAAGAGGAAACTTTCAGTGATTGAAGTAGCATGTAAGGTCCTCCATATGCCGAGTCTCCACCACTATTGCAGTTCTCTTTCCCAGTGTGCTTTGAATCTCCCTAGTAATCCTACATTAGCCTCCAGGTATCTTCTTATATCATCAAGAACACTACATAGTACTCCATTTCACACTCAGCATTTTTCTGGCTGTGATGTTCTTCTCCCAGAAGTCTACTGCTTAGCTCACATCCTGTCTTCATGCAGGTTCTTATTCAAGTGTACCTTACTGCAGGACCCCTAACATTATAAGAATAATAATCATGACAATAATATTTCTCCCTCAGTTTCTGACAGTATCTACCTCCATCCTTACTTGCTTTGTATTTAATTCCTAGCACTTTCAAAACCTAACCTATGATACACTGAGGGGTAGGGGGGTTGTTTTGTTTTGTTTTTGTTTTCCCATCACAAAATAAGGGTTTTTTGTTTTTGTTTTTGTTTTTTGTTTTGTTTTGTTTGTTTTTTTGAGGATAAGAAATCTATGTCTCTGGGAACCTGCCTCCTTTTACCTCTTAAGAATTCGTTATCTTCTGTATAGTACTTCAAGCCCAATGAAAAACTACATTTTTTCTATCCCAAATATTCCCTGTTACTTCAAGCCTTTGCACGAGCTGTTATCTTCACCTATGGTGGCATTTGCTATCATCACCCTCCCACTTACAAGAGAGGTGATTTATTTAGAGGATCCCCCTCAATCTGCCTGTTACCCCACCCGGATGCAACAGCATCACCTTGTGCTTATTTCTCATAATGATCCTCTTCAGGTTCTATTTCAACAGTGTTTTTTACAAGGGGCTCTGCATTCACTTCTCAAGACCAAAACTGCATCTTACTCACTGTTGTCTTGTTTTTACACTTCTATTAATAGTATCTGGCTCCCAGTATCCTTATATTTCATTTCTTATTGATTGATTTGGTTTGGTTTGGTTTTGAAGTAGTCACACAAAATTCCTCATGGTAACACTGAACTACCTCAACCTTATAAGTAGCTGGGATTACAGATGTGTATACCACCATATCTAGTTCTATATCATCTTTCAACCTCTGTTGTACTAATACTCAAATAATTAAATAATATATTAAAATATGCATAAGAATTTAGATGTCATACAAGAACATATTACCTTCTCATAGTTTCCAAGACATTTCTTCATGAAGCTTCTCCTTTTGAAGTCTGCTGTGCAAGATGTGCTCCTTTGATCATTTGGCTTAGTGCCACTTTACCCTAATTTTATGCAGCCTTGTATCTCTCTCCTTTCCAACATAAAACTTCCCTTGTATATTCCTTAATAAACATGAGTTAAATGCAAAAACTTAGTTATGCAGCTATTTGTGCAGATGATTGATATTCTGGGAAAAAACACCAATTTCTGTTTATTTCCATTCCTTTCTGTTCTCTGAACCTCACGGGTCACACTCTTCATACAGTAATAACTCATAATGAAACAATGATAAAAGTCCAAAATAACTGCTGAAAAATCCAAGAAGGAAAGATGGAGAGATCAAAGAATGTGGGCTTATATGTTAGATTTTGCCTGCTTTGCTGCATAAGGTGTGGTACTTGGAAAGCAGTGAGACAGAGTAGGAGTGACTTGAGCTGAGAGCAAAAGATGACAGTAATCAGTAGTAACATTGGAGGAGAGCACACCTGTTAGTTAGCCAATACCAAATGGTCAGCCCTGAAAACATGCATAGCAAGTAACAGAGTACAAAGTGAGCTGGTTGGATTCATGCATTTAGGAATATATATTACACACACACACACACACACACACACACACACACACATATATATATATATATATACATCATATACCTATATCTATACATTATACACTTATTAATGTACATATGCATATGTATGTAAATATTTATATACATCCTATACCTATACTTATGCCTATACATCATATACATATAGATATTGTAACAATTAATGGAAAAATAGGTCATGAATTTGAAAGAGAGCAAGAAGGGGCATATAGTTGCACCTTAATTTTAGCCATCTCTCCTATATTCCCTCCCATACCTTTCTCCCTTCCCCCTCCACATTTCATCCTCTCATTCAACCCTCTCTTTACAGCCATATCTATTTATTCTATTTCCCTCTCCTAATGAGAATCATTTTAATGGGGATAAGAAAGAATCTCAATCTCAAAAAGCAGGCACTGATTTTCACTTCTAGAGATATCCCTCCCTACTTATATCTATGTACTAACTTGTGGAGAACCCTACTGTCCCAATCCTTGGAAACTTGTGAGTTCCCGTAATTATAAATGGGCAACTTGACACTGAGAATGAGTAATTTGCAGAGCAAATGTCATACTCTGACCAAGGTGGTTCTCTAGTTTCCAGAAACCAGAGTAATAAAAGTCACATTGGCATTATGTTTAGAAGGAAAATTAGACAATATAGGTT
Source organism: Rhabdomys pumilio (assembly GCA_030674055.1). Classification (NCBI taxonomy): domain Eukaryota; kingdom Metazoa; phylum Chordata; class Mammalia; order Rodentia; family Muridae; genus Rhabdomys; species Rhabdomys pumilio. The sequence goes on along the minus strand of JANHMN010000003.1, from coordinate 93,655,053 downwards.
AAAGAGTTAACTACAGAAGATAAGGGAAAAGTATGTCACTTAAGTTTAAATCCATAAGCACATCTAATCTTATCTTCCTGGAATTCATCCTTCCAAACAGCTTCTAGAGATGTAATTTAACACACATACACAGTTCTGATGTCCTTGGTATGACCTGTTCATTCACCTCCTAAGCCAACCAAATAAAACCAATCTTTAAATCACATTAATCTGCCTTCTCATTTTCTCTTTTCTCTTTGTATTACTCCACCAACACTACTCTACTTAGAGAATTCTGTTTCCTTCTGCTATGATTTATCTCTGCTTAAAATTCCTCTCCTGAGTGTGGGGCATGGAGAGATGGCTTAAGAGGTAAGAACACTGGATGTTCTCCAAAGGACTAGGGTTTAATTCCCAGCACCCACAAGACAGCTTACAACTATCTGTAACTACCCATACTAGTTCCAGGGATACCTATTGTCCTCTTCTAGAGTCTGCAGACACAAGGCACACAGACATACAGACAAATACCCATACTCATTTATTTGTATTATTTTTTAAAAAAAATCTCTTTCTTGAACCCACTCCTGATTGGATTAATGTTTCTATTCAAGTCCTCATTAAAATCACTGATATTTGCTATTATTCTTTATTATGTCAAGAGTGTGTAGATGTTACTTTAGCATCTTAGGGTAGTGACTTGATTGTATTCATCTCTGTATTCTCTAAGAGCAACATGATATCTGCATAAAACCAGTATTGAGAGAACATGCTTTTATGCAATAAGTGAATGAACACATTTTTAAGTATAGATGTATCAGAAGTCTTGATACATAATTAATAAGACAATAATTATGTTTCTGTTTATAGAATGACAATAACAAGATAAGATATATTTGAGGCAAACCTAGAAAGAACAGGAGATAAGACAAGATAAATATCAACCAAAGATAAAGACATACAAGTCTAGGTATGAAGGAGGGCACATGTCTCTGGAGAAGAAATATGAGAGAGCTTAGGAATACTGCTTCTTGGAGAATATGATGTTTTAGATAGATCTTAAACGTTTGGAGTGAAGTCCCTGAAAAGAAATAGTGAAAGAAAGAGCAGAATGGACAATGATAGATCAATAAAAACAAGCCAGTGTAGTGGAGACTAGTCTAGAGAATTATATCTAGTTCTATGTAAAGATTTTTCAGCTCACCAAGTCTGAGGGAAGAATGTAAACTGATTAATGCTATAAATTCCTATATGGGCAAGTCACAGAATCTTCCTTTATCTCAACCTCTCCCCATCCCTCTTCTCTCCACTCAAGTAAACTGCCTGCCTTGTTCCTAAGCACTGGACATGCTTGTTCCTTGAGAAACTTATTTGCCATCTCTGATCCTTCTTCCTGAAACAATCTCCCCCAGATATTTCCATGGATATATCTTCCCTTCTCTCTCCAAGTATCTCTCCACCAGGCAGCCTCACCTCTTTCTTCCCAATATTAATGTGTTCCTTATCCTCTTCATTGGTTTCTCTCTATGACTATCTAGCATTCTATTTAGTTAATATATTAATTTAATTTTGTTTCTGTCCATCTCATAAAAAAGTATTCTTCATAACCCTTGGAATTTCCTCTGTTTTGCATATGAAATTACAGATTTTTGGCAAACACCTGTTGAAAGTGAATGAATAAACAGTGCATGGGATTCTTCATCTAATAGTATCACTGTATGATATAGACTAAAAAGCCATCTTTACTCGTGTCACAGGCATAATAAAAAGTGACTTCATCATATCAGGAGCTGTGCTTAAACTGAAAGAGAAGTGGGAGGGAGTTTCGGAGATGTTAATGAACCTACATCGAATCACAGGGCTACATTTTAGTGTACCTACTTGGTTTTGAAGCCTCATGTGAACTCCAAGAGTTCAATGATCGTGACTATTCATCCATACACTTTGCCTGCTGTGTCTAGCAGATCAAATAATGAGGAAACACTAACCTTGTGCCTGACCGTGGAAATTAGATCAGCTCAGAGGAGTGGGAACACGTGTTTGTTATCAAGAGACTCACATGTGTCATTGTGGGAATGGTGGCAGAGACCTTGGTCCTTTGAGATTGCTTCCTTAGGCATGAAAAGTGGGAAGCCGGTGAGAGAAGCACACAAGTAGACATGAGCATTTCACTCCTCTGTGTGCCAGATCCCTAGAGCTTCAGCTGGTATTCCAGCAGCTTGTTCCCTGAGCCTACTGAGTAGCATTATAAAGAGACCTGTTCCAGAAAGTGAAAGCCAGATCCAGCTGCCCTCCCTGAGTAGAACCGCACCATTCCCAGGTGAGTGCTCTCTTACCAAGAGTCTGGCAGCACAAGGATTCTGCCACATTGAAGGTCCGTAAAGACCCTGCATGCTCATCAAAAGACGAGCCCCACAACCTTAGCTGATGATTTCTAGAAGAGTGGGTGGTATGTAACAGAATTATGTTCAAGTCTAAAGAATAAAATAATACAATCTACAGGAAAATGGATAGAACTGGATATCATTATGTTAAGCAAAGTAAATGGGACTCGGAATGACAAATGCTCTCATATGCAGAGTCTAGATGTGGTGTGTGTGTGTGTGTGTGTGTGTGTGTGTGTGTGTGTGTGTGATTTTAAAGTATAAAGGGGAGTATCCGAGGAGAAAGAGATTTTAAAATAAGAAAGATAGAGAAGGGTTATGCAGTTTATATGACAAGAAACAGAAGGAGAAAATATTTGATAGTGTTCAGGGGACCAGCAAGAGTATGGTGAGAAGCTGAACAAGAACAGTGTACAATAACACATTTCTATGAAAATATTGTACTTTCACTTTGCTAACTTTAAAAAAAAAAACTAATGTTTTGACAGCCTAAGGAAGCTTCAGTAGCAATTATAGTAAATCTGCATGTCATCTTAGGGGAAACTATAATCTTAACAGTTTTGTGTTCTAATTCACGACCACTGTGCATCATTCTGTTTGTTAAATACTGTGTTTAATTTCTTTTTGTAATGGCTTAAAGATGGCAATGTATACATTTTCTTCTGGTTTGGGCTAATTGCATTATTTTTGATGCTATTATGAATAAAAAGGTTTTTGGAAGACTAATTTCTGATACTTCATTATTATTGTTAGGGAAATATTATATAATATATATATATATATATATATATATATATATATATATATATATATATATGGTAGACTGCTACCATATGCTACAACCTTGCTGTTTTACTGCTTATATTATTGTTTTGTACACTTTTTTAGGTTATGTAGCCTAAAGGAGATAGTGTTACCTCCTTTAAAACAACACAAAACAGAACAGAAACTAGCTTTGTGCTTTAAGTACCAGCAAGGTTGGACAGGTGCTCTACAGAGCAGTGGATTAGGAAAGTTTCTGAGTCTGTGGATGAGACAGACCCTTAAATATGTCAGTGGCATAAAAGCCCTTGAGAGTATGAAATGTGACTTTTTGCCTCTTGTTACCCCTTCAGTCTGCCTTTTTCTCATAATGCTTCCTTTTCTCTATGGTTCAGTGGCCACGTAACATGGTTTTTCTACAGAGAAAGTTGCTTAGCTTTTTCCCATACCACATAGAGTCTTTTGTTGGGACATTTGCATTCTTTCCCATGAGTTGTTTATGACAGACACAAAGATTCAAGATAAAAGCTATCTTGTATCTCACTGAAGAATGCAGTTTTCTCTGACAGCAGCATGTAGCAAGGTTTGGGATTCACTATCAGTAAGAAGAAGCTGTTCTTTTACAAAACTACACAAACCATAAAGGTGGCAAAAATAAAGATCAGTGATACGAATTTTATAACCTCTGTATCCTTAATCTGTTTGTCTTTGCTCATCCAAAACAGGGACAATCTAGTTTCAAAAATCACTCATTTTATTGTGTTCTAAACTCTCTCCATTAAGGTAAATGGTATGGACAAGCTTTATTAAAGACCTTGGTCAGAAGACTTGTCTACTGCTGGGAGAGATAAACAAATTAATCTGGATACCCTGGATACTGTCAACAAAGACACCTGCATCATTTACTTCTTCGCATCAAAGCTCCTAATGCTCACAGCCAGGCCAGGCACTCCTGATGTTAGCCAGGTCTGAAAACAAGGCATTAGGGAGCTGGACAGGGAAAGGGTTTGATGTGAGAGCTCAGGTGTTTGGGTGGGATATGGGGTTAAAACAAAACAACATTATGCTACACAAAATAAAAAGAGGAAATAATTCCTTGATATGAATGTTTTATTGGCACAAGTTCTAAGAAAATTCTCAGAATATCATACTAAAAAATCAGTAATATCTCTTCCCAAATCAGGGCTTTACACACACACACACACACACACACACCACAAACTCTGTTTAGGAAGAGAGAAAAAGCCTTGGAGGTGACTTCCAGACATAAAGATGGTTGCTCATCAGGAACTAAAAGCTGTCATAGGAAACATGTCTTGTAGCTAGGATCTGTTGGAGGTGGTGAATCAAGATTCACAGCCCCTCCATCTGCAAAACCATGATTAGAGGGAGCTGCTTGATTTTGCTTTCTGAGTGGCTATTGTGTTTCTCCCTCCCCCTTTGCAAACCTTAGAACCAAGGACCTAGAATCCTGAATATTTGAGAAATGCTTTCTATTCTCTCTACCTTGGAAGATCCTTTATTCCCTCTTCTGTCTGCCTAATTTTGCTCATGCTTTAAGATTGAAATGTAAAGACCGTCTTTTCTAGGATGGCTGCTCTGTCTTTGTCATCCCCTGCAGTCAATGAATTCCTTTGCTAGCCTTTATCCCAGAGCTCTGATATATTTGTTACTTATTCATCTCACACCCTAGGCAAGCCATGTAAGGACAAAAGAAACAGTTCTCAGAGCTGCATCTCACAGACAGCATCGTGCTTAACGGGTGATGCAAGTAAATATTTCTGAAATTTGAATTAATAAATATAAAAGGAGAAGGGAAAAGAAAAATGTGAAGGAAGAAAAGTAGAAATAAAAAATGGTGTCAGTGAAGGATGGGGACATCAGAGGAGAAAAAACTGGGAGATAGGGGGAAGGAGGATGTCTTTATCTGAAAAGTGAGTTAAACCAGTGATTTCATGAGGAGGGGAGTACCGAGTATCCAGACAATAAAGATAAGGACAAGAAGAGAATCTGAAGAAATCTAGAGGAAGCCACATTTTGGAGATAAGTCTTTTTCTTCCAACGCTTTATTTTGAAATTTTTAAATGTACCTTAGCAGCAATAATTGAAGAATTTTGAGCATTCACATTTCTTCCAGTGGGAACAGGGAGCTTGTAGCTTATGTAGGAGCTGGGGTATGGTTGGGGAAAGAGTGAGAAGGGAGGGAGTGCTAATACCACTAGGTTCCAGGGAACTCTCTGATTCTGCTCCGTGTCCTTACAGGCTGTCAGTGTGGCCTTTCCCTCTTCCGGTCCGCCCCGCTTGGTGCCAGCGATGAGCTCCTGCAACTTCACTCATGCCACCTTCGTACTTATCGGGATTCCAGGACTGGAGGAAGCTCACTTTTGGTTTGGCTTCCCCCTGCTTTCCATGTATGCTGTAGCATTGTTTGGAAACTGCATTGTGGTCTTCATCGTGAGGACAGAGCGGAGCCTGCATGCGCCCATGTACCTCTTTCTCTGCATGCTGGCAGCTATTGATCTGGCTTTGTCCACATCCACAATGCCCAAGATTCTCGCCCTCTTTTGGTTTGACTCCCGGGAGATTACTTTTGATGCCTGTCTTGCCCAGATGTTCTTCATTCATGCTCTCTCAGCAATTGAATCTACTATCCTGCTGGCCATGGCCTTTGACCGTTACGTGGCTATCTGCCACCCACTGCGTCATGCTGCTGTGCTCAACAATACAGTAACAGTCCAAATTGGCATGGTGGCTCTTGTCCGGGGATCCCTATTCTTTTTCCCACTTCCACTGCTAATCAAGCGACTGGCCTTCTGTCATTCCAATGTGCTCTCCCACTCCTATTGTGTCCACCAGGATGTGATGAAGTTGGCCTACACAGACACGTTGCCCAATGTAGTCTACGGCCTAACTGCCATTCTGCTAGTCATGGGTGTAGATGTCATGTTCATCTCCTTGTCCTATTTCCTGATTATACGAACAGTTCTGCAACTGCCTTCCAAGTCTGAGCGAGCTAAGGCATTTGGAACCTGTGTGTCACACATTGGTGTGGTCCTGGCCTTCTATGTACCACTCATTGGCTTGTCTGTGGTGCACCGTTTTGGCAACAGCCTAGATCCCATTGTGCATGTCCTCATGGGGGATGTCTACCTGCTGCTGCCTCCTGTGATCAACCCCATCATCTATGGTGCTAAGACCAAACAGATCAGAACACGGGTGCTGGCTATGTTCAAGATCAGCTGTGACAAGGACATTGAAGCTGGAGGAAACACGTGACCCTTACCATTCTATCAGTCTTGTCCTACATGGTTTAATATAGTAATTTCATCATACCTGCTTAATTCCAGTCACCCCAAAGCACACTAGTGCTTTTCTGTGAGTGGGTTAGTGAACTAAAGTATGGTTTCTCTTTATCATGGATATAATGTGAAATATCAATGAATAGTTTATGTTTTAAAGATTCTGCTTTAAAATGAGACCCACTGATAATACTAAATGAAACAACTAGGATTTCTGATTTAAACTAATTATTGAGTTTGTGATTTGGATGAAATATGTTCAAATTACTAACAACCTTTTTATTCCTACTTCCTTTGTTATAAAGCTATTGTTTAGCTGTAATGTTTAACTTCTGAAATATGGAACGTGAAGCTGACAAGCGTTTTCCCACTCACTACCTAAGAACATATCCGAGCTCAAAATAGTAAGGCTTATGAATGTATCGTGTATGCTTAACATGTTCCATATCCTCCTGTGATAAGTGCTTTTCAGCCTCTCTGTGACCTCATTCTTTTCCCAGGGACGTTATCACCTTTGCCTACCACAACATGTGATAGAAGCTTTAATGAGAAAAAAAAAATCCTTCTTGTATGTGCTGTGCCAAGATTTTAAATTAAGTTTGATAATTGAATACATTTGCTTTACTACCATGTTATATTGCTTCCTGTTTAACATCTGCCATCTATTTCCTCGGCCTATTACAAATCCTGTTTGCTCTCTGCTGTGTGTTAACATGGATGTCTTTGTGTTTGAAGTAAGTGATTAACCCTGTCCTGGTGGAGTAGCTGCTGCTTCTCAGATGAACAGAGGGGGTTTAAATTTTTTAGTCTCTTACATATCCTTGAATATGTCTTGTTTGTATTGTGTCGTGTAGCTGTCAAATCTCTTGAATGTATAAAATATGGTACTGTCTGAGTCTTGACTTATGTATCAAACAACATAATTTTTCTTGAAATATTCAGTATTATATTTACTGTTTTTATGTTAATAAAGTAACATTGGGAGACATGAGCAACCCCACAGTCCTCTTTACCAAGAGTGCAATTATGGGTTGCACAACTATAAAGATGTTGAATGAACTTATGTCATGTAGAATATTCCCTTCATATTGAGTAGATGATGAAAAGGTTCTTAGATTAGGTTATTAGTGATACCTACAAAATAATATTAATATATTCAATGTATACATAATGCTTAAAATAGTGAGATTTATGTAGTATGTATCTGTCACAATAAAAATCATTTAAAATGCTATAAAATATTTTATTGTCGATTATATAACATTAATGTGCTAAGAAGAGGTTTAGATATATTAGGTTAAAGAAAAATATATTATTAAGGCTTATAACAATAGCTCCAAAAGGATAATATTGGGTCTGAAATGCCAAAGTTTCAGTAGTGTTCTGCAGTCACGACAGGCCCATGTTACAGCCTTTTAGAGCTCTCATGAAGGCTGCTAGTCTCAGGAAGGACAGGAAGATGCTTCAGTCATTGAACAACCTCAGGTACGTCACACATTTTCTTGGCATTTTTTTTTCTGCCTATAGCTTTATAACAGGCTTCATTTCCAAGACCAAAAGCAGAAACAAAAAATTCCAAGCAAACTTTGTTGTTCTTTCTGTGATTACTGTGTAATAATTTAATAAGGTCTTTCTGATTGGAGTAATAAAATAGTAATAATCATGCAGATGAAGGAAAATCATTTGACATTTTATGACTAACATTTTAGGTAAATTTGGGTGGCACATGACCTCCAGATATCTGAACATACATTTTTCTAGATATATCCACGATGAACTGTTTTTGTGGTATTAACATTTAAATCAGTAGAATTTGAAAATAAAGAACAGACTGCCCTCTGTAATGTGGAGCGATGCCTTTCTCAATCAGATGAGGACTGAACAGAACAAAGACCAACCTCCACTGGGCAAAAAGGAATTCTGAAACCCTGTAATGTTAATTCTGCCTTGAACTTCCCATCTTGCAGATCTTGGATTGACAAGCCCCAACCCCTAATCATTCAAGTCTATTCCCTAATATAAACTCTATTTTTTCTTTCCAGTATTTCTGTCTATCAGTCTCTCTTTTCATCTATTCACCCATTAACATCTCTGAAATTTATTTTTGATTTTATATGTATGAATGTTTTACCTTCATATATGTCTACGTAGCTCATGTATTCAGTGCCCTCGACCAACACAGGCTGTCTGACCCACTGGGGCAGGAGTTACAAATAGGGCACATGTAAGCTTCAGTTGTTGAACCTCGGTGCTCTGGATAAGTAGCCAGTGCCCTTGACTGCTGAGCTCTCTTTCCAGCTTCCATCTGGAGATTCTTACCTAACCAAGACATGAAGAGCTGATACAGAGGGAAAGTTCCTGTGGGCAGCTAAACTGTGAAGGAAAAGCCAAAACTTGAAATCAAAACCATGAAAAACACTAGCATGTTAAATAGACTGTAGTTATATATACATATATACAGTATATGTAAATATGCTGAAATTAACTGTAGCAGCCCAATTTTAATAGGTATCCCAATCAATCTAAGCTCAAACTTTGTAAACCTGGTTTCTTCAGCCCATGTGTTACCATACTGATCTCTAGCTGCATGGATTCCTGTTGTGGGAAATATTTAAAAAGTTGCACCATCCTGCACTATATCCAGCTACTCTCTGCCTGGTGGTCTTACTGCCTCTAGGCCAGTCCCAGGTGACAGTTTTCCCAGCTAATATTTTCCGCAACAGACTCCTATATTCTAAGGATGTAATCACTGAATAACTTCTACCTTTACAACCATCAAATGAACAACAGAAAAGAACCGACACCATATGAATACAATCTCATCTCTTCTTTTGAAACACTGAATCCATTGATATATTCTTCTTAGTTACCACAAGTTAAGGAATCTAGATTTGCGTGACTGCAAGTACACTCTGGTAGTCTTTAGCCTATGGTCTTCTGCAAAATCTACAAGCATATGAGAATCACATAAACACGAGGCAATGTCTTCCACAAGAAATACTTGGTATCTTAAGCTGGGTATGCAAAGAACAATTTGAAACATGAACTCAAGAGCAGTAAAGTCAGTTGTGTTTCCAGAAAACAAGAGGAAATCGCAAAATGAGTGACATGGAAGGTAGAATATTCCATATAGTTATTGCCAAGCTCATTACTATGGATAACAGGTACTAGATTCGACTTTAAAATATGCCTTGGGTAATTCCCTAGACAAGGGATGGATTAAGATGCTTAATTAAGATGAAACTCCTATGTCATTGGAGACTGACCCTGATTCTTTCAGTGTGTCTTTTGAAGAAGGCCCTAAAGCAGAAAAGTACCAAAAAAGTTGAGATGGGAAATTGAATGAATGAAAGTATCTGTCATAGCTACAGGTGAAGTAAGAGGTGGATTGAAGTGTGACACGGGACACATAGGACTGGGGTAAGGAAGGAAGGTAAAAGTTTGAGAAACATGTGAGTTGGGTTTTTTATATTACACTTAAAAGTAGCACTTACTGGGGACTTACTATGATTCTCTACTAAGATAGTACCTTACTTTTATCATTAAGAACAATTAAGAGAACCATTTTTCCAAGTAGAAAATAAGGAGTTAGTTATGTAAACTCCCCCAAGTCACACAGTGGGGGGATGGGGGTGGACTCTAGACTTGAAGTCAGATCCTTCTGAAGTCCCTCTCTCCTCTTTTACACTTCCTGCCCTGCACTTGAGAACTGACAAGGCAGGCATGGACTGACCTATGTATACAATAAAGGGTCTTGAGAGATGACTTCTTCCAGAAGTGTTTTAGTTAAGCCATTTCCCCTTTCAGACCCTGTTTTTTCCATCTGAATTATGTGAATGGGCTAACACCTGCCTTTCAGACCTAAGTGAGGATTCAGACACAAGTACAAGTTCACTGGTTTTCAAAGATTCCATGTCTCTTCTGGAAGGAAAAAGAATAACAGAATGTGATGCCAATGTAACCTGAGGTTACTGAGCTAACTCAACCTCTGTGAGGCTCCTTTTCTCATATGTTTCCCAGGGGTGATGAACATAGCTGTTGTTGATATAAGATACTTTTTCTTTACCTAATTCAGTTATGTATGATTAGAACACAGAGATACAATAATGCACACAATTCAATGTCAGTTCCCACTCTAGACATTAGCATATCAATCAAAATTAATACAACAAATACATCCATCACCACCAAGAGTTTTCTCCATGATCCCCTTGTTGTTGTTATTTTCCTGTTGTGGTAACAGTGTTTAACACAAGGTCTACCACTGTGACACTTGTAAGTTTGCATTACAGTAGGAGGAGTGAGTCAGCGTGTTCTAACTAGTGCCCCTCCAACCCCCAACCCTACACACACAAATGGCCCACACAAGCACAGCAGGTGCTTCTGAATTCACTAACCCTGGAACCTGCTTGGCATCCAGAAATGAACAAAGACAGAGCATGTGACCACACCACCAGGGGAGACAATCAGCTGGTGCCAGAGGGGATGTGGGCAGAGGGTATAAAGGCACTCTCTACTATAACAGTAAACAAGTCTGCTTCTGCTTCTCACCTGGCTCCCAAAAACTGAGTCACTGATTCCATGCATTCTTAACCCCTACTCACAAGGACCATCCTGGGGGTGCGGGGAGAGGGTGAGGGCTAGAGCAACACATTACAATGTTGTCAATCATAGGTTTTGGGGGTGTTTTGAAGAACTGTACAGTGGAGGCATGGTAACACACACTATGCAATCCCAGCACTTTGATATGGAGGACAGAGGACAGAGAGGCCAAGGTAATCTTCAATTATGTAGTGAGTGTAAATCCATAGATTATATGAGAAACTGTATCAGAGAGACTGTATATGTAGGAGTGATATTTAGAAAACGGTGCCCAGTCTGGCTTGTTCCTGGGCAACCTCCATGATCCAGCTGCTCCTTGGCTCTGACCAGGGCTCCAGCTAGCTAGATGTGCATGCTCTGGCACCCATGAGATGCAATCAGGGGGGATAGCTCTGCCAATCCACCACACTAAGTCCACAAAGCTCGGCTGAACCCCAGACAATATCTGCCATCTTCGCAGTACCCAGTAGAAATGAGACTCTTAAAGCTTAATTTATCTAAAGGATTTATATATTTAGAAGTGCTCAATTAGCAAGATGCCCACACAATTAGAGTTGTTACCCATATCTAACCCTTTGATAGAAGTTGCTACCCAGGACAGCTTTTGACCTATCCATGGTTCTCCATGGCTGATAGCCTTCTCCTTCTCTTCCCCTTCCTCTCTTCTTCTCACAGCTCCACCTCCTCTTCTACTGCCCAATCACCGAGCTCTACTGTGAAGACAACGTAGCAGAATAAATATCCTGCTACAGAGAGAGGGAGAGAGAGAGGGAGAGAGGGGAGGAAAGAAAGGGAGGAAGGGAAGAAAGAAGGGAGGGAAGGAGGGAGGGAGGGAGGGAGGGACAGGGAGAGAGGGAGAGAAAGAGAGAGAGAGAGAGAGAGAGAGAGAGAGAGAGAGAGAGAGAGATCAGTTCATAAAAGAAGACAGAGAAAAAACTTTCTACTCTTCTACCCCATATTATGTTCCCTCAGAGGATGACTGTGGTGGTTTAAATATGCTTGGTCCATGGACAGTGCTACTATTAGGAGTGCTACTATTGTTGGAGTATGTGTGGCCTTGTTGGAGGAAGTGTATCACTGTGAGATTGGGCTTTACGGTCCTAGGCTCAAGCTCCACCCAATGCGGAAGAGACCCTTATACTGGCTGCCTTTGGATCAAAATGTAGAACTCTCAGCTCCTTCTCCAACACCATGTCTGCCTGAAGGCTGCCATGCATCCTGCCATGATGATAATGAACTGAACCTCTGATACTGTAAGCCATCTCCAATTAAATGTTTTCCTTATAAGAGTTGCCTTGGTCATGGTGTCTCTTCATAGCAATGAAACCTTAACCAGGACAATGACAAAGAAGAGTGTGCTGAAAAGCACAAAAATTGCCTTACTGAACCCTGCACAAAGGTATCACAGAGCCATGGGTTGGAATTTGGTGGCTTTGAGCTACATTTTCACTCTGACACTAGATGAGTGATCTTCAGTAGTTCATGAAGTCTCGTCAGTGAAGGATTGTGATTGAGTAAAATAATCTCTAAATTCCTGCCACATTTCAAATATGCTGTTCTATTAATATCACTAAGCAAGCCTTACAGAACTCCCACAATATCAACTCGGGACACTCCATGAAAGTTGCACTCTGGCCTACATGAGAGGCAGGCCCCTTCCCTATGCCTGTACCTGTTCTTTGCCCAAACATGGCATTTCTCACTCTGTTACTACCAGTTATGGCTCTTTCCAAAAAAAAAAAAAAAAACTGCTCCAAGAGACAGAACTTTCTACCACAGGAAACATTCGAAGGCTCTCTAAATGGAAGTCGGACCCAATAGGAAGAACAGCTGCTGTATGAGTGATCAAGTCAATTCACTCTTTGGACTGGCTCCTTCTTTCCAGAGTTAATGATCATTCTCACCTGGGAGTGCTTTTGTGAGAATTGAGTCCAATAATCCTTGGTGAGCACTTAACACAGTATTCAGGATTTAATGTGCTCTCAATAAATACTTGTCACATTACAATGGGAGCAGGCAAAAATGTTGATTCATAGCAATGAGGTAAAGGAATATGAATGGACATTGAAGCCACAGCAAGCAAAGGTCCATGTACAAAGCCAACCTTCTGTCTCAGTCCTCTGAGTATCACTCACTTGGTGACAGTATCCTGAAAGCTTGGGATCTGAAAACAGGACTTGTTGAGGGCATGATAGGTGGCTGAGCAGTTAAGAACACTGGCTGCTCTTCCAGAGGACCCAGATTCAATTACTGTCTCCTACACAACAACTTAAAATGGTCTATTATTCCAGTGTTCCAGAGATTCTAATATTCTTTTCTGGCCTCTGCAGGCAATAAGCATACATGTAGTATACAGGCAAAACACTTGTACACATCAAGTGTAAAATAAAAAAAATTTAATGGACTTGCAAGTTCTCCATCTCTCTTCTGGATCTCACTTCTCCTTTATTTCCTCCCAACTCTTCTCCTGACACCATCCTCCTTACATACAAACACTAGTTTGAATGAATGGGAAATGGAAAATAGCACAATGGGTGATGGAGATGGGATTTCAATGAGATAGAGAGGGAGTGGAAGTGATTGACAGTTCACTGGAGATGGAAGAGCAGGCTAACTTCCAAAGCTGTCCCAAAAAAATATGGTTGCATTTCAAAGATGGCAAATTAAAGGGAGAGGCAGTGAGCACTGCTACAGCTTAGCTATACAAATCAGGATCCTGGGAGAGTGTTTGTCTTTCTGTTCCCATTACCTGGAAGGGCTTCTGCATTTGGGAAGCATAGTCAGCTGGCACGTGGCTCCAGACTGTTCCTTCTGTGAGAGGCCACTGAAATTGGGACTCTCAAGCAAATGCTCACTATAGTGAGACTGTCTTTCCCAGAAAACAGTGTCTCCAGGGACAGATAACCATAAAAGCACTACCCTGTTCCCAGCCGTGTTTATGTTGGCTTTGTAGGGCAGGGCACTCGTTTAGGTAGCCAGTTCCCTTGAGAGCCATAGCACAAGTTTGCCTTAGGATAGAGAAGCTCACATCTCTCCATGATATCATGTAACCTTCATCTCTGGGCTGTATTATTTATCATAGTTGGGCTTGATTAGAAATGAGAGAACATAATGTGTTTACTACTGGAAATAGAGCTTTTCCTGGGTTGGTTTTATTATTACTGGAGAAGATTTACACTTAATGTACATTTATAACTAGATCTTACCAGATTCCTATCACATATGAGGAACTTTTTCTGATAATAATCACCACCTATTCTTGCGGCTTATGCATAGTTCATACTAATTATACATAAGAATGTGTTTCATTATATTTTAAAGCATATATACTTTGTTTACATCTTTAATGTGATTCGAAGATAAATATTCGGAAATCCTTTATATATCATCCCATGGCTGGAAACATAAAATGTGAAAATTTTATCAGCTTCCTATCACATATCTGGAATTCTTGTAGCTCATAATTAACATTCAGTATTCACTTCTCATCTTTCTTTAAAAAACAATAGGGTATACTATTATATATAAGCATGTTTTTCATTACATTTTAAAGCATATATAATATACATTGTATACATATTTAATGTCATTCAGAGATAACCCCTTTATACAACATCCTAGGGCCTGAAACATGAAAGTTATGAACATTCAGACCACAATTTAATAGTCCATAATGAGCTTTTTAAAAGTTCAGCAACCACACCAAGGAAAGAGAAAGCAGTTTGGAGGATGAAAAATCTGAACTGGTCATAAGGGGATATTTAGGCTGAGACCAGATTAAAGTTAGAAAAAGCAAATGGAAAAAAGCAGAGGGGCACTCTGTTCCCATTACAGTAGCCACGCTGACACACTACAAGCAGCAATTCGTTCCAGTGACCAGCAATGAATCACAGCAAGACTGAGGCAGAGAAAAGAAAGAGCTAAACAAAATGCAGCGTGGAGCAGCTCACTCGTTAGACAAGAGCCGCTAGGTCCTCCAGAACTCCCTAAACTTTGTCACAGAATACGCTGCCTTGTGGGCGGAAGGGCATAATTTTCCCTCTTGGATTCTACTAAACAGTAGCTTCAAGTACTGGTAAACAGTCTCTGCCTGAGTAGCCAGTGGATCTCCATGGGCCACTCATACTGTATCGTCAAAGGAGAAGGCAGGAGAAAGCAGGGGATACAGGACATAGGACCTTAGTAACAGCGAATTAAGATGACTAAAGTCTGCTAAGAACTGATAACCACAGCAGTGGCTTGAATAAGATTTCAAGTGGCTTAAAAATAAATCAGGAACCTGCCTCTAGAGGCTTTGCAGGTGTGCTGCTGCGCTACACGTGCACCAGTAGGTGGCAGAGAGGAAAGATGCTATGTCTACCTTCCGTGTTTTGCCCTGTAAACATCTGAATTATTAGTAGCCTAACACTCCAAAAAAGATGAGCCCAAGACAACCACCAGTCCAACATCACACAGGCTTGCAGGGGGATAACCATACCCAAAGTGACCCCTACCTGGTGCATAATGCATGGGGAGGGCAGGGATGGTTGGCACTCCTGAGACCACTCCTGAGATAAACACAGACACTCAGAGGCCACAGGTGCCATTAAGAGGAGCAAGGAAGTGGTGAGAAAATAGAAGAGAAAGAGAAATAGAAAGACCTGGGCACAATGAAGAGAGGCAGAACTGGAAACTTGAGGGTAGTGAGAAACAGCCTGATGTGAGTTGCCAGCCATGCCACCTGGGACCATGGTGGGGTCTTGGCCTGTGCTGCTACCAGAGATCATGTCTGAGTCCATCCCTGCAGCAGCATAGGTCTGTTACCACCAAAGGACAGACAAATGTTTCTGCTCTAGGGATATGTAGATGTCTGAGGACTGTGTGGAACTGCCCCACTCCTTGCCTGGGCATCCTAAGAGAGCTAGCCCAGGGGTGTGAAAGCAAGAAAGGTGACCCCACCCCTAGCCAGCTGCACTACTCTGGAGAGAGGGGGCCCTGCCCATTGCAGGAATTGTGGGTGAGCTGCTGCCCAGAGGGTATGAGCATGGGGGAGCCAGACCTGCCTCTTCTCTTCTGTGCAGTCACACAGACAAGAGAAAGAGATCCCTCCCCTTCCTTTTGCCCTCCTCTCATGCAGCAGGCACGAGAGATGGTCCCATGGGATCACGAGAGCATGACTGCTGTCACTGCCCTTCACCTGTTGCAGCACTCAGGAGAGCAGGCCCTGCATTTCACCTGGGTAGCACAGTAGACCTGGCCCTGATAGCATGGAAGATGAGCCATCCCCAAGGGCATGAGAATGGAAGAACTGGCTCTGTCCTTTGCTGGTCTATGGGCCAGCCAGGGCAGGGCAGGAGAGCTTGCCCTGGCGGTGTGGGTGCAGGAAACCTGGTGGGCTAACCAGATCAGATACCTCTCAGGCCCAAATCCAGGGCTTTGAACTGTCTCATCCCAACATCTACCCCATCAATGAACTGCTGAAGTACATGACAGGGCCAGTCCTACAGATCAAAAACTACTGGATCTCCATGACACTGAACAACAACAGGATATCTAAGGGGAGCCCCAGTGAGGTTCCAGTATTGATAGTATAACAGAAGCCAAAGGCCTTGTACCAGCCCAACAACTCATTACAATGAACATTTGCAAGCAAAGAAACATGGACTATAGGGTGTACTGTGGGACACACTGTGACACACTACAGCTTCCACAATGAGATTTCTTTTTCTCCATTCAGGAGAGGTTACCAGGGTGAAGGGACAGTATGAAAAGAAGCAGAGATACGTGGGATTTGGGTGCACAATGTGAAATTCACAATGAACAGATGAAAGGTTAAAAAAAATAAGAAAAAAACATGAGATAGAGCTGACAAAACAATATTTTACAGACTTATTGAGAAATAACTGACAAAAATTGTGTCTGTATAGTGCTAATCCATGTTCTTACATATGTACCTATTGTGAAATGGTTGACAAAAGCCAATCAATATACCCATCATCTCATAGTTGTCATTTTTGTAGTGAGGACATTTAAGGTCTGTTCTCCAACTATTTCAAGTCTACAATACATTATAATTAACTATTGTCACTATTGGGTTTTTCCCTAGTCATTGAAAACAGAGTCTTTTCTCATACAATATATTTTGATTACAGTTTCTTCTCCTACTCCTCCCAGATCTCCCCCAACCCCATCAATCCCTACCCTGTCCTCTCCCATCCGGATCTACTCCCTTGCTGTCTCTTTAGAAAACAAAAAGATCCTAAGAGATAACAAAATTCCAAATGTTCGATTTTACCAAATGAAGACTCACAAGTCAGATGCTGTGGTGAAAGCCTGCTAGCTCAGAGATGCAGAGAAAGCACCCAGCTGACCTTTCTCCTCCACCGATGTCCCAGAAAGAAAAAGTTCCTTCTCCTTATCTACTCACTCTGTCTTGTATATCCTTCAACTCAAAGACTCCCTTTTCTCTTAGCTGGGTTTTCTTATGTTCACTCCTGTCATCTGGTTGCTTTCTCTGGCTCTTGACTTATGGTTGATTTTATTTAATTCTGTTTACAGAAAGCTCTTGGGTTAAAAGTGTGTGCTAGGACTGAGCCCCATCACGACAAAAAAAGATGTTTTTCCGTGCACAATTTGGGGTTCACAATTTAACCAAATATCCTGCAAATGTTTCATATTATAGAGCTTATTGGTCCTACATAACCTAAATCGTTTATCATTTCAACAACTCCTTCCCACCCTTAGTATCTTGGAGGACTTGCTATTTTGTTGTCAATTTCCTCCACTTCTATGAGTTGAACGCTTTTATATCACACATGTAAGATCATTCAGTATCTGTATTTCTATGTCTTGCTTATTTCTCTTAGCATTATATTCTGTGTTCACCCATATCGCCATTGGCTATATTTTCTCACTTTAGGGCTGAATAATATTCCAAAGAGAGAAAATTACATTTTTGTAGTCTATTTATCTATTGATGGACACAAATAATGGCATGGTTATTGTGAATAACCCTGTAAAGAATATACAGATAACTCTTAATGAATTGAATTAATTTCCCTTGGGTATATGCCCAGTAGCAGGACTGATGAATCATGCAATAGTTCTATTTTTAATTTTTAGAGAAAACACCATACTGTTTTCTATACAGATTGAATCATACATCTGCACCAATATACACAATAATCCATTTGTCTCTGGATCCTCACTGACATTGACATTTCTTATAGAGAAATTTTAATACAGCAACATTGCTGCTCTGATCACATCCAAAGACTTTCTAGATCTGTGTGATCTGGCTGGAATGAAGACATGCTACATACCTTTAAGCCCACTGGCTGTAATACAGACATGACCTTACTACACATCCTTAAATCCAAACAATGACGTCTAGTTGAAAGACAATCAAAGCAAAAGATCAGAGAAAGGTTTGACAGGATAGGATATTTCTAACTCTAATAAGCACAACAGAAAGAAGCTATTTAAGAGGAGATCAGAAGTCCAAACAGTTGGGAATCAATTCTGATGAGTTCAGGTGAATGCAGAGCAGTACAGTTAAGTGGAGTTCAGTTTAATTCAATTCATGCAGTCAGTGTAGTTCAATGCAGTCAGCGTAGTTCAGCTTGTGGAATTCAGAGGTAGCTTTCCCAAGCAGAGCAGTTGAGTGAGAAGCCAGTTTGAATCAGTTAACTTGAAGAAGAGTTTGAGCCAGAATAGCTGAATTGAAACAGCTACCAGAGTTCAGAAAAAGCTAATAAGAGTGTGTTTGTTCAGCAGTACGCCTCTATGAAGATGCTCCCTCACCCTCCCAACCTCTCCTGCCCCACCCCTCCAACATCCCCCTGTGCTGGAGCATCAGACTTCCACAGGACCAAGGGCCTCCCCTCCCATTGATGTGGGAGTCTCTGCTACATATGTATCTGGAGCCATAGATTCCTCTGTGTGCATTCCTTGGTTAGTGTTCTAGTCCCTAGAAGCACTTGGTGGTCCAGCCAGCCAATATTATTCTTCCTACGGGGTTGCAATCCCTCTCTGCCTCTCCAGTCCTTTCGCCAGCTCCTCTATCAGGGACCCTGAGCTCAGTCTGATGATTTAACAGTGGAGGATGAGGAACTTGTCATATTCACTGGAGGGTCCCAGACACCAGGGAAACAAGAGGCTCCCAGGACCCAGTGGGGATGGCTTTAGCTGAAATACCCAACACGGGTGAGATAGAACCTGTAGAGACCATCTCCAGTAGATAAGCAAGGTTCCAGGTTGAGGGATGAGGCCACCCACCCATCTCAAAGTTTTTAACTCAGAAATGTTCCTGTCCAAAGGAAGAACAGAGACAAAAAATTGAACAGAGACTGAAGGAAGGGCCAACCTGGGACTGCCCCACCTGGGAATCCATCCTATCTGCAGACACCAAACCCAACACTGTTGATGTTGCCAAGAGGAGCTTGCTGACAGGAACCTGATGTGGCTGCTCCTTGGGAGGTTCAGCCAGCACCTGACCGATGCAGGTCTGGGTGCTGCTTTTTATCCATCTTTTTATTATTTTTATAATAACTAACAGATATGAGGTGTCATCTCATTGTGGGTTAAATTTCCCTGATTGTTAGTGATACTGAGTATCTTTTCATGTACTCATTGTTCATTTGTAGATATTCTTCTGGGAAATGTCTAGTCAAGACTCTCATCCATTCATTTAACTTGTTTTGTTATTGTTTGTGAGAAGCAAAATTTTAGGAACTAAATGAGCCAAATTTTCTAATATGAAGTAGTTTATGGTCCCATGTGATTTACAAGAGGCCTTAGGATTATGCTGTCATGGAGTTCTCTAACAACTGAGAGAGACTGGGAGGAAGCTCATATGTGGTGCAAGATGGAGAAAAGTGTCCAGTCCAGCTGGACAATCAAGTGAGACCCTTAGATCCTGTGGAGAGGACTGAGATGCATGGGAAAATAAGGAGGCACAGCAAGTCAAGAAGTCTGATTAAGTTGGCAAAATTTTTATTGTTCACACAGGATATATACTCTGAAAACAGGATATAGGGAGGAGCAGGAAGGGAAAGGAGCTTTGCAGGTGGAGGAAACTGGCTGCAGCTGTGGGGTCTAACTATGTTATTCTCACAAAGCCTTTCCATTACCAGGGGTTCTAAAAACATCTATCTAGCAGGATGTTGGCTAAACCTAAAGATCAGGAGGAAGAGTTACTAAGGTGAGTTGCTATGAGGCCTTATTTGAAGTTGTGAGAACTGAAAATGCAGCAAGTGAATCATAGAAGGTAAGCAGAAAGAATAGTAGATAGGAGAGCCAAGGGTGAGTGTTTGCCAAGAATAAGGCCTTGCCATGGCTTCCTACAAAAAAGCATTTGAATCCATGTCTGGCTGGCTTGTTAGTCACACTTTTTATATTGTCCAAATTTTGTCATTATTCCACTTGCTTGATTAGTTAGGTCAATCCTAAAATTGCCACGTCTCAGAATCACTTAAGAGATTCAAAATTTCACTCCTAGTCCTTTCAGAATGAGAGCTAAGAACTCAGCACAGTCTAGGCTGTTTAGAAAGCTGTCCATACCTACTTCTTCTAAAGCTTTGCCAGACTCCTTTACACTGGGTTTGGCCTCCACTGGGTTCCAAACCCATTGTTCCTTATGCCTACTCTATGAAAATTCAGAAAAATTTTATAGGACTCATCCTGTGCACTGACCCAGAAGATGCTTCAGGAATTCAATCAAAAAGATTTCAAAATCAGATGGGCCATGGATGCTACTAGTCTCTGAAAACAACTCAAATTTGATGGGTTGCTGTGAAGTCTGTGATCCTGAACTCCCTTCCTCTGGATTTCAAAGCCAGCTCCAACCTTCCCACTCCTGGAGGACCTGAGTTGAATGATCCCTCTGTGAATCCTATCTTCCCTGGGGACAGATGCTGCTGCTACAAGTCCCTGTGCAGGGAGATAAATCTTGGTCACTCCACTGCAGACAGAACAGCCTGGAACAGTAGCCAGGGTGAGTACCCAGGCCCCAGAATAGTTTTTTCTTCACTTCCCACATTTGTGGCTACTCATCTCAACCTCAGATGGTGGTCTGAGTTTGAGTGGGGTATGTACCAAAAAAAGAGAAATCTTCTGGAACAAGAAATAGTAGAAACTAGTAGACTGATTAGCCAAAGTCCTAGAGTCTATGGCTCAGATGTGACTTGGAAAACTCACACTGTGTTTCTAGTATTATCTAAAGGGAGAAATCAGATGAGAAGTGTGTCCAATTCTCTTCCCGTCTGGGCACCTGTCCATCCTCTTGGCCATCCTTGTCAGCACTGGCATTTTTCCATAGACATTCCTGCTTACACTCTTCAGCTGGAATGGCCCTCAGCATGCCTAGCAGTTGGTCCAAAATCAAGCTTACTAATGAGACTCTGATTCAAGTAGGGGAAGAGAGATAGGCAGCCTCAACTTTTGTCAAGTTGCTCATCTCACTGTTGTCCTCTCATTTCTCTGGCCCTTCTGTGTCTTCTGAACCTTCTGTGCAGAACTTCCTGCAAGGGAAGATAACATACCTAAGACAGAGGCTGCAGTTTTTCCTATGCAGCCACTCTACTGTCAGTCTCCAGCGTTAACTTCTTAGTTCTCTAGAGTCTGGTGAACTGCTTCAAAAACTGAAACCATTTGTGCCAGTTTCCTACACGCTTCAATTTTTACCATAAACTAACTTTTTATTATTCCTTTATTCCTTCTTGCTCTTCCATCATTGTGATGACCTAATAGTTTTGGAGAAGGTAAAATGAATATTTTATATAAACATTACATTTACATAAACATTACCTTTTTATTTATAATTGTAGGACAGTATTTATTTTCCTAATGAGTATAATGTAAGTTCATAAATAATGTAAAGTTGAGGAGAGAGAGACCATGGATATTTTCAAACTTGCACTCAATTTGCATAATTACCAACTCATAGCTGCTCTGCACCCTCCAATTACTTTGGAATCAATTTATATTTTAAAATATGTACCTGTATTAAAACATAGCTTCATTATTATAAGCATATCAAAATAGAGCATCACCACAAAAATGTAACCAGCATTGATTTGCATTCCCCCAAGTCTACTTTTAAAAATATATATACTTGTTTGCTCTCTTGTTGTGTTTGGTTTCCTCAAAACAAAATCTTAATGCAATTCACATATTCTATTTAATTAATGGCATAAACCATCTTTCCTGAATTCTATAGGCTTTACAAATAGAATTAAAGAGAATAGATAGCACCCATCCTTTTTCTGTTTTCTTATTTATTTGATCTGTCACTTTGTATATTCCTCATTGGAATTTTTCAGTGTCTGCTGGTGTGTCAGCCAGGCTGGTTTCCTGCTCTTTTCTTTATTTTCTCTAAACTGGTAATTAACTGTATATCAGAATTAATACTTTTGCAAAATATCATTTTCTTTCAATTTATTGGTCTGATGTATTCCTGTCATTTCATTGTTTATACAAAAGAAAAGCTCTCTAGTTCTATTGCTAAGAAACATTTATAAAGAGGAATCATTGTTTTTGTTTTATGACATAACAAGATTAAGAGTAAGCAACAAGGTCACTAGAGAGATCAATGTAATGTGATTCACTACACTGTAGTTCTCAGTATCACTGATGCCCATGGGCCCTCCATGGCAAATGGCTGGCTTGCTTTTATCTTTATGAGCCCAGATTTTTTTATTAGTTCCATGTTGTCTAGTAATGAACAATTTCCAGATTCATTTGTTATATTTTCAGAGTAAATTCCCAAACCAGACAGTTTTCAATGAGCATGTGCCTCCTTTCAGGTGACCATGGTATTTGGAGACCACATCTAGCCACCTGAACACTCCTCACTGCTACTGATCCATGAATATATTAGTCTGCTTTGCCTTTGCTTTCTCTCCATGAATGTATTCTGTCATCCCCAATTCAGCTTCACAAAGACATTAAGAAGGTACCTCTAGAATTTTTTCTTATACCTGCATTATAATATATCACACCTAATATAATATACACATGCCTTTTCATTGGTATTTATTTCCTGGTACATGCTAAGTATATCCATATAGTCTTTTAACTTTTCATAAAACATTTCATTATGCATTAAAGTATTTTTCTGTGTTTCATTTTTGCTTAACTCTATTCAAAAATTGTGTTTATGGTTCTACTATTTAATGCATCATATATTTCTAGTTCATTATCTCAATTTAACTTTGGTTATTCTTTTTAGCTAATTCTTTTAACACTATGCTTTTTATAACAGGAAGTTTTTCAGTCCCCTGCCCTGCCACTGCTTTGCTATTTATATCTTCGTCTTCATTGATCTGCCATTTTGATTTTTACTTTATCATCCAAGTTTATTTACTCTCTACTAAAACAGATTAATTCTTTCACTTTCAAACTATTCAGAAAACTTTGATACACAATTCTCTTCCATTTCTTTTTTAAGCATTTTTTGTGAATAGTAGGTTTTTTCTTTTTAATTTTTATAGATTTTTATCTAAAATAAAAATTCATTACTTATCTTTCACTTTTCTCTTTCCAGGACCTCTCAGGTACCTTCCTTTGAATCCCACTCATGCCCCAATGCTCAAACAGATTACCGTTTTTTCCTCTTGATTACTGTTACAATATATACATATATGTATGCATATAAGTATGCAAAAAGATACAGATACAACTGGCTGAGTCCATTTTTGTTATTTGTGTGCATACAGTTTCAGGTTGACCACTTCAAACTGAACAATGAATAGAAAGCATTATCCCTGGGAGATGATAATTTTTCCTCTCTAAGTAGTCATTAGTTGCCTGCAGCTCTTGGTCTAGAGGTGAGATCCCATAAAATTTTCTCCTTCCACATGAATATGTCCATTGATTGATATTGCCATTGTTTCTATAAAGCTTATGCAGTCATTTCTAAAGGAGATTTGGCATCAAACTTCTTCGTATTCTGGCTCTTCGTCTTCACTGCCAGGTTCAGTTGCAAAAAGACTATTGTTCTTCACACTTAACTGTTCCTTTGGTACTTACTCCCAGGATTGAATTTATACTATCCTTTCATTTGACATTTATTAATTTACTTAGTATGAGGGATGATTGCATATAGATCAGAAGCCATAGTGACAGTTTCAGTCTCTACTTCTACCAAACTAGATCTGAAAACAAGCTAAGGTCATCAAGCTGGGAAACGCCCACCTTTACTCACTGAGACACCTTATCAGCCCTATGTTCCTTCTTTAAAAGTATTGTTTTTCTCTTAGACACATTACGTTTCTAAATCTACCTCATATCTGTCATGATCATGCTTGGACCCATATCAACAGATGTCATAGGCCATGTCTTTGCATAACTTCATCTTTTACTTAGGTTTCTTCAGAGACTGAAGACATCATATCTTCCAAGTGTTCTCGGATGTCTCCAAGGATGATCCCTTCCCAAGCTTTCATCAACATCTCCTTCTTCCAGCCACAGTATTTCCTCATGATTGGCATCCCAGGACTAGAGGCCGCCCATGGCTGGATCTCCATCCCATTCTTTTTCATGTACACTGTGGCACTCACCGGAAACTGCCTCATCCTCCTGGCTGTGAGGAGGACCCATAGCCTACACCAGCCCATGTACTACTTCCTATCCATGCTAGCCCTAAGTGATGTAGGTCTCAGCTTGTCCACGATGCCCTCCACCCTGGCTGTGCTTTGGTTTGACTATCGTTTCATTGGCTTCAATGCCTGTCTGATCCAGATGTTCTTTCTACACTCCTTCTCTGTGTTGGAGTCCTCAGTGCTCTTGGCCATGTCATTTGACCGCTTTGTGGCTATCTCCAACCCACTGCGCTATGCATCTGTTCTTACTAACAATGTCATCATCAGGATTGGGGTGGCCATTGTAGCTCGAGCCACCCTGTCACTATTCCCAGTTCCCTTCTTGCTAAAGCGACTGAACTACTGCCCTGGAAAGATCCTCCTGTCTCACTCATTTTGTTTCCATGCTGATGTCATGAAGCTAGCCTGTGCTGACATTACTGTTAACATTCTATATGGGCTGTATGTAGTTCTATCCACAGTGGGTGTAGACTCCTTGCTTATTGTCATGTCCTATTCCTTAATTCTTTACACAGTGATGGGGCTAGCCTCTCCCAGGGAGCGTGTCCGGACCCTCAACACATGTGTTTCCCATATTTTGGCTGTCCTGGTCTTCTACATTCCAGTCATAGGTGTGTCCATGATCCACCGTTTTGGAAAACACCTGCCTCACATTGTTCATGCCCTGGTTGCATATGTGTACCTTGTGGTACCTCCTGTGCTCAACCCCATCATTTATAGTGTCAAATCCAAACCCATCAGGGGAGCCATGTTCAGAGTTCTGAAAGGAAGAGACTAGACCTGATGACATTGTATGCTTATAAGACTTGAAACCTGTGAAGTGTTTGGGGAAAGAAAAATAATACACTAAGTGGAACAAGTCATACACATAACTTTTTTGTGGGTACCAATAATAATTGTAAGACTGTGGTGAAAATTCATTCTATAATTGTTTACTATGGTGCTAGGGATTATACCCAAGGCATCTAACATGCTATGCAAGCCCTCTACTACTGAGATACATTCTCTGACCTGAAAATTTGTTCATTTGTTACCTCATTTATGTCACACATATTTTCTTAAAGCCAATGTTTTCTGGCCTTGTTTTAGATTCCAGGAACAAAATGATGGTTTCTACATTGCCTTTGCTTTGTAGACATTAAATTTCTAAAAATAAAAACATTTCATATAATGTAATGGCTATGTTGTTTAAAGTATGTACAGAGTCCTGGGTAAGCAGAGAGTCAAGTTTTCATCTGCTTATCTTTGTGTCCTTTCCATGAATAAATGTAAATAATTATATTATACAATATTGCCAGGATCATTATACACTAAGTAGTATATGTCACAATATGTTATAAAGGCCAATGAAGATTTTCCATTCGAGTAACTGAACTATTCATTTATTTATTGCAACAAACCTTCTTAACATTATTCTCTTCTGATGCTTTTTCACCTAAGAAATTTTTACACAATCATGGGCTTGCATGTGTACAAAATAAGTATTGAAACCAAATATTTACTAATAAAAAGTCATGGAAATTTTTATGTTAAAACATTCTGTATTAAATGTAAATTTTATCACTTACTAAACATGAAAGCAAATTTGGGTGTTAATGAAATATTCCTTCACATGAACAATTTAGTCTCAGCTGAGTATTTCAGACTGCAGACTATGAGGTATCTTTAAAAGTTTTCAAAGTTAAGTGACATTACTTTTTTATAATGACTCCTGCTGAGAATATCACTTTATAAAAACATAGGACAAAATGGCCAAAGTACACTCAGAGTCATTTCAGAATTAACCTGAAGTCAGTAAGTCAAATAGTAGTACTTTAAATTCTAGCATTATACAATCCAAAGATAATACTTATTTTATAGTTTTTATTTGATTTTTTATTTATTTACATTTCAGATGTTATCCCCTTTTCCCATTACCCACACCCCCAGAAACCCCCTATCCTATTCCCCCTCCTCCTGGTTCTATGAAAGTGTGCCTCCACCTACCCACCCACCCACTCCCACCTCCCTGCCCTCAAATTCCCCTACACTGGGGCATCAAACCTTCAGGAAACCAAGGACCTTCTCTTCCACCTATGCCCGACAAGGCCATCCTCCCCTACATATAGGGCTGGAGTCATGGATCCCTCCCTGTGTGTTCCCAGGCTGGTGGTTTAGACCTTGGGAGCTCTGGTTGGTTAGTATCGTTGCACTCTCCCCATGAGGCAGCAAACCCCTTCAGTTCCTTCAGTCTCTCTAACTTCTCCATTGGGACTCATTTTATATTTTTATGCTGAAAAAAAATGATGATAGAAAAATATTCAAAAACTTTCTTTTTTGTAATAAAACATTATGTTCCTATAAGAAAAAATTTTGTGTGTACAGAAAAACAAACAAAAAACACAATAGACTCAAAACTGAAGCAAATTGTTGCAGGCTGTATTCACTAGAATTTGTGGTGAGGTAGAATATACAAGGACAAGCATACATGTGGTGTGCTAAGATCCAAGCCAGCAATGAAGTCACCTGGTTGCAGATGGACTGTTGTTTTCAGAAACCCTTCCAATCCATTCTTTGTTTCATTTTGGATACCATTTACTTCACTGAACATTCAGAAACTTAACCGCTGTTGCCACATCCCCAATATCTGCTGATGTCAACCCATATGGGGACTGACCCATATGTTTAAAAGTTAGGCTTAAAGCACATATTTTATTTATGAGTATTTTTAAGTTTGTTAAATCTTACGAGTAGAAACACGAACTCATTTTTGTCTTCAAAAATCTCAGTCCATTGGAGTGGGGGTGGATAAGCAAAGAAGTCAAATGACAGTGTGTCACTGATACTGGGTAAGGTTGGGAAGGAAGGAAATTGTACATTGTGAACTTTTAGTATTTTTTCTGTTCGGACTGGGCTCCTGAGAAAAAGGGAGAGTGCATATTTGGTGGATGATGAAATTTGAGCTGATGTGGATAAGTAGAGAAATAAAAGTGGGAGAAGACTTGGGGGAAAGACTTCTGCCTACACAGTAAAACAAGTACTTAGATATGACTGGAGAAGAGTCAAGTGGTCGAGGCAGACCTAGAAGATGGTGCTCATATACACACAACTTTCTCAGTCTGTCTCAAGTGTGTATACCAGTTTTAAAACATGAACTATGGTCTGCCCCTGGGTCAGGCTCCATTCTGGAAATAAAATCGGATTCTAAAAATATCTTGGTCCATTCATGCAGAATTAAGTATAATCTGTTTTATAGTCTAGTGGTAATCATTTTTTTAACCACTTCCAAATCAGTTAGGTTGATTTTCCTGGTTTCTTTGTACCTGTACCTAGTAGGTATCATGTTGGAGCTTGATAGAGACTTCACACGTTTCTTTACAGTTGGCATCATAGCTTTGCCTGTTATATAATACACATGCAAAGTGCTTCTAGTGCACACTGACTCAGAGCCAAGTCTCTGCTCCAGGACCCTCTCAGAGCTGATATCCTGCTATATTACATGGTGAATGAATAAAGAAAATTTTAAGTGTATTATGTGTTGTATCTGAAACAAGGAGACTGACAAGTGCTGTAGTGATTGCTTGGTGGTAGGAGGTGCAGGATCCAATAAACTGTCTTTACTTTTGAGAAAGTGGATACAGGAAAAAAAGGATTGAATGTATAAGAACATCACTCAGGTAGCAGGTGTTAAGTTTGTGAATTTATCAAAATGTGCTATATTGGGGGATTCAGAACATCACACTTTCCTGATTTCCAGCACTTTGGTGAGTGATCACATTGTTCATATTTAAGTTTTATGTTTCTTCATTTTTGAACCTACCTTGATCCAAGTTTTCTTTCTAAAACATATCTACTCTACTTTCATCGGGACCTACAGAATTATTGGCCCACTAGTTTCAAGTCCACTCATAGCTCAAGAAACCACCTCCCCCACCCCCTCAAAAAAGAAGAGCAGGAAGAATTGTAGAAGCCAGAAGAACCAGGACAACATGCCCATAGAATCAACTGAACAGGGCTCATACAGGCTCACAGAAACTGAAGCGACAATCCCAGGGCCTGTATGAGTCTGACCAAGGCCCTCTACATACATGTTACGGTTGTATAGCTTGGTGGTTTTATGGGACTCCTAACAGTAGGAGTTGGGGTTCCTCTGAGTCTTTGCTTTGCCTTTAGGATCTTTCTTTTCCTACTCAATTGCTTTGTCCAGCCTTGATATGAGGATTTATGCCTAGTCTTACTGTATTTTTTTTCAGGTGATACCCCTGGGAAATCTTCTCTTTTCTAAAGGGACACAGAGTATGAATAGATATGAGGGATAGGGAAGGTGGAGGTGACAAGAGAGGAAACTGCAGTTGGGGTATATTGTATGAGAGAACCACAATTTAAAAAAAATAAAATAAAATAAAATAAGATTCTGACCTCGGTGTTGGCTAAGTCTTTCCTTTCAGAAAATAGAAAAGGCACTTTGTAAAACTAAGAAAACCAGGGTAGCTGGGCCACTGGTGCATTAAAACTTGTGGAAAGCATGCCTCAAGATAGTTCAGCAAGAGGTATGTTCTGATTGGCCATTTCTGTAATGTCTCTGAGAAACCACCAACCAACTTAACTGTTAACAATTATTCCCATCCCAGGGGTGGAGCGGAACACAGAGAAATTTCTCTGTGACTCAGATGACATTTTCCCTCGAGTCTGGCCACAGATTACTAAATCAGAATAAAATGATATCTTAACTGAAGAAGGTTCTGTGAGAAGAATATGGCACAGTAGTCTTGACTAACACCACAGCCAAGGTGAGTAACCAGGGCTCACAATCGAGCTTTCCTCTATTTGTAGAGTGCTGAGAGAATCCTTTCCCTCCCTTTCCCACCAAAGACTCAAGGAAAAGAAACACCAAAAGGTAGAGACTAAAAAAATAAAAACAAAAAAATAAAGAGTCCCAGGTACTGGGTTGTAAAAAAGCCCAGAAAATGCAACTAAATTCTAAAACAAAAGTCATTATGATTGATCCAAAAAAAAATGATACTTAAAGGAACCACTTAGGACCTGTCTAAACTGAAATATTATTTTTTTAAATTTAAATATTTGTGCTCGAGAGCATACCAACATGTCCTGGAGACTCATCAAGAGAACTGCTCATTTGTTCGTCAAAATGACTAATTTCTAGGATGTATGTTAAAAGCAGAACTGGGAGAAGGGACAAGAAATTGGCCCTTGCAGTAGTGAGGACATGTGTGTGACTTGTTCAGGAAAGGCTGGAGACTCAGCAAAGAGCTGGTGTGTGCTCTGCCTCTCAAGGCCAGCTGGAACAGAATCTCTATGTCCTAGGAAAACCTCAGTTTACCCTCTCCTCTGTTTAAATGAGGTCACACACACATCAGAGAGTGATAATCTTTCTTCAGTGTCTAATAATTCAAAAATTAATTGTCTATATAAAAACATTTATACATAGAAATATCTAGAACACCATTTGACCAAAAACCATACTATAATCTAGCAAATTAGCACAAGAAATTAATGTTACCACACACTGAAATGGAGCTGTATCGAAGAGAATCAGACTTCCAGGTTTGGTAATTGTCAAACTTATTGAGACCAGAAACTGCTGTGTAAGTGGGTGTGTGGCACTTTTACAGGCATGAATTAGTATTAGGAAAACAAAATGCTTGAGAGTTAATGCAGAAAAAAATAACAAGATAAAAAATCTTAAATTCAAATATTTAAGATAAAAACAATGTAAAGAGATAGAAAATGAAGATTGATTAATGATTTATTGATGGTTGGTTGGTTGGTTGGTTGGTTGGTTGGTTGGTTGGTTGGTTGGTTGATTTTTAGGAACTGTATATTTACAATCACCAAATGCCAGAGTTCAAGTGACAGACAATCTGGCTTATGCCTCTGTGTTTAAAAAGAAGACAAATGGGGACAGGGAGGAGGAAATGAAGCTGGGATCAAATGCAGGTTAACAACAACAAAAAAAAAGTTGAGGAAGGCATTTAATACCAAACATCACCAGGAATGAGTATTTCTTTCACCTCAATAGGCATTTGATTCTGTAAATAGTAGTACACTGCTGAATTCATTTTTGCTCAGTGCTGACTAAATTCCTAAAATACCCTCTGTATACCCAGTGTAATACAGTAATACAGCAGAATGGCCGATGCCCAAAACCTTTTCCCTAATTGTCTCCTCTTAAAAAGTGTTAAAAAATACTTTCACACACTTAAAGCTGTGTGTTGCTATTACTTCAACAAGTGGAAGATATACATAGCTGAAGTTATCTCCCATATTCCAATTCCAGAGGCATCTACTGAAATGTTGATACCATGTTCCAGCTAACACACTGAAGGACAAATAGAAAAAATGATAATAAAAGCCGGTTTACAAGGAGAGTACCAATTTAAAGGAGGATTAGTGGTTGAGAAGTCTATAAGGAACATTAGAGGGAAAGGAGGATGGAAGATGAGGCAAGGGCAAGAACAGGACCAGCCACTTCTCTAAATAGCTGTAAGAAAAATAAGAGTATGAGCTATTTCCTTTGGATTGAATGATGGGAAGAAGAGCACAGATGGAAGGCACAATAGGCTAAGAAAATGAATCAATGACAAAATATCCAACAGACCTAACTCTGGGGAGATTGTCTGAAGGTACACTATGAAACATACATCTTTTGGTAACTACATCAGGCTTCTTAAAATAGGACACAGATAAAATACTTGAGAAGCTTAGCTGGCATAGTAATTATCCATCTTTATGAGATTTAGCTAGACCTTTATTGGAGGTTTCTTCTCTGCATAATCAACTGCAAATCTAACACATTATGTCCACCACATGGATTCAACACATGATTTCCTGACATAGGGTTCCAATCCCTTCTTCAAAATCCACCATCAATTCTAGTGCCTGGAGGAGCACAATTTACCTTTTACTTTCTTTTCTTTCATGTGTGCAAGACTTGATCAACATTTTATTATTCATTCACTCAAATAAATATTGACAGTGGGTTTACTGTATACCAGGAACTGCACTAGGTAAGAGCTAACAGTTAACAGGCAAAACCTTTTGGTTGACACATCCAGGGAATTTATAATCTAGTAAAATAGAAAATCATCAAGGAAAGAAGTAATCATGAAATGTAAAAATCATTTTAGCGGCTTACAGGAAAATAAGGATGTGTCCTGTGAGAATAATGGAGGGGATACAGGTCAGGGCATGATTGAGGTGAGTCATCCAAATGGCTCTTTGAGAAAAATGATGTTTACTATCTAAAGGAATGAGGCTCTCAGACATGTGAAAATCAAGGGAAGAAAACAGACAGAACACAAAATCCCCCAAATAAATAACAGGCTTTTTTTAGAAACCAAAATATATTATGCTTGGCTGAAGAGGACTGAGCAGGACAAAGTCTACACTTCAATGAATGGAGAGCTGGGAATGTGCTTCATCACAGTGCTACCCAAACTATATCACAAGCATCCTACTAGACTGCACAATGAACTACTGAGACTTTTAAAAGAGGAGCAACCTGAAGAAGTCACATGCCTGAACATCGATTACCATCCATGACAGAGGAAGAGCTGCCCCCTAAAGTCTACACTTAACAATAGCAGTGGGGATTATACATATTATTAATCACAACTAATGAAAGCCTTGAGAATCACAACATGTTAATACAGTAACCACAGATGCAATGTTTGTGGCATAATCTATTACAGACTAATGATGAAGTACAGGAAAGGCCACAGGAGATAGTATTGATTCTGGAATCAGACTTACAAGGATTCAAACTCCAAGATAACAATACATGGGCCACCAATCAGAGTTAGGCCATTTAAAGCCCTCTACCCCTGGACTTCTTACTTTACAATGTTGGGAAATGTGGCCAAAGTCTCTTGATTCTTTGTCTAAATAAATTTGACCCAAAATGTTAAGTATGAATCATAGATTTTTTTTGCATATGTCAAAATGTGTCATAAAAATCCAAGGGCAAGATAAACAGAAGAGCTTTGGAATAACTCAGTTTTAAAAGTGAAAAGCTGTGGGAAAAGAACGGTGATTTCCCATGCAGTCAGATTTTTTATACGGTTACTTGAATGCTATAAAAATAAACTTCCTTTATTCCTTCTGCCTTGTTTAATTTTCCTTATAACTTATCAAATGGGAATTCTCATTTCCTTCTAGGCACAGGAATATAGCAGGTCCTCAATTTGGACAAAAAGTAGATACTGATAAGACCAGTAAAGCCCCTAATCTGGATACTGTTTTATAGCATATAAACTCTCAGTCCACCAGCTCAGACTGAATGTCCACATTAATGATAAAAAGCTTTTCAATAAACATAATAAAACCCATAACTCTAACTGCCCAAATCTATTTGAAAGAAGCCAAATCTTCAAAGGTACTTATAGTTTTCATGAAGATATGAGAAAAGTGTAAGCAAGATATTATCATGCTAAATAGAATAAAACATATAGAGTCTGCACTGATTTTGTTATCAATAGTATTCCTTTATACAGAAAAAGCAACAGTGAATTAATGAAACTTTATTGTAAAGACTTTTGATTCAACACTATGTCACTCTTTCTTCTCATCCTAGATATGTTCAGTATCTGTTCAGAATGAGGGCATCACATCTCCTGGGAATGCTTGACTCTCTCCAAGGATGATCTCCTCACAGGCTTTCAACAACATCACCTTCTTCCAGCCACAATCTTTCCTAATGACTGGCATCCCAGGTCTAGAGGCCGCCCATGGCTGGATCTCCATCCCATTCTCTTCCATGTACACCGTGGCACTCACCGGAAACTGCCTCATCCTCCTGGCTGTGAGGAGGACCCATAGCCTACACCAGCCCATGTACTACTTCTTATCCATGCTAGCCCTAAGTGATGTGGGTCTCAGCTTGTCCACGATGCCCTCCACCCTGGCTGTGCTTTGGTTTGACTATCGTTTCATCGGCTTCAACGCCTGTCTGATCCAGATGTTCTTTCTTCATTTCTTCTCCGTGGTAGAGTCCTCAGTGCTCTTGGCCATGTCATTTGACCGCTTTGTGGCTATCTCCAACCCACTGCGCTATGCATCTGTCCTCACTAACAATGTCATCATCAGAATCGGGGTGGCCATTACAACCCGAGCTACTTTGTCCCTCTTACCATTGCCTTTCTTGTTGAAGCGACTGAACTACTGCCCTGGAAAGATCCTCCTGTCTCATTCATTCTGTTTCCATGCTGATGTCATGAAGCTAGCCTGTGCTGACATTACTGTCAACATCCTATATGGGCTGTATGTGGTTCTATCCACAGTAGGTTTTGACTCCTTGCTTATTGTCATGTCCTATTCCTTAATTCTTTACACAGTGATGGGGCTAGCCTCTCCCAGGGAGCGTGTCCGGACCCTCAACACATGTGTTTCCCATATTTTGGCTGTCCTGGTATTCTACATTCCAGTCATAGGTGTGTCCATGATCCACCGTTTTGGAAAACACCTGCCTCACATTGTTCATGCCCTGGTTGCATATGTGTACCTTGTGGTACCTCCTGTGCTCAACCCCATCATTTATAGTGTCAAGTCCAAACCCATCAGGGGAGCCATGTTCAGAGTGATAAGTAGGAAAGGCTAAGGCTAATAAAGTTTAAAATACATCACAAATTGTATAAAATAGAAAATATGCTATAACAAACACTAAAAAATTCAAGTTGTCAAAAGACCATCTTCCTTATTCCTGTTACAAATCAGTTTATTGTTTATTGTGTAAAGATGCAATTGTATGGATTAAATGCTGATAATAAGTACATGAATGTTTTCTTTTGTTTCCATAATTTTACACTTAGTACCAGGACAAAAAGGCTTGTGAGACAACCATACTGTAGACCAAGAAGATTCATAATAAATCTTTGTGAAAGAGATTATTAGAAAATATAAATCAATAGTTGACAGAACATACCTGAAATGGTTGAAAAGAGGATAATTTATTTCATCTAAAAATCAATTTTTCTAGTTTACTCAGAAATTGAGGGAGATAAAGAAAAATAGATACCTTATGAAAAAAGGTTGCACTTTTTATATAGATACAATCATGGTAAAAATATGATTTTACTCCATGTTCTACCACTGATCTATACATGTATTCATGTGATTTTATGTATACATATGTGTGTACATATGTAATATAAATGACACTGTAAACTATATATGATAGAACTATTGCAGTGTTTGAAATAAAAATGGAGATAATAAAGCCAGTTTGTACATGACTTCACATAATATTTTTTATTTATACCTAGTAAATAAAGATTATTTATTTTTAAAACATATTTTGTTAGATATTTTATTATGCAATAGCTACTAGTATTAACTTCAGATTGGAGGTGTGTTGAGCACATGTGCCAGATTGAATTGACCTGAAATCTCTACTGAAATCTGAAGTAGTAACTCTGTCCCTATAGCAAACAAAAAATGAATTAGTCAGTGTAGTTAATCCATTCTTCAATCATTATATATGAAGGACTCTAAACAGACTGCAAATATAAAGCATAGAGAGTGAGATTGAGTGGAGGTGTACACCTGTGATTCTCCCTTGGAACGCTGTTGCCAATTCAAGGTGAATCTTGCCACCTCAATTAATCTCATCTAGAAATTGCCCCCAGAGTGGAGGTGTACACCTGTGAGAGGTGCATACAAGAGAATCATCAGTTTAAGATCATCCCTAGCTACATGGTGAGTTTGAGGCCAGCATCATGAGGGTCTCTCTCTCAAAAAAGAAATTATCAAGATGAACACACACACAAACACACACAAATACACATGCCCTACAATCATAGACACACACAAATGCCCTTCAAACACTGATATACACACATTCACATGCACACACAGATAAATGCCCTCTAACCACACACACACACACACAAACACACATGCCCTACAATCATAGGTACACACACACATACAAATGCCCTCCAAACACCGATACACACACATTCACACACACACACACACACACACACACAAATGCCCTCCAACTACAGACACACATACACACACACACACAATCTCATGTCCAAGCAAAGGCATACATGCAAGTTCACACTAAAACCCTGGAAGAATAAATACCAATGGTTTTTAAATTCTTTTGATTAACAGATTAAAGATTTTTATTATGCTTTAATTTCTTTTATATGTTCAGAATATCTGCGATTTTTGTTTACAGTGATCACATCTCACTTTGTAAATAATAAGATCATGTCTTTCTCTACTGCAATGCCAGAGCACTCCTGGGCAATGAATGACTATCCACCCTCCTCCCCTCAGTTCAAAGTGACCAAATCTTGCTTTGAATACATACTATTTTCTTTGACCACCCCCTCACCTTGGTTTAGTCAATTTTATCATACACACAGTTCTTATATTCTGGAGTATAGTCTAAGAAGTTGGATGTGCAAATGGGTCTCTGTGCTAGCCATGTCCAAGAAATTCAACCCTGCCACCTCTTTGCTGCCTGCCTGTCATACTCAGCAGTCACATCCTGGATTTGAATATGACTTTTCAATGGGTGATAATCCTAATCCTTGATCAATCTACTCCTACTCTGCTTCTACAGTGCCCCACCCACTCCTGTACATGCTGTGGCTAGATAATAGGATTCCTAGGTAGGACTTTTAGCTGTATCCATGGTAAGTACATCTGGCAGAAATGCAGTCCTTATTTCTCTCATTGCAGCACAGCTTAAGGCCCTGGGTATCTGCGGTGCTTGCTTGTATATGTGCTCCTCATTTTGTATGGACTCATCTTTTCCCTAGCCTTACTTCCTGGTCAGTCTTATTTAGCCTATTCAGTTTCATCTCTTCCTCTTAACTCTCTGTTCCGTGGTGACTAGCCCTCTCTTTATACAACAAGCTCCTGGATACTCTCAACTGCATCTCCTAAATCATCCTTCAGATACCCATGGAATATGCAGCTAACCGCATTGTTTCTCAAATAAACCCATTTGGGAACACTCCAGTTTCCATTGTGCAGACACTGTAATGATTAGGCTAGGAAATGAGCAGTTTTTATTGGAATGATTAAAGCCATGTGTTCTACTGATAGAAAATCACTCGAAACAGCATAGGTAAGTAGAAATAAAGGACCGAATGCCTTCTCCAAAGACAGTGTAAAACTCCGGAAATTCCCAACTCAGCATTCTGTCAGTCTGTTTAACAGTTCTTCTACATTACATAGGATTAGACATGAAAACTCTCATTTTTTTCTTCTATTTTTAAGCTACTGTGGTCATATAGAATTCACTGATTCCCATAAAATATCAATTTCCCCATTAGTGCAATTGAGGCACAAATAAAAAGTTGATAAACTTAAATAAGTAAAAGCGTCTTCATGACTGTGACAACCGTCATAACAATGTGTGTCATCTCGTAATGTAGGCAAGTGTATTTGCTTTGGCCTGGGACCCAGAAGAAAAACAATATTTCTTTGGAGATTGTTTTGAATAAGGAATTCAGTGCTAACTTCTTAGAAATCCAAAATCATTGTGGATTCTGATGAGGAAATGGGGTTTTAAGTGAGATTATATAATTTTATTATAGTCTTGTATTGTTTATCATTCTTTTGTCGTGCCTTCGATGAACATTTTTGATGTGTTGCTCCATCTCCAAATGCTGTGAATCATCGTCAGTGAAATGAATTTGGAAATGGTGATAAAATTGGGAGTAATAACTTTCAAAACACAAGTCTTGATCTTAATAATCATCTAGGAAAAACACAAAAGGAATGTGATATTAGAAAATTGAGATTACAGGTGTTCTTCTATTCCTTATAGAATTTCCCCAACCAGTTTCATCTTTGAAAAATCTGAGCTCTGTTTTGATTAAGAAAGATTCATTTTCTTAATACTGTCTTCCAAGATATCATACTAAAGTATGAATTACAGAACTTTGAATGGAGGAAGGTTTCATCAGGGATTCCTAGCGATCTGAAGTGTGTGTGGTCATGAGAAAAAGACGAAGGATGCGCTGCCGAATCTCCTTTGTCTTTACTCCGTAGACGATGGGGTTGAGCACAGGAGGAACCAGCAGATAGATGTTGGCCATAATGACAGGTAGGAGAGAGTCACGCCTCTTGCTGAAACGGTGCACCATTGACAATCCAATGAAAGGCACATAGAAGATGAAAACAGCGCACACATGAGAGACACAAGTGCCAAACGCTTTTGCCTGGGCTTCGCGTGTCAAGCCCAACACAGTCTTGAGGATGAGCAAATATGAGAAGGAGATGAGAAGTGAGTCCAAACCAATGGCAGAGATGATGACAATGAGTCCATAGATGACATTGAGACGGATGTCAGCACAGGCCAGCTTCATGACGTCTTGGTGTAGGCAGTAGGAATGAGAAAGGATGTTGGAACGACAGAAAGGCAACCTTTTGATGAAGACAGGTAAGGGTGCCATTAGTGCTGCACCCCGGACCACAGCAGCCATGCCAATCTTAGCAACACGAGGCAATGTAAGCACAGTAGCATGCCGTAGAGGATGGCAAATGGCCACATAACGATCAAAGGCCATGGCCAGCAGCACTGTGGACTCCATGCCAGATAAGGAATGGATGGCAAACATCTGTACCAGACAAGCATCAAACTGGATGGTAGTGGAATTGAACCAGAAAATGGCCATCATTTTTGGCATGGATGAGGTGGAAATAAGGATGTCTAGGCCAGAAAGCATGCAAAGAAAGATATACATGGGCTCATGTAGGCTGTGCTCTGTCCTCACAATGTAGATGATTGTCAAGTTACCTAGCACAGCAATAAGGTAGAGGGAACACAATGGGAAAGCCAACCAAAACTGAACCTCTTCCAATCCTGGGAGGCCTATTAAGATGAAATACGTGGCACTGGATTCACTGCTATTGAGGCCCACCATAATGAAGGAAGCAGGATGTAGCCAGTACCAGGAAGACTGAAGCTGAAATACAAAGGCAAGTCATTGTCAGGTCCTCTAGAATCTCAATGCCATACCACCCTTGATCCTAGTGACCAGTTCTCTAACAAAACCCTAATTTCATTGCCTATCCAGACTCTGAATCTACCCTAAATTTCATCTAACCATAAACCACTTACCAGATGAAAACGCACTTAATTCTATTTTTTGATCTAATCTACATATTAAGTAAAATAGTAAGATGATATTCTGATATTAATCATTTAGTTTCTCAAACTAAAAAAAATTACATCTTCTGTGGTATCTTATTCACATACTTCCTATGTTTAATATTGATTATATTAACCATCTAAATTGTTGTCAAACTCTGGGAAATGAAACTATGGAGGGAGAAATATTAAATGAAAAACTTTATAATTGACCATTTTACCGGTCAATTATAAGGTAATTATCATACAAATCCATCAGTGGTAGTAATAACATAAACTGACATTGAAATCTAACTAAATCACCAATCTAATGCTCTAATTTAGCCTTAACCCTAACTTTAATGTCACACAGTAATAGAAGCCATTTCAATATTAATTTAATAGCATCTATTTTATTGTGATCAATTTTATTTCAATAAAAACATGACTTTTATCCTGAACTCTAAGTCTTAATTTCCACTATCTAATCAAGAGTTTACACTTGCCCTACATAATTTATATCCAAAAAAGTAGTAACAGCTTCGGTAGATCTTAAACAATGTAGCCTTACAGCCAGCACACCAACACTGATTAAGAATTATGATGTTAGTCTCCAACTAAGACTGGAGCCTTGCTCACCCTCCTCCAGCTGTCCCAAGATGCACTGCTTTCTTGTGTTTCTCATGGGAGCACTCATTCAGTGCCTTTAGTCATACTTTCACTTCCAGTTATTTCAATCAACTGAAGTCTGAAAATATTAAATGTAAACTTGAAAAAATAAACAGTTCACATGCTTTAAATTGTATTATCATTCTAGTTAGGTTGATAAGATGTAGCATCTGACTCTGCCCTACTGGGGATACAAATTAGCCTTCTACTTAGTCTACTGATAGACCCCTGATAGTCACCCAGTAGCTTCATTTGTTAGCAGATCCACTATCAGCATATTATGGTTCAAGGAATCCTTATTTTATTTAATCATGCTCCCAAAACACAGTTTTTTTTTTCAATTAATTTCAATCCATGGTTGGTTAAATGTATATATATATAATTAATATATATATACGATCTACAAATACTGAGGACTGGTTTGATGCATGTCTATATACAGGTGTATCAGTGTATGAATTCATAAATATACATACAAACATACGAGGACTGGGATGGGAGCTTTCATAGGTCACTTAAAAGAAGCTGGGTATAAAGCAGAGCTAATTTCTGGGCTCTGCTTACTCAGGAAAGGCAATAAGATTTGTTCTACCACTGAGCTCTCATCCAGAGGTGGCCTCAAGAAGACAAAGAGAACAGTGGAAGAATACATGGAGCACATATTTTTAAAAAGAGGATAATAGAGCTTGGTTCCTTCTAATAGAAGGGAAAAGTTGAAGCAGAGAATTGTAGTTAATCTACAACTTCAGGCAAAGAGGCAGAACCAATACCTCACACTCTTCTGATTGTATTGTAGTGACACAGCTCCCTGCCTGTTAAAACTGCTCCTCTGCTGTCTGATGCTCCTCATCTCTCTCTAATACCCAGTACCTGTGGAAACTCTGAGATTCAGATATCCTACTCAGCCCTTGCCTGTTACCTGCATCGGGTGCTCACAAAGCAGCTGCCTTGTCTTGGCTGTGATAAGGTGCAAAGAGGCTATGCAAGTGTAAACTCTTGATTGGAAAGCTGGGGGATGAAAATTCAGACTTGCCATTCAGGATAAAATTACCATCATAAAAAGCAAAACAAACAAACAAACAAAAAAACAAAAAAAAATACCATCATGTTTTTATTGTAATAGGTTTGATCACAAAGAATAGATGCTATTAAATTAGTATTGAAACGGCTTCTATGTATTGGGTAATGTTAAAGTTAGGATTAAGGCTAGAATTAGGTCATTAGATTAGTGATCACATTAGGTTTCAATGTCAGTTGAATGTCAGTTTCTTCCCAAATTATATTAATTTCTTTAATAAAAAAAAGTCCATTTTTCTATCTGTAAACTCTTGACTCCCAAATACGTTTATTGATGTCTGAGTTCTCTTTTAGGGGCCCATATGTATAATTCTGAAAGAGACTACATGGTTGTCTGCCAAGCATGTAAATTCCTCTCCTCCAAAGACTAAAATCTCACAGAATCATGATGGAAACGCTGAGCTTAAGAATCAGCCCTGTATTCAGATCCCAGTGGTGAACAGTGTTAACCAGATCCCAGTGGTGAACAGTGTTAACCAGATCCCAGTGGTGAACAGTGTTAACCTGGGTCTTGTTTACTATTTCTAAGCTTCAGTCTCCTCATATCCAAAATGTTATTAATACCTTTCCTGCCTAATGTGAGGAAGAAAGGAGATGATGGGCAAAAAGTGTTTAAACAATACCTCACATACACTGAGTACAAACATGATAATGTTGTTCCTTTCTTCCTTGATGCTGATCACCAGGCACACAAGCTAGGTACCATTATGCTGACCGTCATGGTCCAGTGTAAGCTTCCTTATGTGCACAACACCTATACTGACTAGATGAAATCAGGCCATTGGCTGCAGTAAAATACCCAGGTAACGGTTGAAGGTGTGGTTCAGTTGGCATAGTCCTCGCCTAGCATGAAGGAAAGCCTGGATTCGATCCCATGTGTACTCTTCACACCCTCTCAGTTATTTTCACTCTCGCATGCTACTTTTCCTAAGCCCT
This sequence comes from Rhabdomys pumilio, assembly GCA_030674055.1. Lineage (NCBI taxonomy): Eukaryota > Metazoa > Chordata > Mammalia > Rodentia > Muridae > Rhabdomys > Rhabdomys pumilio. The sequence continues at coordinate 93,613,670 of JANHMN010000003.1, read as the reverse complement.
TCTCCCTATGGTATAGTTAACCATTTCCTGTTCTGCATTCCCAAATAACTTTGGTCCTTATTTCATGCAATTACTCTTCTGATGATAAGAACCACTTATTTTTTCCCCAAATCATAAATTCCTTAATACTTGGAACACTAGTCCATTTCTTAATTAGCACCAAATTATTCTCATTCCTAGTGAATTGAGTTGTACTAATAGAAGACTCCCTCAGTAAGCACCTGATGCAGACAACACAGAAAGGTAGGGCTGTCAGATATCTGGACCTCAGAGACTGAAGAGGCAAGAAAAAGCATGCACATCCTCAGTGCAGGGTAGTCTTAAAGGGAAGAACAAGAATCTTTAGGAACAAGCAAAATACCCAGAGACCCAAAGGGCATGTGAGAAAAATTAAAAATAAATAAATAAACTGAAAAAAAAACCCTGAAGCACAAAGCAGCTGCAATGTCTTGGCTGTAATAAGTGCAAAGGGGACATGAAACACATGGTCTGTGCCTGCAGGTGGCATCACCTGGGATTCCCCACCTGGAGACCTTAACCGGAAGAGATTCCAGTACTCTAGAGAGCCATCTATCTATGCTACCCAGCAGTTCACATAACAGACATGGGAGACATGGCGTATTCCCAAGATTAAAATAAGCTGCATTAGGAAGCAAATTGGAAAAAAGTCATGGGTCAACATATGAAATTTTATGGCCTCTGAGAGCCAACTAATGCTGTCAGTAGAATCCTGTGGGGTAGAAACATGAGTGTTGGCCTCACCTCTTATGGTAGTAAATTATTAAAGTATTATTGTTGTTATTATTATCACAGACAATAAACTTCAGAATGCTACTGTGAGTTTATGCAGAATCAGTTATGTCAAAAGACATTATAAAACAATCAAAGAGCACATTCTAATGAAAATGAGTGGAAACATATGAAATGAGATTTTCTTTTTTCCAGTTGACCTTAATCTTCACTGAACATCTTTATGTGCCCATTCTGTGAACATAACCCACACACATATGTATAGCTATACTCAATTGCTCACAGAGGCAAGAATGGGCATGTGTATACAGGCGCCAGAGACCAAAGCAGGAAAGAGGCAGCTGGCCTGGGATGGAGGTACTGCGGCAGCACAGACAAGATCTGGACCTCAGAATCTGTGCAGATGGGAATTGAGGGAAAGGCAAAGGACCCAGAGAGCCCAGGTGTTGCCTTTCGGACTGTACAGCCTTGACAAATGCCAGTCTCCTCCAGCAATCCAAAAGCCAACAGAAAGAAGCACCAACTCCCAGGAGATCTTGTGGACTGAGCACCAGTTCACAATTAGAACCATTTGAGCATGCTCAAGAAAGGCGTGGGGGCTTCCAAGCATGTTGGAACTAACCCATTGTTTTGAAAATGAAACAAAATCAAGGAAAAATAAATTAAAAAATATTTTTCTCTTTATTTTATTTTACTTTATTTTTAGAAAGCCCACACACTATCACAGTCCCAAAGGAGCAACTCTGTTCTTAACTTTTCCCTAAAATGTCAAGTTAGTTTAGTGAGTCCTGAGGATGTTTCTCTGGGAACTGTTCTGGTATCTTGGTCTTTTCTCAGGAATCAGAGCCTAGAAACTTTGGAATTTCGGTCTTCCTTCTGTACTTTAAAGCACTCCCTCCAACACTGGCTTAGTCCGCACCAGCCTAGTTTCAACTTGCTTGGAAGCCCACATTCTTCACCAGAACTGCTGCCATTCTTCTGGACCCATGGAAAAGTTGGCAGAGAGGAAAGCCAGGCCTATGTGCCCTCTCTTCTGACTCAAGAACAATGAAGCAATCTCTGAGCCTTGACTCATTGTTTTGTGACATTAACAGAGCTTACTGAATGCCTACAAAATGCCAGACACTGAGTTGCACCCTCACATAAGTATTATCTCTCAGCTGAGAACCACCCTGCAGGATAGATGGAGTTCTCTGGATCCTTTCCTAGCGATAGGAGAGAGAACTGGGACTCCAAGAGCTTAAATGATATTCCTGGGGTTTAACACTCCATGATTACAGTAGAAACAGCCTGTGCGACCTCCTATCCTCTCATTTTAACTGCCTTAACTGACAAAATCTGGCAGGAGGTAAGGCAAGACAATGGTCTGATAAATAGGACACTCACCCAGGTATAATCTTAGAAAAGAGAATAAGAGAGTGATAGACGGGACTCTCCTAGATGAGGGTGTGGTCACACTTCTCTTCCAGTCTCAATTCCTCTGGCTATGGCATGGTCATACCCCACAGTAGAGAAGAAGAGAAAGGCTCTGTTCTATATCATCTATGTCCTAGTCAGAGTCTTTCAGCAACTTGTCAGGCAGGTAGTAATGCCATCAGGTAGTAATGCCATCAGGTAGTAATGGGAAGATTAAAACTCTGAGTGACCGATATATATGCTTCCAATATGCCAAACCTAGCCTATCCCTCTCACAGTCTCCTCCATAATGGATATTTTGTAGGAATGATTTCCATGTTACATCAAAAGAATCTAAAAGGAAGGACCTGAGTCCAGGAGCTTCTTTAGGTCAGAACACTTAAGCAGCTCTCCCTACTTGGGGAAATGTAAAAAGTGGGAGGGGGCAAGACAGAATGAGAGTGGAGATTTATGGTCTTTGTTCTTACCTGGGATAAAACACAGTGTCTCATACCCAGAGCAACCATGTGAGAGCCACTGATGCTACCTCCAGCCTTTGCTGGAGTATGTGGAAGAGAATTTTCTTAGAGTGGAACCAGACATAGCTAAGAGCTTATGGCTCCTACTTCCAAGCCCAGAGAGGGAGATAGGCCTAGTGGGAAAAACTGAGCCTGCAGCCTGGAGGAACCTGACACTTGGTTATTGAGGAAGCCTACCTTTCCTTAACACTTCACATGAGTATTATCCTCAGAACCATGTTTACCCAAATTACCAACATCCAGTGTGCCCTAAAACCTGCTTAGATCAGGTGAGGCAGGTGAACCTTGAACGATGTTGGTCATTCTTGTCCTTAATGGTCACAATAATACTTGAAAGATAGAATTAAGCTCCCATAGGTTGGTATGATCCCTTAAATTTATACCAGAAAGAATACATAGAGCTCAGGGCTCTACCCACCCCCTATTTCCTGTGTAGTTACTTATTTACAAATTGGCAAAGCTGGAAGCGGGCATTGGTAGCCTGTGAAGCTCTCCTGGCTGTGATTGCTGCCTGCAAGTGGGTAGCACCATAAATGCCTGATGGGAGACTTCATTCAATTCACTCATTTTTCATCCGACAGTTATTGCCTGGTTGGCTCCTGCCTGCCTAGCTCAGCAGTAAGCAGTAGAGACCCTGAGGTTCAGAGTAAACAAGGCACAGCTCATGGCCTCCCAGTGTGCGGAACATGCAGTCATCACAGCATATTGTGATGAGTGCCAGGGCAAGGCTGGGAGCCACAGCCTCCTGGAAGCAAAGGTAACAGTAGCCAGTAGCTCCCCAAGGTCTTCAGGCTCAGAGGGTCCCCTAAAGAGATGATTTCAAGTTCAGGTTTGCAGGACCAGCTGCAGCTAGTCAGGATTCAGTGAAGTAAGGAGGCAGCAACACACAGTTAAGACAGGATATCAAACAATGGGTAAACAGACAATAACACAGCTTTCCTGCTGCCCACACATTGGGCTGGTGATGACAAATATAAAGACATAGGCAAGAAAGTCACAAGTTAAGGTAAGTGCACTAAAGATAAGTCGGAGCATTAGGATAGATATCCATATCTGGTCCCGACAGCAGTCAGAGGAGAAGACAGTTAAGCAGACAATGTGCAAGCCTAGCAGTCTGTGATGAGATCAGGCCAGTCATTCACAGACCTAGGTAAAAAGCATTTGAGGCTTGGGAGAAGTGATCTTAAGGCAAGACTCTCTGAGTTCATGAGCCAAAAGCTCAAAGTGCCAAAACTGAGAGCAAGGGAAGCGGAGAGCAATTCAGACCAAGCTAAGGGTCAGGTCAGGAGTGCTTGAGGGCTTTGCCATAACTCTGAGAAACATAAACAACAGACATGGTTGAGAGTGTGCAACAGTGTGTGTGTGTGTGTGTGTGTGTGTGTGTGTGTGTGTGTGTGTGTGTAGTGTATTCTGGCAAAGGCAAAGACCTAAAGTGAGAGAGACAATCCTCATTTAGAAAGCTACACAGGCTTTACTGCATCTAGAGGCAAAGGATACAAGGTAAGGGAGTTGGCAGTAGAGACCTTAAGCCACATTTTAAACGAGCGAGACCTCAATCCTAGGGTTGAGTCAAAATCTGAGTCAAAATCATAACTGGAGCCTTGACAAAAGGACCAATCTGATTCTTGATGCAGTGTTGATTGAGCCTTGACTCTGCCCAGACGCCCCCCTCCCAAAAAAAAAAAAAACCACAGCTATAGTCTGACCTCCCATCCAAGACTGTGCTTCAACTGTGGCAAAACAACAAAACAAAACAAAACCAGGCTGCCTCTGTCCATACACTGAAACCCAGTCAAGTCCTGATTGACTCAGTCCAACTCCAAGCCCATCTGTTCTGTCTTCATTCACATCTGCTCCTATCCTCCACCAGCCTCTCCATTAAGGTCCCCAGTAAACCATTCACTTGTGGGGAAAGATACCTGAAAACTACTTTTAGGCAACATTTAACGTCCTCACCCTTTTACCACTTTACTCAGATTGCCTGCCACATGGGTGAGAGGCTCCACACCACCAACCCCACCCATCTGGATCTTCTTCCTATGAAGAGGTGTCATGGAAGGTCCTCAGCTACAAGTAACCCCAACCCAAAGCATGCCTCCTCCTGTACTTACCTCAGCTCTCCTGAAAGAGCCTGTATGCCTTTTCCTTCAGCACTCTTCCTGAGGGAGGTCTAGCAGGCTGCAAAGTGCCCAGCCCCTTCAGTCTCCACCTCCTTCTGCCGTCTGCTCAGAGCTCTTTATTCTTGGTCTTCCCAGCTCCCTCCTTCTGCTCCTTGTTGTTGGGAGTACAGGCTGTTTCTGAGGGTCCATCTGCAGACATGCCCTCACCAGACTACTAGGATTCTGGTTCCCTTCTAAGCGTCTACATCTTAAAAGGATGATCCTGGGCTGTGGGGAAGGAGGGACATTGAGTAGATGGTCTCTAGAGTCCTTTGAAAATGGACCTGTGCCAGCTGAAATATTTAGACCAATCCCAAATGTGAAGTTAGAGTCAGAAAAGGCCAGAAGAAACTCATTTTTGTGTCCGTGGCATATGTGAGGGTCTTTCACAGTTTCTTCACAACGCTGTCAAACAGCCAGAGGAAAGACAGAGTAAATCTGCACAGACTGTGATTGACAGCCTAGCTCCATCCTGACAGACGTGTTCTTTATCCCCCCACCTTTTCTTTTGTAGATGCTGATTGTTGAGCCCGAAACCCAGTCGTCCCATCCCCTAAAGCCCTAAGGACCTCATTCACTCTGAGCTTCTGGATCTGAAGGCTAGCTAACATAAAACATGGATCCCCATGGATAATGTCTCTGCCTTCTACTCCATGGAGTACTGAAAGTCAGACCAAGGAAAGAAAATGTAATGTGGTTGGTTTAATCTTCTTTATACTACCAACCAGCCACATAAAATCAATGCTGTCTGCTTTCTCTTAAGGGTAAAATTACTGAGAGAACGTTTACAAAGTTCAATAATAATTTCCAGATCAAACTAAGTTGCTTACTTGAGAAAACAAGTTAAAATTACATTGATATTTAAACAAATGTGACTTTAGTTGGTTTTTCATCTTGTTTCATTGTTCAATGTCACAATTAGAAGTTTTCTGTCAAAACACAGTGTATATTGACCCAAGCTAAGAAAAATAGACAATGTTAAGCCTAGCCATTAAACTCACATCAAAGCTACTAAATACAAAAGATTTTTATACCTACAGAGTTTTCAGCCTGACTCTCTGCCACTACTCTAGAGCCATTGACTGCTACTGCCTCTATTATCATATAGGAATGGCTGACACAAAGATTTTTCTCACGAAACACTTTTATTTCCATCTAAGATGGGGTCTCATGAAGCAGTAAGCATGAGTAAACACATTTCTCATGTGAAACAATGAGGAAGCGAGCAGTGCATCTAAAACAATGGTTTCTGGGACACCAGACATCTGGCAAAAGAGGACAGAACCGAAATATAATATCCACAGGCTTCCAGCATCTTACTTCGTTTCCATGCTGTGTCACAGGAAAGAGGATCCAGCCAGAGTCTAGAGGCTTCCCTCAGTTGTGGAGTTGGACTGAGGGTTTTCAGGATGACCACTTCAGTCAAAACACATAAGCAAAGTATTGAAAATGACAGATCTACATAAAGGACAACACTTGAGGATGGAAAGAGTCTTCTTCAAGAATCCAGTAGAGTATCGATTATATGAGCAAGATAACCAAAACTATAAAAAGAATCATTTAAAATATTTAGGAGTAACACTACACAGTGATCTCGCAGGACAAAAACTGGTAGCTTCCTGACAGTCAGATTGCAGAGCTTGATAGTTCATCTCTTTATTGAGGATACAGAAGACCATGCCTCAACACGAGCAGGTTCTGACAAACCTCCAAAGCACATCTAAAACAAGTGTTCAAGCTACTATCAAGTTATTGAGATGCCTTCTAGGAACAAAGCAGAAGAGTAACCAGTGAGGAACTGTCATGGAAGAGGAGGCAGGGGACTATGAGAGCCACAGGATGGGAAGGAGTGTTGTGAACTCCTTCCATGAGTCTTCTGGCTGCTACAGTCGAGAACACATAGCAGCTATAACCATTTACAAAAACTGTACACAAAATATAAAATTTTAAAAACATGAAAGTAGGAAGAGAACTAACTGGGGAGAAGGACCCTGTAGGGGAAGGGACAAGAGAGAGTAATATAGAGAGACTTCATCACAGTGAGTACAGTACTCACCTATGAAACTGACAAAAGGAAACACTACATAAACAGAGAAAGATGTACCATGACTACAGTAATCATAAGAAACCTAAGGTGGCTTTATTCTTATTAGATAGCAAACAGTTCATAGCAAATCAAATTCTCATAAATGCGGGAAAGTGATAAAAATACAGAAAGAAAGAAAAATCCAGAGTTGTAGTCAAATGTTTCAATAATCCACTCAAGAATTTATTAAAAACATGCTTAATAATGGAAGACAAATTTTCCCTTAAGACAGTGTAGAAAGTCCATATTGTTCTTTTGTATTTGCACAAACAACTCCACACTGAATAAGAAAAAGTAAAACTATCTTCATTAACACACAACATGATGATCCATAAAGAAATTTGATAAAATGTGTTAAGAAATTCTAGAAATAAAATTGCAGTGTAGTACATTTTAAAATTCAAGATTAATATAGATAAATCATGGTTCTTTCAAGTAACAATGTATAAATTTTAATTTTACTTGAATAAATAATGCCATTCATATTAGCATTAAAACTATAAAGTTTTTAGGTAAAACTTTGATAAAATACTTTAAGTATTGAATGTAGTTTATTACTATTTCTGAAAGAAATTAAAAGAGAAAGACATGCATCATTATTTTTATTATTTAAAACCATTGTCATCAACATTTATTATTTTTTATTTTCCTGTGTTAATATTTATTACCTCATTTAATCTCACAATCATCCAACAAGGACTATTTGCATTTCTGTTTGATAGTTTCCAAAGTTTCTATGTTTCAGTAGGTCAAATAACTTGTCTCCAAATGAAAGAAATTGATCTTAATCTGAATTCCATATGATTCCAGCCTCACATGCCTCCTTTTCTGATAACAACAAAGATTCTTGGTAGGGTTGTCCATTTTTAAATTTCATTTTTAAGTCAGATCATCACAGGGAGATAAATGTCAACTTTCCTAATTATTTAAGAAATCTATTTATTAAGAGATAAAGAGATTTGCTTGTTTGTTGTTTGTTTGTTTCTTTGTTTTTAAATCCATATAACGATATATCAGAATAGTGCCCATGACCACAATTCTGTAATATTTCAAAAATTCCAGAGGGCTAATCACATAGGCCATAACATGAATGGTGCTTCCAAAACTTGTATATTTAAACAGGATACATATGCTCGTCTATTGCATGCTGATACCACTTAAAACATTTTTAAAGGATGTCAAAAATCCCTGTTTTTTGCTAACATAATAGTTGGCCATTGTACAAGTGAGTGAACTATGTCAAGAGAGATTGTATAATATATCATCTTATAATATTTCCAAATTTTTACCTTATATGTTGTATTTCAATATTCTTTGTTCTACTATAATCTACATTCATTTCTATATATACTTCTTTGGTCTGATGATTTTCTCCTGATGCCAAGATCTGTTGGCAGACTAAGGGTGCTTCAGAAAGATACACCATACCCTAAGAGACATCAGAGCCTTCAAAGACTCGTATGTTCATCTTCTTCTGCTCCTTGCTTCCTCAGTGTGATTGACAGATCTCCCATCAAGGACTTTTAAATATTCTTGGCAAACCATCAAGAAATGAAAGGGAGAGAAGTAAGGAAACTCTGAGGTGCCACTGAGGAAGGAAGGCAGGGAAAGGAACTGCAGGAAGGAAGATGCATGGAGATAGGAAGAGGTTGTGGGTACAATACAAAAGATATAGACTGGCCTTTGAGAAGGAATGGAAAATCAGCATGATGGGTTATGTTCCCAGAGTCATAGGCAAAGCCTGAGCTTGGCCAAGGATCCAGTTGTCTTAGAGATTAGTGTCTCAATATTAGAAACTATTCTTGCAACCAGATTTCATCAATCTTCCACTTTCACCCACAGCTCCACACTGAAACCACTTGTCAAGCCAGAAATTCCAAGTCAATCTGAGTCTTGAGCCACATAATCCATACGCCGTCAAAAAGGGCAATGTGTCTGAAACAAATGTGCCAGGAATATTCCCCAAAATGTATTATCACAGCAAAACACAGATTCATACACACACACACACACACACACACACACACACACACATGCATATATCAATAATCATATTCATATTAAAATACTATGCAGTATAGACATAGTAATAGCATATGCTAAAAAATAAAGAGTACACATGCTGAATGACCAGACATCCCAGTTCCACAGATGAGTATATCACATTCTACAGATATGAGTAAAAGACAGGCACCAGGCATTCATAAATATACCCCCCACTATAAAGATGCATAAAGCAGCAGTCTTATTCAGATGTATATCAATACATCAACTTACATATATCTCAAAAATTAAATAAAGGTACAATCAATGACATCATTCATAACATACACACTTCAGGACATAACTAATATATTCACCAAAACATAGCTAGCACATACTCATGTTTCCCTCTCCTTCTTTCACTCCTTCCATTTTTTCTATATAAACACACCCACACATATCCAAAACTAAAATAGAAAACATCTTTATAGGAGTAATAGTCTCCATAAAGCCACACAGCTGGACATTGACAGATTCTACATAAATGCATGCAAATGTATAAACTTCAACATTTCACATCAACTGCTCCATTTCAACTACATCCCCTCCAAATGCCTTCATTGAGTCCCAGTTACAATTATGTAACCACTTTGAGGTAATAGGTTATATAATCCACACAGATTCACTGACATGCACACAAGAGAGAAAACACCATAAAAAATATACATCAAAAGTAAAGAATTATGAGATGTTGCATTTATAGCCTTCTCATGTCAAGACTATATACATTTTCTAGTTGGGAGGAAGGAAGATGACACAGCTATTATACCAGATACCATAGTTACTTGCCATGATGGTCTGTCTAGACTGCTCAAAAGTTCTGTGTTGACATATTCTCAGAAACAAAAATGCAAAGTCTATCTGTACATAATTAGAGGCAGACAATCTAGTGATGTGGTCATGAAGTCATTCTACAGATCCTTATCCTGTCATTTTTGGTATGATTGAGGACACCCAGCTGGGTATCCTCACCTGCCATCCTGTGAAAACATACGAATAACCCTTGAACGGATCTCCTTGGTCTTTGCTCCATACACAATGGGATTGACTACAGGTGGTAGCAGGAGATAGATATTAGCCATAACCACGTGGACCAGAGATGTGGGACCACCCAGCCTATGCACCACTGATAGTCCAATGAGGGGCACATAGAAAACCAGAACAGCACAGAGGTGGGAGATGCAGGTGTTGAAAGCCTTGAGTGCTGCTCCTCGAGTTGACAGCTCCAACACAGCCCTCAGGATGAAGATATAGGAGAAGCCAATGAAAAGGGAGTCCACACCCATGACTGAGAGGATGATGAAGAGCCCATAAACAACATTAACTTTGGTATCAGTACAGGACAGCTTCATAATATCTTGGTGAAGACAGAAGGAGTGTGTGACAGTGTGTGTTTGGCAGTATGACAGACGCTTCAAAAGAAAGGGCAATGGAAAGAAGAACACAAATCCCCTGGCAAGGGAAGTTAGCCCAATCTTGGCCACAGTAGGCCCTGTGAGCACAGATGCATGCCGTAATGGGTAGCAGATGGCCACAAAGCGGTCAAAAGCCATGGCCAGCAGGACAGCAGACTCCATGGCTGATAGGGCATGAATAAGGAACATTTGGGTCAAGCAAATGTTGAACTCAATCTCCTGAATGCCAGTTAGGAACAGACTGGCCATTTTGGGCATGGTAACAGAGGAGAGGACCAAGTCAATGGTGGAAAGCATGGCGAGGAAGAGGTACATGGGCTCATGCAAGCGCCTCTCCACACGAATGATGAAGATGATGGCCAGGTTGCCCAGTGTGGCCACTGCATACATAAGACATAAGGGGAAAGCCAGCCAAAAGTGGATATTGGGTCCCAGCCCAGGGATGCCTACCAGTAGAAAATGGGTCGGATGGGCCAAACTTCCATTTGGAGTGGAGATGAGAGGGACCAAAGGCTGTGACATGCCAGATCCAGAGACTGGGAAAGAGAAAAGAAAAAAACAGTACTCAGTTATGACTCAGAGAAAAAGAAGAAGAACTAATGGGGGGAAAATGGAGTAGTCACAGTTAAAAAAAAAAAAAAGTATTTAGTATATAAACAAAAGAGTATCCTAGCACTCACCTCTCTCTGTTCTCATTCTTCCTATTTTTAATTTTATAAACTTCATTATAAAAATTTGCAGATAAAGAAAAACATCACACACCAAAATTAACCAGATCCAAAGCCATTGTTTTTACACACATATCTCTGATCATCCCAGACTTCGTCCTGATCCTCTGAGGTTCCAGAACTACGTGAGAAAATTTTGATACCATTCTATTAATCTGGATAAGCAAATGCCTCCTCCCCAAACACTCAGAACAATCTTTTTTTATAGCTAATATTGCTGGCCTGGCCATGACTCTTAGCTACATCCCATCAGGCCTTAAGAGACCTTCAGTTCTGACTGTCACCCCTGGTACAGTCTGGGCATGGCACAGGTATAGGTCCGAAACCAGAGGCTTGGAGTCTGATTGCCTCTGGCATATCATAGTCTGATTTATGGCAGAAAATGGGAACTCATTATAGAGCTTGTTTTCAAGACAGGCTGTTTTGTCTAAGTCTGTGTAGCATTTCTCAGTCTCCCCTAATAAAATAATCGAATATGAAGTTGGGAAGGAAGGGTCTTGAAGAAGTTGAATGGAAGGAGGAAGATGAATATGATCAAAACATATTATGCTCATGTATGAAATTCCCAAATAGATAAGGTGATTTTTTTTTAATTATCTGAGATAGTTGCAAACACCGTCCACCAGGATCTGCCCCACCTAGCCCACAAAGGCAGAATTTTCAGGCGAGACATACAGAAGGCTGTTTTGAAAAGTGATTCTTTTACCCCTACATGTTTACTCTTTTCCATTGGAGGGAACTGTGGAAACCTGTTCTGATGTTCTAAAGAGTGGAGAGATGAGGATGAAGAAACACTATCACTCCAGTGGCAGACATAAAGCAGAACAGCATCACCCATCAGGATGTCTGCATGAGAAGTCCATGAACCCAAACTGTGCTTGGCTGGGGTGTGTCACTGAAACCAGACACAGTGAAGACACAGAAAGAGAATCAGTGACAGCAGCCTCTGCCACAATCAAGTGGACACCTCTTCTAGCTCTTCTCCCCTGGTCAGTTCATAACATCTCAGACTCAACTCTTTCCTCTGCACACACACCACTGTGCTACATACCTCTGTCCTGAGACACAAGCATTGAACCTACCAATTATGATGCTTCTACCCTGACAGCTATGGGCCTCATCTTGCCCCAAATAAGACCTCTCCCAAACCTATGTCTCTACTCCAACCCACCTTCCACATCACTGCCTCTGAAAAGCATGACTTGAGGTGTCAGGCTTCTGATTATAGAGTTATAGTTGCCTGTAGCATTCAAGACATAGTCGGACCCCCATTGTCTGTTAACAAATGATTTCATGATGAGGCTCAAAATTTAATTTCCAGCCCAGCTTCCATCTTCTCTGTTCCTTTTCCATAACCAGGCACTACTGTACCACTAACATGATCTCGATCTCTGTCGATCTCTGTCTCTGTCTCTCTCTGTCTGTCTCTCTCTCTCAAACACACACACACACACACACACACACACACACAGGCACACACAGGCACACACAGGCACACACATGACCACACACACACTTTATGCTTTACATTATTACTGGTAAACTAATTTCCCTTGCCTTGCTTTGCTTTTTTTTTTTTTTTTTTGGTTTTGTTTTGTTTTGTTTTTCGAGACAGGGTTTCTCTGTATAGCCCTGGCTGTCCTGGAACTCACTTTGTAGACCAGGCTGGCCTCGAACTCAGATTCCACCTGCCTCTGCCTCCCAAGTGCTGGGATTAAAGGCGTGCGCCACCACTTGCCTTGCTTCTTAACAGCAGACGGCTGGAACTGGAGAGTCCTCTCGTAGAGATAGAGAACAATTGAAGCTTGTCTCACAGAGACCTGAAAAAAATTCCTCTCTGAGCCAGTCACTGGTCACAGTCCCCAGTCCAGGCTACTGTAATTTGGAAGGGTTGCTTGATGACAGACTTCTTCAAGCAGCCAGGCTCTCCAAATGCACCCTCCATGCCCTGCACAGTCTCTGTGGATTTCCCAAAGCCAAGACAAACCTCCCTCTGCTGTCTCCCTTAAATCTGAGCCAGAGCATGTCCATCATCAGTTCTGCTACCTAAATATAGATTGTCTGGTGGCCTTTGGGAGAGCTAGTAGAGATGAGTGATCTGGGACCCAAGGTCCACTCAAACCCCTAAGGAGAGCCGAGCCCTGACTCCTACACAATTCTTCTGAGACCTTTTAAGGACAGTAGTAGGGAGGAGTTCTTGCCGTGGAGGAGAGAAAATAAATGACCAGGATGGAAAAGAATAAATACTGGACTGGAGGGATAGGCAGGCACCAGAAAATACAAACCGCAAAATACTTGTACCAATGCTCAAGGAGCTACGGCTCACTTTTGATACTGCCCTCTTGTGGTCATATGAAGGATTGCAACATAGTAGCTGAGAGATAACCCAAGAACCAAAAAGTTAATTCTGGGTTATTGTTCATCCCTTTCCACTGCATTGCACTTCTGGTCAGCTCCTTTTCTGTACTCTTTCCTCCTAGTATGGTCTGTCATGGATCTTTCACAGCATAAACTAGAGGTTTGAATGAAACGGATTTAGGCTACCTCAGCATGTAGTAAAAAACAAAAACACACTAACAACCCTCCTGTGTTATTGATCCTTTAAACAACTAAGCAAGAGGACTCCCCCATAGAGATGGTGTTGCAACTTTCAGAGGAAAAGAAATACATTGAAAAAGAAAAGTGTAAAGATTAAAAATACAAGATCCTGGGTTGCTTTGGGAGCTGTTGTGATGGGCTAGTGGAATCTTGAACTCGGCACCATTCCAAGTAGGGGGAGAAGAAATTCAAAAGTAGATGTGGCCGACCCTCAAAATGCCTGCATGTGAACAGGGGTAGACTGGACAACCCTCTAAAAACTGGTAGCTCCCAAGCTCTCAGAGATGCCTGTTTAATGTGGATTTCAGAGCAAGCAGAGATTGGTCATAACCAAATGTTAACAGAATTGAACTAGTAAAGAGGCTGCCCGTCCTCATTTCTCATGTTTCTGAGTTTCCTCAAAGCTCTGGCCCATGCATTCCTTCTGTCTTCTCCCTCTGTGCATTAGCTTGAATGATTTTACTTGCCTCCAGAGCTTTAATCACCTAAACAGGCCAGGTTTTTCTCCTATGTTTGAGACATGGTATTGTCTAAGAGATGCAGAAGTCCCTCAAACACCTCAGGTTCAGCACTTACTCTATCCTTATTCTTAGTTCCTGTCACAGCATTGATCATTTGCAGATTAACTTCAGATACTCACAGAAATGAGAGGCCATTACAGAAAAGCCATCTGTGTCTAAGTAACTCCTAAAGCATACTTGAAGGAAATGTTCAGACTTGAAGAAAGGACACAAAGGGTTGACCATTCCAAAACAGCAGGAGTTTAAGCAAATGCTTAAAAATGGATGGGAGGAGAAAGAACTGCATGCAAGCATGAGGACTTGAGCCTCAGATCCCAGAAGCCACAAAGCATTGGATGTGCTTGTGGGTATCTGCAGCCCCAGCCCTCCTATGGAAAGGAGGCAGGCAGAGACAGGAGAGTCTCTGTAAACTTATGGGCCAGCTAGTCTGGCACACAAAACAGCAGATGACAAGAGACCCTGTCTCAAGCAAGGTAGAATATGAGTCAGACACCTGAAGTTATGCCCTCTTTCTACCACATGCGTGTAATGGCACATGTGTGTCTACATTCACATTCACAAAAAAACAGGTCATGGGTAGATAGTACCAGCTGTGGGCATAGGACCAGTTTCAGAACTGAGGCATACAAATGTCATGAGTGATTTTGTCCCGTTTTGTTAAGGATATGTTTGTACATGTATACTTATGATATGCGTCTATGTATGTCTGTGTGTGTCTCCATGTGGATATAACATCCATGTTTTCTTTCCTCTCTATTTTTTATGTAACATAGCATTGAGTTGATATCAGTACTTAAGTTTTTAATCTATATTTGCATATTTAAATTGTAAATGTTCCAAAAGGGACTTTACTATTTAGTCTTGTAGAATAGTTAGTGTGTTTAAGGTTATAGGATAGTTATATCATGTTAGGTAAAATTATGACATCATTGTCTTTTGTTTGTTTTAAGACAGGTCCTCGTAGATACCTAGTTTGTTTCATTTAAGACAGGACCGGTAGCTATGTAGCTCAGGATAACCTTGAGCTTCTGATCTGCTTACTGAACATCCCAACTTTAAGGATTACACCTGTGTACTACCACATCCAACTTATGTGAGGCTGGGACCCAGAGCTTCATACATGCTGGGCAAGCCACCCTACCATGCTACATTTCAACTGCTTTTATTGTCTTTATTTGAATAAAGTATAACATAAGAAGTGGTTGGGGATCAAAGGGGAAAACATGTGATGGTTGGTCTCCATTATCAACTTAATGGGATCTAGAATGACCTAAAACATATACTTCTGATTGTGTTTGTGAGAATGTTTCCAGAGATTAGCTGAACATCCATCCACAGATTGGGTGGCACCTTCTAACTGTCAGCCCGTATATCGAGAAGGTCATGGAAAACCCAGTGTTTGTCTGCTCACCTTCACGTCTTCCTGAGTGCTCCTATCATCACCTTTGCCACGCTCCACCAAAATTACACTCAAGGTTCTTCAGCCTTCCAACATGGTCTCAATGTGAAGGATCAAAGACTCGTGTGGGGGGCAGGGGAAGGGAGGGAGGAGAGTTCTGGGTCCTGTGTCTTCAGTGCTGAGACATCCATCTCCATGGAAGGAGTAGCCACTGACTTCTTTGCCTCTAAAGCAATGGTTCTCAACCTTCCTCGTGCTGAAACCCTTTAAGACACATCCTTGTGCTGTGGTGACCCCAAACATAAAATTGTTTTCACTGCTACTTCATAGCTGTAATTTTGCTACTGTTGTGAATCATAATGTAAATAATTTTGGAGATAGAGGTTTGTCAAAGGGGTTATTGTTCACAGGTTGAGAACCATTGCTCTAAAAGATATTAATGGTTGCTTTTTTTAATACCCAGAACCTATCAAACAAACCCATCTAAATTTCTCCCTCTGTTTCTCTCTCTCTCTCTCTTTCTCTCTCTCTCTTCCTCTCTCTCTCTCTCTCTCTCTCTCTCTCTCTCTCTCTCTCTCT
>JANHMN010000003.1:93580524-93597448 GCA_030674055.1 Rhabdomys pumilio | reverse complement strand
CTCTCTCTCTCTCTCTCTCTCTCTCTCTCTCTCTCTCTCTCTCTGTGTGTGTGTGTGTGTGTGTGTGTGTATTGGTTTGAATATGCTTGACCCAGGAAGTGACACTATTAGTAGGTGTGGCCTTGTTGGAAGAAGTGTGTCACTGTAGGGGTAGCCTTTGAGACCCTTCTCCTAGCTGCCTACAAGCCAGTCTTCTGTTTGCCTTTGGAACAAGATGTAGAACTCTCAGCTCCTCCAACACCATGTCTTCCTGGACACTGCCATGCTTCCCACTATGATAATAATAGACAGAACCTCAGAACCAATAATCCAGCCCTAATTAAATGTTTTCCTTTATATGAGTTGCCTTGGTCATGGTATCTCTTTACAGCAAGGGAAACACTAAGTAGTGTGTGTGTACATTTTTTTTCTTCCTGTTCTTCTAGAGAACCACATCCAAAATATTGTATAAGTAAGTGCAAGTTTTATAGAAAAGCCTTTGTACAGTCTGGTTCTGTTCAGATCCATGAACAGACCCAGAGTGGGAAGAAACTCTATAGATGTAAATAATGTACGGAATTCTTTGTTCATTTTTACTCTGTACAAGTTCATCAGCTAATGAGATTACACGACCTTGTCTTCAAAACCTTTAAGTCCAAAGTGCTCCTCATAAACACAAGCCTCTTCCCCCAGCGACTCTATGGTATCCTATTATCAGGGCCTTTGAGAGACAGTCACAGTCACAAACACATTCAATTACACATGAAAAACATGTGCCCTTTAACTGATTTAAATTCTCTTGAACTTGGGTGACTTTAAGACAGGATGTATGACCCAGCCTTGCAATCCAGGTCTCTTTGTACTCATGCACAATTAATATTTTAAAAATATCCTCTTTGAATTCATCTGTTCACTGTGACATAAGGACAGTAATTTGTCTCTACTAAGAAGCAGAGGCTCAGCTCAAATCTCAGCTCCTCTTTCTCCTCCTACTGAGCTGGTCCTGTTTATTTTTAGTAATTTTCTGGGCCTCCCACTGAAGAATGTTAACCTTGTCCTGAGCTCTGACATCGGCATGGGATTCAAAGAACATGGGTCTCAACAATAAACATGTCACTGACACTTGGATTCATCCGGGATTTTTTGGTTATTTCCCGTTCATCACTGAGTGCCTTTTCTTGCTTACTCAGTAAAAGTACAAGTATCGGAAAAAGAACCATGGCAGTACAGAGAAAAATCCAGGCCACTGATTCAACAGCCTGTTGTTTCTGTCTTGTGTGTCTCTGTGGTTGGATGAGAAGAAAGGGTATACACTGCTTTAAAAAGTTTTTTTTTTTTTTTTTAGTGGCAGCTTATGATCAGGACTGTTCTGCTTTGTAATTTAATATGTTTCTAACTCTGAAACCAGTTTGTTGCAGTGGGGAGCTACCTGAAGTATGGAGGTGTCAAGAGTTAGGTGGGGGAAACAGAAGCATTTATTAAAACTTTTGTTTAAATGTCTGAAACCTGGAGCCATTATCGGCCGCTTTTGTTCCAGGGAATTGCTGATTCCACGCGTAAAAGTACCTTTTAAGCAAACCCGCTGAGCTCCACTCAACGCAGTTGAATAGAACCAGGAAAAGTGGCAAGAGAACAGCCAATCAGGCCACTCTGAGTGTAGACGTGATTCGTCGGTTCCGGCGCCGTGGGCGGGTCCTGGAGCTCTGCGGAAGCCCCGTGGCGCTGCTCTTCCCAAGGCTCCTCCACCATAGGCGCGATCCCAGCTTCCGGCGGGCAAGCGCCCCACAGCATCCCACTCGGCAGACTGACTCTCTGGAGACCCGCGTCTCCGCAGCGGGATACGCGCAGAAAAGGAGGCGACATCAGGCCTCTTTGGAGGAAGACACAGGTCCTGCCCCCTTTTATCTTCCCCTGTCCCCAATCCCATTGCCCTGGAGACCTGCCTAACACCGGAAGGTCAGGGAGGCACCGTTTGCCACCACTCCCAGACCCAGCCTAGCTCTCTGCGGCTTCCAGCCTCCTCCCCCTCCCTTCGCGGCCCTGGGCACTATGCACCCCAGGTTTCTGGGTGCAACCTTTTGACATTGCCATCTACAAAGTTCACTCTGAAGAACAAAATCGCATGAAGAAAATTAACATTTTTCAGTTGTGCGTTTGGCCTGTATTCATAGCTGCCCTCAGCTGCATGTTGAACTGGTCTGAGCAGTTAATGATTCAAACTCTTGACCTAGTAATTTTTTTTGATAAAAGATCTGTATTGGAGATCGCCCCTATTGGAGAACTATATCTGTTTATCCCCAGATCTTTGACATCTTTCTCATGTTTATATTTTTTGAGGCAACTACATGCTTCCAGCACATTTTGTGATTCATCGTGATTTATCATTTATGTCTTTCTTTGCCTCACTTTCTACTGCCAGTGTCTTCCACATTCTCATCTGCTAGCGTTGTTTCTGTTTGTTCTTGTTGTTGATGTTGGTTTTGTTTTGTTTTGAGGTTTTTTTTTTTTTTTTTTTGTTTTTTTTTTTTTTTTTTGGTTTACTGTAACTTTAGTAGTACATTTGACACCAAAGCATGAGCAGGTGGTCACACACACACACACACCACACACACACACACACCACCTTACATGAAGACAATAACACCTCTACTACTCAGCTGAACCTCAGCATTTACATTTAACTCGCATGCGTTTAGCAAGTATTGAGACACTGTTCTTGGCATCAAGAATACACTGAGCAAAACTGAAAATATCTCTGTATTAAATGTACCAGGGCATTAGGATATTGTGAGAAAGAGAAAATATGAGCAGTAAATTTCTAGTGTGAGAAGAGAACAACACTCATGGTAAGTGATGTCAACAGTGAGATCATGGAAACAGTCCCAGTTAGAAGAGCACGATCCCAAATAGGGTAAAATGAACAGACACGGGTCCAAGTATTGAATAGCACTGAGGAGTATTTGGCTGTCACGGGTGCAGCTGGAAAAGCAACAAGACTAAGGATTTGAATCAGCAGTAGAGCATCTGCCTGGTATGCTTGAGAGTCTTGGTAAATCCCCAGCATGTCAGAAAAGTGGAGGGGGTGAGGGAGTGAAAGGAGAGTGCTTACCACAGGATCCCTCCGCTGGAGCTTACATAGGCCTTTGAGTTCAGTATTAGTTTTGCGGATCTTAGGATTCTGGATCTCATAGCTTGGTGGAGATGGTGGAAGCAGAGACAGAAAGCAGGGAAGACAGTGAGAAGGAGTAATCACCTGCGGGTGGCCTGGATCTCAGTCCTACAGGTTTGATGCTCTGGCTCCTACAAAATGCCTTCTGTGCGACTCAACACAGTGATTTCTTTCTCTCCGCCTTTGAGTTTGTCCTGTACCCTGAAGCTGGAAAAGATGAGTGATTTTTTTCCCAAAGTAGAATAGTGGAAACCTGGGCCAAACTCCTGTAAAATGAGAACAGTAATGGTTTCTATCCTGGGTTATGAAATACCAGTTATCCGTGTAAAGTATACAGAGCCATGCCTGCTACTCAAGAGTGTTTTCTATTATTTTGCCTTATATTTTAAATCTATCACTATATATTTATTACTATAAAAAAAAATTCGGATTTAGAAACTATTCCCTAACCCCGATGTGCTTGCCAGGCACAGAGTCAGTAGTTAGTTGCCTGGTAAGCACTATTTAGGACCTAAAGATACAGTAGTATTTAAAGCCAGTGTAAATCTTCCCTTTACAAAACCTGTATAGTAACACACACAAGATGAGTTAATAAATATTGCCAAGTATGCCAAGAACCCTAAGCCGCTGATTATTCAAGCTCCATACCCCCATGGCCTGAACATATCAGTATATTATTAAGTGATCCTGGCTTTAGTCTTCCAAGGGACATGATTTTCCCCTCTGCTTCTAACATGCATCCGTGTATGGTGAGGAGCACATCCTGGTGTGTTGGTGATCAGTAGCGGTGTGACCCAGGAGAGGCAGATACTGATTTTCAGGACACAGGGAAGAACAGCTGTTACATTTCCATCTTACACTTCAGTGTGCAACATAAGGACAAGTGCACAGGTAGGCAGGGAGCTGCCAGCGTTTGTGGCTTTGCACCTTGAAGGATATAAGTGTGAACAAAGGTGTCAAAGAGGAAGGCTGACACTATTTCGTGGCTTTTTTCCCTAAATGTTGGGACATCACATTTTATAGTAACTTGCCTGCACCCAGAGAGACTATGTCGATTTCTCCAGCATGATTAGAGGATGGATGATGGGATCAGACAAGCCAAGAGGAGAACTGAACAACTAAATAAAAAGGAATTCTCCAAGTCTACTTTCTTAACCATCTCTATTTGCGCCTTCTGTGGCTGTGGTGTGTGCGGCGCTGCCCAGTAATAGCTTTAGTTGAGGCCAGTGCTTATACACAACCAATAAAGGTGCTACAATACATGTATTTTTAAATCGTGAATTATAATTTTGGGAGGGAACTTACAGTCATTACTTTTCTCTTCTTTTTTTCTCTTATTCTTGGTAGCCTTCACTCATGCTCTGAGACAACTGTCACTTGGAACCATGGGTCCTGCAGTGTTGATGGAAGCCATTGTGGAAGAACTATCTGTTCAGCCCTATCTGTATGACCTTTCTCAGGGAGCCTGTGAGCATCAACTGTGGCCACACCTTCTGCCATAGCTGTCTCTCTGGACTCTGGAAGCTCCCAGGAGGATCCCAGAACTTAAACTACGCTTGTCCCCTTTGCTGAGCTCCCATGCAGCCAAGAAAACTCCATCCCAGGTGGCAGCTGGCCAGTGTTGTGGATAAGGTCTGTCTGCTAGGCTTCCGTATGGACATGGGCTAAAGACTGATGTGTGTGGCCTCCACAAGCAACAGCTAACCATGTTCTGCAAGGAGGATGATGTGGTAACCTGCGAAGCCTGTAACCAGTTCCTGGAGCATGAAGCCCACAGTGTTGTACCCATAAAGGATGCTGCCTGGGAGTATAAGGTAGACAATAGAAGCTGGCCAGACCAGCCTTTCCTCTGCCTCTCATCTGGCCTTCTCTATATTACATGCCTGTCTTTAAAAGCTGATCCCTGGTCCCTGGTAGCTACCGATCCTTACATCTAATCTTCTGAGCTTTATCTTTTCCTTCATTCATGACTGTCTTTGATTTTCTTCTCTCCCATTTCCTCTGCATCTCATCTTGAGTCTTACCACAGGAATACCTAACCAGAGGATTAGTTTGGTGTTGAGAACCTGGATCAAACCCTTGGTTTCAGTTGGAGTTCTAGGTGACTTGAATGAGATTACATATGATGACTATTATTTATAAGCCAAGAACCTGCAAGCTTGCTTTACTAGGACCATGTATAATTAAATGGCATTGGCTGAATCATTTTAACCTTTTCATTTCATAAACACAACTCAGGCCTAGTAATTTTTAGATCATGATAACATTATTTTAGAGCACGAAGGGACCACAGATGAGTCACTTAAGATTGGTTGGCCGATTGCCAGCCATGCGTATGTACTAAGCATACGTTAATACTCACAGTATCCATATTATCAGGTCTTTTCTGACTTTCAGTTACATTAGTTAAAGAGAGATGTCTTAGGGTTTCTCTTGCTGTGAAGAGACACCATGACCATGATCAAAGCAAGCCTTATAAAGGAAAACATTTAATTAGGGCTGGCTTACAGTTCAAAGGTTTAGTCCGTTATCATCATGGCAGGAGCATGGCAGCATCCAGGCAGATACCATACTGGAAAAGGAGCTGAGAGTTCTGCATCTGGATTGGAGGGCAGCAGGAAGAGAGAGTGACACTGGGCCTGACTTGAGATTCTAAAACTTTAAAGTTTGCCCCCCAGTAACACACTTCCTTCAATAAGGTCACACCTACTCTAAGACACACCTTCTAATAATGCCACTCCCTATGAGCCTTTTGGGGCCATTTTCATTCAAACCACCACAAGAAAAGTAAGGATGGAATTGGGAGCTTGTTCTTTGCCTGGGGCTCTCTCTTTCCCACACTTTGTACTGCTTATGTGTCTTAACCTGTGATCAGCTGCCAGATGCCACCTTGCTCTTTTCCCAGATTAAAATGTAAAAATATATGGTGACTCCTCGGAATCAGCATTCTTCTCTATAGGACAAATAACTAAAACATTAAAAGTATGTATACTTTGCTCTGTTTTGAGAGTTTTAGAACAAGGAGATATTTAGCATTCTGACATACAGGCTGAGCTTGGTTAATTCCCAGCCCTGTCAGTTACTAGCTCGGTGACTGGATAGATCACTTCCTGGGCCTCAGTTTTCTTGTCTATAAAATGATAATAACAGCAACCTCCAGGGACTGTATTTATGTCAGTTACTATCCTTGTTGCTGTTATCAAGTACCTGACAAGAAGCCACATAAGGGAGGAGAGGTTTATTCAGAAGAATTCGGGTTATCATGGTGGGGAAGTCATAGTGACAGGAGCAGTAGCAACTGTTCGTGAGATATGTGTGGCTGGGAAGCATGAACAGGAATGGAGACCAGGCCATAAAACCTCAAGGCCTGCCCCAGAGTCATCTACTTTCTCCATCCAAGCTCCTTCTCCTAAAGGTTGCTACAACCTTCCCAAAGACATCAGTCACTAGCTAAGGATCAGATCCAGGTCTTCAAATGCATGAACCTGTGGAAGACTTTGTTGCCTTTCAAACCCCAGCAGTGTTAGACCATGTGTGATACTTGTCTGGTACTTGATAATTCTTCAACAAAACAAGTGACTGTTGTCAGAATGAAAGGTAATAACTGAATACTTTTGGCTTTCCAGTAAGAATATTTTTGAATTACTTTCCTAGGATAGCCTCTTACATTTATTGTGTATCTGAACTACCCAAGGAGCTTGCTAAATTCCAGTTCTCATTTGATATGTCTAGGACACGGCTCAAGCTTCTGCTATGCTGATGTTCCTAGCTTTGGACCACACTGTCAACAGCAAGGTTCTGGGAAATAATAGGGAACAGGATTAATGAGAGGAGAAATAGTCCTGGCTAAGAAAGTCCAAAGTCTTCTGTTCCTAGAAAGTCTGACTATAGATCTTTATAGACACTTGGGAACTATGGGAGTTAAGGTGTCTCAGCCCAGAAAGCCTCCCTGGATGTCACATGAGCAGAGTCTGTGCCTTCTGTGGCAGTCCTTTTTCTTTTATCATTTATTCCAGCCTGCTGCCTGAGGAACATTGGGAAGCCTCTATCAGCCTACAGTGCCTACAGTGACCTCCTGATGGGGCACGCTCATAATCTTTCCGTTTCTTGCAGTGGAAACTCCAGCAGGCTCTGGAACATCTGAGGAAAGAACAGGAAGAAGCCTGGAAGCTGGAAGTCAGTGAGAAGGAACAAGCTGCCATCTGGAAGGCAGGTTGCACTTGAGAAGGGGACTCATGTCATCCCTCTCTACTAGAGCTGACAATGGAGGCTTCCTCATATCTGTGAGGCAGAATGAGGGCCTTCAGCTTCCTCTTTACCTAAGGCCACATAACTTCTTAGGTCACGCTTACAGGTTTTGAGGTAGCAGTAGCCTCCAATCTCATATCTTCATGTATGAGGAAGGAATGGTTTTTCTCACATATGAGCTCATAGGAGTATTCCTTGTAGAGTGGTGGTCAGACAGTTTCTGTTTCACTTTTCATAGCTGCTAAGACTTTGGTTACCTAAATATTAGGAAACCTCCTCAGAAATATATTTGAAACCAATAGACATAAAACTCTTGGAACTTTTGGTCACTGTGATCTAAAGCAGTACAATAAGCACACACACACACACACACACACACACACACACACACACACACACACATGCCCCAAGAAGAAAAACTATTCAGCAGTGTAGTTAACAACCATCCGTGTAACCATCTGACTGTTTGTTTAAAAATGGGAGCTAGTCCCCATTATACCAAGATAATATCTTGTACCAGGATGGGTGCATGCCTAGAAATAAGCCTTGGGAGGCAAAGGCAGAGAAGTGCTACAGTTTCAAGTCCAGCCTGGTCTACGTAGTGAATAACAGTCCAGGAGGGCTGTATACTGGAGCCCTGTCTCAAGAAAAAAGAAAGAGGATACCCTAGATCCTATTGCGGTTGATCAGAGTAGTACATATTAAAGGTCACTCATCCAGAAATATGAACTGCAAAGTGCTCCCAAATCCAAAAGTGTCTTATAACCAACATGCTACCAAAGGAGAAGGACGCTTCACTGAATGATAGGTTATACTCAGAATGCAAGTGCACTAAAATTATTGTATAAAGTTACTCTCAGGTTGTATATACAAGATTCATATGAATCATAGATGAATTTTATGTTCAGAGTTGGATCTCATTGCCAAAGTATCTCTTTATATTCATTTAATCTAAAATCCAGAAGAATTCCAAGTCTGAGATACTCTGGTCCCACTCATTATTTGTAAGTAAAATAGTCTACCCATGAAAGGACCGAAAACAATGCCCTAGGGCTGTGGGAAGTCAGGAACATAGACAAATTAGATCCTTTGTCTTTGCCACCATAGCCCAGTCGATGGTTATACCAAAGCATTTCCACAGTGTGTGTTGTTTGCACATGTCAGTGTCCTCCACTCCACATGACCCTTACCCTAAAAAGACCAAAGCTACTTCCAATCTCGACTCCAGACACAGATGGAAACCCGAAAGCAGAGCATCCTATGGGCGTTTGAAAAATGTCAGCAATTATCAAAGGGAAAGGAGCTGCCGTGTCAGCAGGCAGACGAAGAGGCACCTGCAGTTCAGGCTAGCCTCGAGCAGGAGAAGGGAAAGGCAACAAACAAACTGGAGCTGAGGCGTGAGATCATGCAGCAGAGCCAGGTCCTGTGGAGGATGATTGTGGAGCTAGAAGAGAGATCCCAGAGACCTGTGCACTGGATGCCGCAGGTGAGTAAACAGCCTTTCGTGAGACCCCTGAGTGAAAACTGGAGATAGACAGGAACTCCAGGGGAAAGTATTAGCTAGTTCTTCAAGGGCCCTATCATCATACTGTCCACCAGCTGAGGACCTTGTCTGCCTCCAGCTGACACCTGCTGTTCTCATCCTGATTGGGTAGAAGACCTGACCCTAAATATTCTCATATGCCAGATCATCTACCCAGCCAGAGGTAGGAGGACACCAGGTACTTACTCTGATAGCTTGACAGCATTCCAGTCCCTTCTATCCTGCCCATCTTGAGATGGAGTCTGAAGGTGGTCAATGTAGCCAGGTCTGCTCTGCTGTCCTCCCATAAGCTTCTCCCCAGCTCTAAAGTCTGTGTATCCCTTTGAGAAAGCCCCTTTCAGAGTTTACATCTGTCTAGTGTCTCTAAGGCACTACACACTCATGAGCTGCATTGTATTTCTCCTAGGGTATTCAGGAAGTCTTAAACAGGTATGTTCCCATCCTCAGAGCCTCTGTGAAGCCCTACAGGAGATGTAGAGGCCTGGCCAGAGGCAAGGATGGAGAAGGAATCTGTAGACTGAGTTCCTACAGAAGGCAGATGCTCACTCACCATCTTTTGTTATATTGGCTAAAGAAGATTTTCTGACCTCTCATTTTTTGCATTTAATTCAATTCATTTCAAACATTTCCAATAAGAATTTTCAATAAAGCTGAAGTATGTTATTTCATGTAAATGGTCCAAAAATTTGGCACATGAGGCTTCCAGCTCAGACCCTTTTCTCCTCTGTGTCACTTCTTCTCCTCTGTCCCAATATTTAGCATTCTCAAGAGGAAGCTTTGACTATTCTTACCTCCCTGTCACAAAGAATTTGAAACTCAACAAGCCAGCTATGCCACCTCTGCTTTGCTGGACAGGGGAATCTAAGTGACTGACTCTGGCCAAGCCCCTCCTCGCCAGACTAAAGGAAGGAGGCTCCAGGAGCAGAGCTAAGAGTCGTGGACCCAAAACACACCCTCTTCTGCAGAATCGAGTCTTGGAGACTACAGCAGCTAGAACCAATCTCCTTGGAGCTGAAGACAGACTGCCGTGTGCTAGGACTAAGAGACCCAGAAGACATTTGCAAGTATTAGACACTTGGTGACTGTGATGGGCAGTGGGAGGGACTCCACCCACAGAGGTAAAATGGCTCAATGTAGTCTGGGTGCTTCATCTAGCCCCACCCCACCCATTGCTGAAAACATGTCTGCATCATGCTTGGCATCAGTGTCACCACTAAGATCTTGTCCCCTAGTGGATGTGCACCTAGATCCAGACACAGCTTACTCCCGCCTTGTCGTTTCCAATGACAGAAAAAGTGTGCACTATGGACTCACCCAGCAGAACCTGCCTGACAATCCTGAGAGATTTTACCGCTATAACATTGTCTTGGGCAGCCAATGCATCTCCTCCGGGTGGCACTACTGGGAGGTAGAGGTTGGAAACAGATCTGAATGGGGAGTATATTTGGAAAATGTAGATCGGAAGGAGGTAGTCTACTTATCCCCTCAATGTGGCTTCTGGGTGATAAAGCTGAGGAAAGGAACAGAGTACCGAGCAGGCACAGATGAACATCCGCCCCTGCCTTTGTCAGTTCCTCCACACCGGGTAGGAATCTTCCTAGACTGTGAGGCCCATGGCATCTCCTTCTACAATATGACTGATGGTGGCTCCCACATTTCACTTTCCCCTGCCATCCCTTCCCAGGCTGTCTCCTGCCCTATTTCAGTCCTTGCTACAGCATTGGCACTAACAACACCATGCCACCCACCATTTGTACCCTGGATGGAGAGGGCTAGGAGAGCCATCCTAACCTAATGTTGGAATCTGGCCTGGTACACATCGCTGTTGGAGGATGCTTCCACTGATAAGCATATCCCTGAACCCAGCTTAAAACCCAAGGGCCCCTCTATCTGACCTCATGGTATCTTGCTATTAGAACAAACTGTTAGTGCTTCTCACAAAAAAACAGTCCCAGTCAGATAAACATGTGATCCATGATGGAAACATGACAGGGATGATAGACTTTGTCCATTCTGGAGATCGCAGCCCTCCTCCCTACTTCCATAATTAAGTGGATGGCGGTGATTAAATAAATGCAGACTCCAGAAAAGCTTTTAAATAAGGTTTTCCAATGAGACGGAGTAATAATGTACATGTCCAGAGCTGATTGTCATGGTGAAACCAGGTAGAGGGTACTTACCGTGAGGCTTGCTGCTACCAAACAAACCCTAACCTCCAGGCTAGAGAAACACAGTCTGTGCTTTTCCAGCACAGAGTGCAGGACTCACCTAGGTTACTCCCCATATCTCCTTCCTGAGCATGAGGGTGGGTCTGCAACCTGGGCCTGTCGTTTCTCTAAGGGGCAGGATCAGAAACCTTAGGGGCCTTAGTTTTTATTTTTGCTGTATGTATAAAGAAATTGAAACAGATTTGTTTCCTACAGAACTCTGGGAAGTAAGATTTTCAAGACTGTAAAATAATTTTCACATTAAAATGAAACAAAGTTGACAAACTCAATTCACAGATCACAAGTCTGCATGTCATTCATTAGATTTGGGTCTGAAACGTGTTTGAGAGGATTTGAATGTCCTCTTTGGAAAGGTGCCTCTAATCTGGCTTAAAATAACATTCTCCTACCTCATGGGTTTATTGTAAAGACCAAAATTCCATCCAATACTTTTGTTCTCTGTAGAGAGGGGAGGGCAAACAATGGATTATTGTTGTGGCAACTATCATGCTTTGCCACGAGCAGACAAAACCTGCAGAGCAGCACCTTTGTTCCTTAGGGTTCCTTCCCAGCAGTCCAGGGCCCTTTAAACTTAAAGGTACCCATGCCACATTTCACGAGGGCATACTGACACTGGGCCCCAGAGGTAGATTGTATATCTGATTGCATGTATTTGTCCCTGGGTTAGAGTGAAGACTGTGAACTCAAAACAGAAACTAAGATAACAAGGAAGAAGTAGAGTCACCAGGAAAGGAGGGAGGGAGGGAAGGAGGGAGGTAGCCAGGCAGCCAGGCAGTCAGGCAGCCAGGCCCATCCAGCAGCTAGTCAGGGTTAAATTGAGATCTTCTGATGGTACTAGGAGAATTTACATGGCTCTTGTAACTGCATAAAATTCTCCTTGAAGATGCAGGAGAGCAAAATGTGCGACGAGAATCGTACTAAAAAAAAAACAATTTACGAGTCATACAATAATGAAAGGAAATTAAGATTATATATTGAACTGTTTCTTTAGAGTGGTGGTGATGTCAGAGAAAATTGCACAAAAATGGCCCACAAGTGACAAAACTGTGATGTGGGAGAATTGTTGGCTCTACCCATGGGAAAGGACCAGTTAATATGCTGCCTCCATGTTCCCAAGTCTCTATTCTACTGCACATACAAGTTAAATGAAATTATTAAGCATATCAGAATATCAGTCATCTCATTCATAGCATTCTCACTAAAAATTGAAGTTTTTTGCAAGCAGTCTTCACAGCTTCATCCTGCACTCTCCACAGACAAGTGAAACAGTCTCATCCCATACGTCTCTAAAACATCTGTGGGCTGGTCTAGGAAACTAAACGTATGGAGAGTTTTAAGTTCATGAACCATGTCTGAAGAAGCAAGTCAGCAGCACCCATATTCGCTCCTGGATTTGCTTGGTCCTAATACCATAAATGATGGGGTTCAAAGTCGGTGGGATGATCAGGTACAAGTCAGCTAGCAGAACTTGGATGTGCAGGGGAACTGCATCCTGCCATAACCAGGCTATATATATGGATGAGATCCCAGGGAGATAGAAAAGACACATAACTCCCACATGAGAGCCACATGTGCTTAACGCTTTCAGTTGAGCATTCTTTGAGGACAGATTAAATACTGCCCTAAGAATCAAAATATAGGAGACAGCAATGAAGGCCATGTCAGAGCCCACAATAATAGAAGAACAAACCAAGCTATACAGACTGCTGGGCATGGGGTCTGCACATACTAACTTGGCCACAGCCATGTGTTCACAGTAAGAATGGAAAACTACCTTTGAGCCACAGAATGGCAAATGACTCAACATCCAACTCAGAGGAGTCATGGAAATGACAGCTCTGAGGACAATAGTCACACACAATCCTAGCATCAATCTAGCTGTGAGAATTCTCCTATAGTGTAGGGGCTTGCAGATAGCCACGTAGCGATCAAAAGCCATGGCCAGTAGCAGTCCTGTCTCCACAGCAGTGGCTGCATGGACAAAGTACATCTGAGTGAAACAGGCATTAAAGCCAATGGAGCTGTCTCCTGAACTGAAGATGCTCACCATCTTAGGTACCACAGAAGAAGCCATAACAACATCCACAGCAGCCAGAACACATAGGAAGAAGTACATGGGCTCTTGTAGAGTGGAATCCATGCAGATCACAATAATAATAAGGGTGTTTCCTAAGAGGGCTATGCTGTACATGGCACTCAGTGAGATGGCCAGCCAAAGATAGGAAGACTGTAAACCTGGAACACCCATGAGGAAGAAGGTGGCAGGGGTCTCCGCTGTGTAGTTGTAGGATGGGCTTGACATCATAGGTGAGGTGCTTTTTCTGTCGCAATGCAAAGCCATGAGAGAAGAGAGTGGAATACCATCAGATGTGTTCCTGAGTGTCATGGTAGTGTTTTCAGAATCAGAAAACACAAATTACGTCATCTCGCTCTACTTCCGGTGCTCATCAAGGTTCTCTGTGTTAACAGAGTCTACACATTGCTCAGAATCATCTGCTGACTTTCCTCCTTTGGGAAGTCTCTTCTCACATTGCATGAAGAGGTGAAATTAGGAACCTTTTTGAGTTTTGTATTAAATCTCAGGACCTAAAAAAATATATGGCCTGACACTCCTAATGCTCTACCCAGGTCTGTCTTGTTCAGATGGTATCGTTGTTGGGGGATGTTGGTTAATCTTCAGAGGAAATATAATTTCTTAGAATATAAGACAAAGCTCTGTGTGCTTCTTTTGCTCTGCCACAGATGTGGTGCTGGCCTGTCATCACCATGAATCAATAAAACAAAGGAGGTAATTGTATTGCTACTAGAATCACATTCCCACAACTTAAAACATTATGTATCACTTACTATCTGTTTTTGCCTTGATCAGATTATAGAAACTTTTCGTGCCTTGATTTGATCACTGGTGTTTTAAAATTTTAAATGGAAGACTGTATAGTACTTAGTTTTCAAAAAGTAGAGCAAAATTTAAAATGAGCCTGGTTTTCTCTGCTTAACCTTTTAACTCTAAAGCGTACACAAGTGGGGAAGTGGAACAGACTAAAATTAAAAATAACTAAATCCACCAGGTGGTGTTAGCACTCATCTTTAATCCTGGTACTCAGGAAGCAGAGGCAGGTAAATCTCTTGAGATTGAGGCCACCCTGGTCTATGAAGCAAGTCCCAGGACAGCCAGAGCTACACAGAGAAACACTGTCTTAAAAGACAAAAGAAAGAAAGAAAGAAAGAAAGAAAGAAAGAAAGAAACAAACAAACAAACAAACAAACAAACAAACAAACAAA
Organism: Rhabdomys pumilio; assembly: GCA_030674055.1. Lineage (NCBI taxonomy): Eukaryota > Metazoa > Chordata > Mammalia > Rodentia > Muridae > Rhabdomys > Rhabdomys pumilio. Next base: position 93,582,999 of record JANHMN010000003.1, on the reverse strand, counting down.
CAAACATAAATCCACCAACATAACAACCATTCTGTTCAGGTTTTCAGTTGTCCTGCCATGATTAGCCCCTGGGGTTTCTCTTATTGGCATAAATGCCTAAATGGTTCAAAATGCAATTAGGCACTCACATTCTGTCCTTTTAGAGACTGATTCCAAAACTCAGACTGTTGTCTGTTCATTTAATATTTTTCTACTATCATCAATTCTGCAGAAGAAAACTTTCTTACACTTTCATACAACTTTATCTCTAACTATAAAGCCTAAGAGTGTGGCTCTGATGTCATATAAAGTACTGATACCAAAATGGAGTTGGAGTAGGGATAGGAGTGGGTGTGGAAAGGAATGGGTGTGGAAAGCATACTTTGTATAGACTACATTCCTGCCTCAGCACATTTTCTGACTGCTTCCAGATTATTTGACTCAAGTAACTGCAAACTTGACCACGTAATAAAAGAGATCAAAGTCCTTCTGGCCTCTTTCCATAAGCCCACAGAGCCTTAACATTGCAGCTCTTGAGGCCTTAGCCTGGGGTTGCCATATCACTGACAAGATGAATGTTGACTTAACAATAGTCAGAACTTTTTTGCCACGCTTCAAGACTAGTTTGAGTAGCCGTGAAGTTCCACAACCCCCTCATTAACAGGGTTTGCAGCCTAGGTTGTTGGATTCTTACCCTTGGTTCCTGCCTCTACTTACCTCACTTTTAATTCTCTTCCCCATATGCTAGAAAAGACATTTTCTATGATACCCCAACATAAGACAAGTATTTACCTGGCTCTCCAGCCTCATTACATGGAGTCCATTTGCCCTCTAATTGGCTCCTGGAGCGCTGACTAATACCACACTAGGACAGAATCTTCAAGAGTTTTCTGAAGAGCCAGATTTCTGAGACTTGATGTTCACATATGGTCTTTTGAGGACGGGAACATTAAACAAAAACCTTAAGAATAATAAATATATAGTGAGACTGGTTGAACTAAATAACAAATTCTGTGTCAATAAAATCTGTGTTGTATATAATCACAGAGAAGCATCATTGAGAGGCGAGGGCAGCACTGAGAAGAACTTGAAAGTAGAACTGAGAAGAGTTAAATATAAGCCTGGATATCCCTAAGCCCGCAGTCTGTGTTTGGGATACTATGGATTTGGGGGTGAACATTGGTGTCAGTAGATTTGAAGTAAAGTGAAGGACTGAGAATTCCCACACCCATTCACCTCTGACCCAGAAGCTGCTTGAAGTGAGTGTCTGTCATCTGAGGCCATCCTGACTTTATGCCCTGCTCCATCTTCCTGTCTCCGGCCCATGGAACCTCATGACTTGCCAGATGCTCACAGTGGTTTCGAGTTAATGATCTTCTCTTTTATTTCATTTTATTCACTTTTCATCTTGATTAGCATTGCTAGAGATGTGCTTTTCATCTCTTTAAAATATTTAAAACGTTTAAATATTTAAATTTTAATTTTTTCTTACGAACATTGATCGCGACCTCCATTACAGATCTGCTGTGACTCCGATAGCGGTTTAAGCATCATTTCATGGATGCTTGTTTTTCAGTTAGCTCTTTGGGTCACTCAAAACGCCTGCTATAAGATACATAAATCAAAGGTGCACACTTTCTAATGTCGACACATGCAGACACAACTGCTTCCTGCTTATTGGAGTGAATTCTTTTCAGAAAGCCCAGGCTCAAATCTCCCGAGACACCTTTCCATCCTTGCATCAGTTGTTTTCAACCTTGAAGATGCACCTGATGTCTGGAGTGTCCATCACTGAAAAGTGGCCTAGGCAAATCATTTGAAATCAATAAATAAGTCATAGGATGTGAGATGATATTTTATTCCAAATAAAAGATGGAACAATTTGAAGTTAACTTGCTTTCCAGATAAAAACACTACTGCACACCTCGTTGAATACAGCCTTGCTGCCCGTGATGACCTCATTTCCCTAAGTGCCTCCCCCTACACAGACACAATCTCTGCCCTATAGCATGGGTTTTTCCCACAACAAGTCTTGGACCCTAAAATATGTATGTCTACCATTCCAGTATTGCAGTTACCTTTTCATTTCTCTGCCTTGAACACAAGTAATCCTATAGACCTAGTCCTTCTCCCGTAGCTGCCATCTCTTGCATCATTTCCAGAGGGAGCTGTAGATATCCATAATGCCTCCAGAGCCGACCAGACCCTTTATACTTGTCTGCTTGAATAGAGAACTTGAATCTTCATTTCTGAGACGACCATAGCCTAAAAACTTCTTAAATCCAATCTCTGTTTCCTAATTCAGTTATCCACATAACAGATTTCCTCTTGCAACATCCATTTTCTGATTAGGTATGCCTACTGTTTCATGTTCCTCACACCAAGTAATATGTAGACTCATATAGAACCTTCAAGAAAAGCACTAACACCACAGGAACCACAGGAGAGCAGACACAATGGAGTTACTATAAGTGCTGTCCTTTTCAGATGCCTCTC
>JANHMN010000003.1:93496300-93541432 GCA_030674055.1 Rhabdomys pumilio | reverse complement strand
ATGACCAAAAATCAGTTGGGCAAATTCCAAACGTCTCCATCTCTGATGTCCACGTGCTCTTCAGATCTCCAACTTCTTTCTGTAACCTACTTCTCTCTTTTGGGCTAGTTCAACTTCATGTTAGTAGTTTTCTCAACAGGTATCCCATTACCTTGGCATCTCCAATCTTGGGGTCTCAAAGGCAATCCAGGCTTCACTTTCACAGTTTCACACAGTGGCCTCTCTAGACCTCCATGCAGAGACACCCCTGCTACATGCCTGGCCCATTGGCTTTTCTTAGTTACTAAGGAAGATTCCATAACACTTTTCTTCTATTCTTGACTCTAAAACCAGAACCACGTGGCCAAAGCTGCCAAGTTCTGCCGCTTTCTGGGGATGGAACATGGCCCTTTGTTCAAATTCACTTTCACAGCTTTGTGGAATTGATGGGTTCCTTCACTGTCTAAGCTTGGCTGTCCTGGATCTTAATCTGTAAACCAGGCTGGTCTTGAACTGAGATCCACCTGACCCCACCACCAAAGTGCTAGGATTAAAGGCATCTGCTGCCACCATGCCCTGCCCTACATTTTTCCTTAACTTCTTTTCATAACTTGGGAGCTTAGTTGAGTGGGATCTTGCTCTGAGGTCACCACTCCTTGTATTGCAATTAGCATTAGGCTTTTTCTTGCTCTGTTTATACTCCCCAGTGTCCCTTTTCTCCACAAACTATACATTTTCTCTTTTTCCTTATTCAGCTTACTCCTTTTCATTATAGATCTTCATAAGACTGGCCCATAATGGCCACAACATAAAGTTGTTTTGAAATCTTCCCTGACAAAGCTGTTAATCTATAATTCTTCAATTTAGACTTGGACAGATATTTTGGACAAGGACAAAACGTGGTCACATTTTTCACCAAAATAGCACAAGCACAGTCTCTAGGCCACTTGCTAATATGCTTCTTCTCTGAAACCTCTTGAGTGCACACAGTTCAATTCACCCTCAGCACCACTGTCTTCCATGTTCCTGCTGGTATGGCCCATTAAGTCCAGCTTAAAGTACCCCATCGCTTTTCTAGTCCAGTCTTCCAAAGTGTCTCATATTCCTCCAAACAAAAGTAAGTTCAGGCCTATCACAGCAACACCCCACTCCTGGTATAAACTTCTGTCTTAGGGTTTTATTGCTGTGAAGAGAGATGCCATGACCATGGAAACTCATATAAAGGGAAACATTTCATTGGGGCTGGCATACAGGTCAGAGTTTTAGTCCATTATCATCATGGTGGGAAGAAGAATGACACCCAGGTAGACATGGTACTGAAGAGGTAGCTGAAAGTTCTACATCTTAATTGGCAGAAATCAGAAAGACAAAGAGCCACTGTGCCCAACTTAGACTTCTGAAACCACAAAGCGTTACTCACAGTTGACATACTTCCTCCAACAAGGCCATACCTCCCAATAATAGTGCCATTCCCTTGCCATGGCTTACTACAGCATTTATCACAGTGACCACAGCCACATCTCAGAATTCATGATTACCATCTTCTCTGTCACTCCACTTTACCAACTGGCCTGAGGGTGACTTTCAAACTTGTGAAATGAATCCCAGAGGCCTCCAAATCTACTGCTGCTTTTGTCTGTAACACTACACCTTGTGGACCTACATGCCTTCCTCACTCACATCATCAAGATCCCCCAATTTTTTATTTAAGGATTCTTTTTATGATCCCCCACTTAACCAACTCTTCATAATTCCACAATTGCACTTCCTAACTCTTTCTACCTTATAATCCAATTTTTCCCAAACCACCTTTCATTTTATATTTTTAAATAAAATTGTATACATTTATCATGTATGGCATATTGTCTCAAAATTCATGTACTTTGTGGCATGCAAATATAAAGCTACCTTAACATGTGTATAATCCCACATTAAAGGGGGAAATTGCTTGCTTAAACATGCAAGGACTTAACTGGATGACCAGCATTGGGAAAAAATTGTTAACTGTTAACTAAGATGAAAGCATTATACAGTAATTCTCTCTTAAACCTATCCCTCTATTAACTTCAATTTGTGTGTCCTTTGATCTACCCCTCTCCTTTCCCACCCTGTGAGTCTCTGGCAATATTTTTATATTACACAGATAAGTGGAAATTGTCTCTCTGTGCCTATCTTATGTTACCTGTCTGCAGGTTCATTTATATTGTGACAAATGGTAGCATTTTGTTTTGTTATGGCTAAATAATATGTAATTGTGTATATCTGCCACACCTTCCTCATCCACTCATCCATTGCTGGACACTGAAGTCTATGGTGCTGGTTGTGAGTGAACACTGAGGGTTAAGATACCTCTTCAAACTACTGATTTCATTTTCTTTGGGTGTACACACAGTCACGGAATTGATAGATGATGTGACAGTTTAATTTGTAAATAAATAAATGCCACACAGTAATGAGTCCCTCACCAGATGGATTCCCTGTATCTTAGACTTGCCAGCCTTTAAAACCTTAAGTCAAATAAATTTTTTACCATTTATAAGTTGCCCTGTGGTATTATGTTACAGCAGAAGATGGATTCATACATTCTTCCTTCCTCCAACAAAATCTAAATCTCAAAGCTTCAGTTTGATGCCTCTTTCCAGTATCCCAGAGGCCTCTTAAGTGTCCCTATCCCCAAGGAGTTTCCACTTGAACTTATGGCCCTAATGACAGGATAAATGCTGGCGCTCTTGTGTTTCCAGTAGTCCTGCAGGACCTGGAACTCCACTCTCACCCCCTTCAAAGACCTGGTAAGTCTGGCTGTTTGTCACCCATGCCCTTGCACTACACACACTGTAAGCTGATCACAGGCCCAAGTGCCACTTGGATCATTTCTCATTGAGATACATCTTGCACTCTTCTGCAATCAACACAGCCACATATGAAATATTAATTAGCCTCTCTGGGTCATAGGGAAACAGGTTAACAGAGCTTAGGGGAGATCACTGAATCTACACAGCTGGTGAGTTTCTGAGCCAGGATTTGGATTGCACTGAACCTGATCTTCCATAAAGGAGTGGTAAATGCTAGCAAGTGGCTTTCAGGTGCTCTAGAGGGGTGAACAATTTGCTCCTTTACTCATAGCTCTGTTCCTGGTGCATGGATGCCTATTCTTGTGTTCTAGGTAAGGCCTGTCTTCCAGCAAATGCTAAAATGAGTCAAACAAGACAAATGGATAGGAGACTACTTGATATTCTGAGAAAGTAATTTGAAAGAGGCTAGGCTGTTTGGTTGACTGCAAGATGCAGATGAATCAGGGGGAAAAAACTAACACTTTATTTAAAAAAAGTCAGCTACAGACATGGAAATAAAAATGCTGTAAGATCATTCAGTACCACCGTCACCATGAATGGGCTTAGCAAACATGCTGTTCAGCCCTCAGGCTGGAGGTCATTAATCAGACAACAGGGGTCACTGTGAATGTTGATGACAGTGGTGTGACTTTAGCCTCACATCACTGCCTACAATCTTCCCATCCTAGATGTTTATCATGAATTCTAACTCAAATATTAGTGAAAGTTAGGAAATGAGAAGAGTCTGATCTATGCTCCAGCCCTAACATCTTTCCTAAACTCTATACTATACTCAGTGCCTGTGCTTCCAACCTCACATCCCCTGTGCAAATGCAGCTAAGGTGAGGGTTGTGGGGAGTGTAGGAACATTGAGGTATGTGGATCCATGAAGGATGGGGGAAGTTCTTAGAGTGGACATTCAAGAGAAACATAAATCTGATGTGATGATTAACTGCCTAAGTGGAAAACAGAAGAAAAGAAATGGGTCCGTTTTCTTCATGCATGCCTAGGTTATTTAGCCTTCTGCTCTCTCTTTGTCAGAGAAATCATATCTGAGGGATGGGCAACTGAAGAAAGTGTCCTGTAAATACATGAGTCTGAATCTTCTGAATGAAGTCTTGCCCCTGAGTCTTTTAATTTCCTGTACGGGAGAGGATATTTGGATTACACTGCTTTATCACTGTTCATCATCAAAAGAAGTCAAAACAGAAACCCAAACAGGGCAAAAACCTGGAGGCAGGAACTGACGCAGAGACCATGGAAGAGTGGGGTTTACTGGCTGGCTCTTCATGGCTTGCTCAACATGCTTTCTTATAGAAGCCAGGATCAACAGTCCAAAGATAGCACAACTTACAATGGACTAGATTGTCCCTCATCAATCACTAACTTAAAAACTGCCCTACAAGCTTGCCTATAACCTGATCTTGTGAATTTCCCGTGAGTCTTTTCATGTCTATATGGACACACAAAATCACAAGCTTACAAAACATACTCATGCCTTTTCACAAGTCCCACACTCTGATTTCCTCTGCCCCTGATACATTCAATCACCACTTGCCTGAAATTCCCTGTGAAGATTATTGGTTCCAGAATAGATGGCGGAACTATCCTAGAAGATTGAACATGAAATAATTAAATAGGGATGATGATATAGAAGGAGACAGGATAACTTATTCCAGAGTGACAGCTACAGTAAGCACCAGGATGGAAGAAAGACATTCAGATATAACAGTACTGGAAAGCTCTCTATTTCCCTTCCTGTCTTTCTCCAAGACATTTTCAAGGGTCTCTGGGTGCAGGTAGATGCTAGCAGTTGTATGAAATACTTCATCTTTAGCTGGGGACACGACTGTGGTACCTCCAAATGATCTTCCTGGTTCCACTCTCTGTTTCAGTAAGCAACAGGACACAGTTGGGCTCCATCATATCGTGAGCACTTCTCTCCACATGACCGCTGGTTTTGATTCTGATCTTTGCTTCTTTTTCATCAGCATCTCTCCCCATTGTCCTCTTCCCATGTCTTTCTCTTGATCTCCCCACTCCCTTAAATTCTTAATCATTGCTGGTTAGTATATAAGAAAAGTGAGAAGACCTGTGTAGGTGGAGGAAGCTCAGGGAGGGAGACGGTGTGGAGTGCAGATGTATCAAAGCTCATCATTGTCTTTTAACCAAATTTACTTTTGCTGCTTTGGGCATTGTGTGTTGTTGAAGATTAAAACTCATTTCCCATCCTTTCAAATACTTTTACTTTTTATTAGAGCATATATTTGCAAATGATTATTTCTCAGTGACCTCATCAAACCATCTATTATGGCTAAATAACCCTGATACCTAGCACTACCAATCCTGTATCCTCTCACCTGATTCTGTCAACAGCTGTCTGTATAACACACATGGAGCAAGTCCAGGATCTTACCAACCATGAGCCAGGAAGTCTTCTATCCATCAAAATCTATAAGAGACTCAACCCTTTACCTGTGTTTTGATATTCCTGGTCAAGACAAATCCTTATATATGAGTTGTTATGGGTTCAGTAGTTTGGGGAAAGATGTTCTTACCCTCCATTTGCTTCTCCTCAGTATTAATCTTCACATCTTGTGGCCTGCATCCAATCCAACTGACCCTGTATTATTAACATCACCTGTATATTGTCACATTGCAGATAAATCTGAAGAAAACAATACTAGAAACTTGCAAGAGATTTATAGACAGAGAGGACTGCTATGTAAACATCTCTAGTTCTTACTTTCACCATGGAAATGGTTCTATAGTTGTGTCCTTCACCCCATCCCACAGGAAAAACATTAAATCACATAGAACTGAAAAGAGTTCCTTTGAACCTTGGTGATACTAACACATCTCCTGCTTTGTCTATTTCCCAGGGCCTTACAATCTTATCATCCCAGATGCTCTTTTGTGGAGTTTAACTCAAATGTTTCTGCTGCCATTAAGCTACAGCATAAAGATGAGCTCAGCTTCCCCATCTCTTTAAGGCTTCATAGAGCTCAGAGTGTATATCTTCCATACACACTCTTTTTCAGTCTGACCATGAAACATATGAACCAAAGCCATCAGAACCCAAGCTCCTTCCTGCTAATGGGGATTCCGGGCCTGGAGGCATCCCACTTCTGGATTGCATTTCCTTTCTGCTCCATGTATGCCCTGGCAGTTTTTGGCAACATGGCCGTCCTGCTAGTGGTGCGCTCTGAGCCTGCACTGCACCAGCCCATGTACCTGTTCCTATGCATGCTGTCCACTATTGACCTGGTGCTCTGCACCTCCACTGTCCCCAAGCTCCTTGCACTCTTTTGGGCAAATGCAGCTGAGATTGCCTTTGGAGCCTGTGCTGCCCAGATGTTCTTTATCCATGGCTTCTCAGCTGTAGAATCTGGTATCCTGCTATCAATGGCCTTTGATCGCTACTTGGCCATCTGTCGGCCACTACACTATGGGTCATTGCTGTCTGCAGAGTCGGTGAGCAAGTTAGGGGCCGCTGCTCTGCTCCGTGGCCTGGGGCTTATGACTCCACTTACTTGCCTACTGGAAAGACTGAGCTACTGTGGCCGTGTGGTAGCACACTCCTACTGTGAGCACATGGCTGTGGTAAAGCTGGCTTGTGGGGGCACACAACCAAACAACATATATGGCATCACAGCAGCCACACTAGTGGTAGGAACTGACTCCATTTGTATTGCCATATCCTATGCACTCATCCTCCGGGCTGTGTTGGGCCTCTCCTCCAAAGAGGCCAGGGCAAAGACCTTTGGCACTTGTGGCTCCCATCTGGGTGTCATCCTTCTCTTCTACACACCAGGACTCTTCTCATTCTATACCCAGCGCTTTGGTCAACATGTACCCAGGCATGTTCACATCCTCCTGGCTGACCTCTACCTGGTTGTACCACCCATGCTCAACCCCATCATCTATGGGATGAAAACCAAGCAGATCCGAGATGGAGCACTCCGACTACTCAAGAGGGGTCCTGCCCAATCATAGTCCTTCAAGCTTACCCCTAAGACCCTGTGCTGATTTTCTCCAGCCCTTGATCGATGTTTACATGGATGCCAACATGGCTGGAAGGTAGAAACTCACACTCAGTAGTATCCTTACTTTAATATGGAGATCTATTTCATGTTGGAGGAGGCACCATCTGATGCTTGCTCTATGTGATGGAGATAGGGGTCACAATGCTTAGGAACGTTTACCTAAAGGAAGATACAGCCTCCAAACTGATTGTGGTGTTCATTAGAAATGTCGTAGTGTAACAGCTCTCCTATCTTCCAAAGGATGTTGTTTAAAGGAGAGAAATGTAGCTACTGATGTGATAAGGAAAACAGTTTCCACCCTCAGGCTGGTATGAGTACCAGCTAATTCCTTTCTATTGTTGACAAATATTGCATTTTGCAAATGCATCATAGTTTAACCATCTGATCTTAGACACCTGGATTACTTACACTTTGTGCTATTAGAAAATAAAGCTGCTATATTTCTTAACCTACAAGTACAATTGCTAGGGCCAAGGGTAGGTATATCTTTAAACAGAACCCGCTGAATGGCTCTGTTCGACACAGTTGTGCCACGTGACAATCTCATCAATGATGTCAAACAGTGCCCAGTTGTCCAGTTGTTCCTCGCCTGCTCATCTATGATAGTGTTATTCTTCTTTTTTTTTTAAGCACTCTAGGGAGTATAAGCTAGAAGGAATTTATTGCAAAGTTTCTTTGCATTTTTCTTATAACTAATTATGTTAAGCAATCTCTTTCATGTTTACAATTCATGAATATTCCTTCTGTGAAACTCATCAGTCTGGTGTCCATATTTAGACTTTGTGGTTTAGTAATTTCTGTACTGCCATTTTGCTCTGGATCAAAGTTATCCACCAAGAATGCACACTGAAAATGTTTGCCTAGTTTAGTGATGCATTTTGTTTTCTTAATCATATCTTTTACTTAAAATGCAAGTTATAGTGAACTACAAATCATTTTGTTCACGGCTTGTTATTCATTTCATAGATTTACTTTATAATTTAAGGTGTATGGCCCAACACAATAACAGCTATTATGGCATAAAGTAGAACTCGAGGTTTGTTTTTCACCTGTGGATATCCAGCTGCTCCTGCAAATTTTCTTAGGAATTCTTCCTCTGTCAAATTGAGTCACACTGAACTTGATCACATTAGTTAAAGCACAGGTAAGGAGATCAGAGGACACATTGCAGGAGTCAGTTCTCTCCTTCCACCATGGGGGTTCTTCAAATCAAACTCAGGTCATCAGGTTTGATCTTAATTGAACTGAGCCATCTGGTCTACCCTGTTCTTTAAACTCTTTATCTATGAAGTATTCAATGTTAACAAAATGTTTCAAAAATAATTCCTATGTGACCTTTCTCATTTTTCCTATTAATAGTCTACTTTAATATGTGGTGTGTCAAAATCTGCTTTCTACATTGGTACAGTATTTGGGATTTCTAATTAGTGTATAATACTTGTGTGAAATAATAAGCTGTTGAATATTGTAGTGAATCTAAACATTCAGTCATCTTTATGTTGAGAAACTTTCATAATATATGTAATGTGATTAGATCAAATTTGCCCCCAATAGCCATACACCGTCCCTGCCCCTTCCCTCTAGTCTCCTTAGTCCCTAATAGATTGTCTGCTTCTTCTATATATCCAAATTTTAATAAATCTACTTTTAATCAGATTCTTATTTTGACTATATTTCAATTGACCTCAAATTTTCTCTAAAATAATGTCAATATAGGTATAAAATTTGTTCATACCTTACTTTGGTCCTTACAGTTTTATATGATTTGTTAAACCTTTTATTTCTGATATAGTCTGCATGTGTCTCATTTTTTTCTGTCATGTTTTGGGGAAAGGAAGTATACATATGGTTAGTGTTTTTAAAATCAAATATAAATTTCTTGACTTTTTTCTTTCTATTCATTTTTGTCTTTTACTGAAAACCTCTACTTTTGTTTCTTTTCATCTCTTCATCTTAACTCGCTCTCTTGCCTTCTTAAGGTAAATACAAACCAACAGTAAAAACAGACACAAAGAAGAGGACTAAACTCAATCTTGAAGAGAACAGTAAATGCCTCTTACAAGGCACCTGATTGGCATGTAATTCCATGATTGACAAACAATGGGAAACAATTCTCTTTTGTCATTTAAAAAAAAAAGATAGTATTTCTTACAAGACTGAAAACTACAGAAACAGTAGAAGACCTGACATGTTTAGGCTCTTGAAACAAAATGTCTCTCCTCCAACTTTGAAGCACCAGACTTTGACCCACATGACTTTTTGAATCAGGACAGTCCATTGTCTTGATATCTCTGGCATCTCTAACATGGAGATTCTAGACCTCATTCTCAGTCTGTCCTCAAACTATAAGGAAGTAAAGTCTACTTCAAAGCTTTTGTTGTGTTGTGTTTTTAAGTTAGACTGTTGTGAGCTCATTATTTCCCCTTACAAAGACATTTATCTACGAGTATGCAAATGCCATCTAAACTAGCCAACCTCTATCACAATCCCTAAGACTGGCATATCCTCAGAACTTCCAAGCATCATTTTCCTCTTTCCTTCCCTTCCACCTTCATTCCAACAAACAAACAAACAACAAAACAAAACAACAACAAAAAAAAAAAAACAGGACATCTTTAGTACTGGGACATCATCGTGACAGGTGTTATCACTACTCTACTTACCAGCAGCAACGTGGTCCCTCTTACTCTTAAACTACATCAAATGACCAGATTATACCCTGAGAGTTTCCTTTCAAAGCTGTTTGTTATATCTACTGTCTGTCTTTGTTTCTCCAGAAAACACAACCTGAGGCAAAAACAGTCTGTGCAAACACTGTATTGCATAGTGTGATATTTTCCCTAGGAGGGATGGAAAATAGGAGTGAAGAAAGAAACCCCAGCTGTCAGCTGTTTGTTCAGCATACCAGATGTCCTCCTATGGGCTCTGAGGAGCTCCTGCCTTGTCACAGAAACTCCATGTCTATTCCTTTGTGCTTTGAGGTTACAAATGTCAACAACAACAGTGGAAAAGAATGGAAGATAAGTCATGTGTGTGCTGAGGGTAGAGCCAGAGAAGAGACTCAAGCCCCTTCGAAGAGCCCAGAAGATGATGAATAAATCCCAGATATTGGCCACTGAGTTATTTATACTGTTGTAGTTTGATTTTGCTTTGACCTGATTGTGACTGTGCCCTAATTCTTCCCTCTTGAATAAAAAAGTGTTTCATTTATTTTTCATTTTATATGAGCCCACAACTGAGAGACTGAAATTTTAAGGAGACTCTGGGTTTTAAAAGAGACTTTGAATTTTTAAATAGACTGATTTTTAAAGTGTTTGATTTTTTAAAAACTGTGGGACTTTTTAAGTTTATAAAACTGACGTATATTATGATGTTTATATTGATGTGTGGTGCTGGGGATAAACAAAAAGAAAAGTTTGGGCTTAACGGTGATATGCTTGTGTGTCAAGCTGACAAGGGCTCAGCTGTGCTGACTAGGATAGCAGAACCTCAGACCTTAGTAGAGTTCCAAGCCTTAACACAACTATGACGGAACTATATTCAGGCTATAAAACTTAGCACATAGACACCACCACTTGCCAAAATGAAAACAAAGAGCCAACACATCGAAGTTCATATTTCTGAGAAAGTTTATAAATATTCTAATAATCACACTTTTTGGCCTCTGTAGTTCTACTTTTAGGTAGACATTCTTGTCAACTGACATATGTCAACCCAGGATGTGTGTGTGTGTATGTGTGTGTGTGTGTTTAAAAGCTCACCTTGAGAAAGGCTCAGGGCTATGCTGGGATCCCAAACACCCAATGCAGTCACTGACTGGCTAATAAAGATTTTATATTGACTTAAATCCATATCCAAGAAGTCTCTGGTGGTTTTATGATATCTTGACACGACACAAGGTATAGTCATCTTGAGTGGAAGAAGCTTCAGTTGAGAAAATGTCTCCATAAGATAAGGTTGTCGGCAAGCCTAGAGCATTTTCTTAATTAGTGATTGAGTGATTGTGGGGGAGAGCCCAGCCCATTATAGGTGGAGCCATCGCTGTGATGGTGGTCTTAGTTTCTTTAAGAAAGCAGTCTAAGCAAGTCATGATAAACAAGTCAATATGCAGCACTCTTTCATGGCCTCTGCATCAGCTCCTTTCCCCAGGTTCCTACCTTGCTAAAGTTTCTGTCCTGACTTCCTCCAGTGATGACCAGTGTTGTAGAAATGTAAGCCAAACAAACCCTTTGCTCCTTGGTTTGCTTTTGGCCAGAAATAATAATCATAACTAAGACACAATGTTGTTATTTTTACTGTCCAAGATGACTAACACAGGTGCACAACAGGGCATGCAAAGGCATGTGGTATGGAGACCAACGCATGCAAAGACATGATAGATGGGAAATGACATAAGAGCCTGGCACCAGTCACTGCAGCAGGCCCTGTAGCCAAAAGCAAACATGCATCCAGCAGCAAGAGCAGCTTCACTTTCAACTCCAAGAGCAATGCTTGCACCCCATGGGAGTCTCTGCTGCCCTGCTAGCCATAAAGGCATACAGGTGGACCAGGTTAGTACCAGCCAAATCTGGTACAATGAGGAAGCAGCCAAAGAGTCAAAGACACATAGGGTGATGGGGTAAAATGAGAGAGTATCTACTGTCTTAGAGGAAGCTGAAGGAAGTTTTACAGAGTGAAAAAATTCACTGTTGAGTGCTGATGTCAGACAATGAGTAGAAACTTTTTAAATGGTTTTGGGTTTTGAGATTAATAGAATTAAAAACCATTCTCCCCTTCCCTTTCCTCCCTCGAAGCCCTCCCATGTAACCTCCACTCTCACACTCAAACTCATGGGCTCTTTATCTTGAAATGTTGATGTGTGTGTGTGTGTGTCTGTGTGTGTGTGTGTGTGTGTATTGCTAAATACATAAACCCAACCTGCCCAGTCCATATAACATTACTTGTGTGTATGTTTTCAGGGAATAAGCAATCGGTGCACTTTTCCCATGGAAGACTACTCCTCCCACTTTAGCCTTCCTTGACAAGTCATTTTAGTGTAGTTAATGGATCCAAAAACCTGGTATGAACACAAGAAAGAATACCAAGGAAAGAATTAGTGGTAACAAGTATATTCAGCATTTCTAGTTTTCCTATCCTTCCTTGTCCCATCCAGAGGGCAAAGTTATTACAGGGTCCCTGAGTAGTCACCACCTGAGAGAGACACGGGTGGGAGAGAGAAGGGAGACCAAGCGGCAAAGAACGGACAGAGTCAGTCTAGCTGTTGTCAAGGTCTCATTTACTAGAGGCAAGGCTTGCAGTATATAAGCAAAATTAAAACAGGGAAGTAAAAATACCCATCCCCACCCAGTGTCCTTAGTCCGGTTATCTATGGCTCGAGGCTGTTGCTTATCTTCATCTTCGGAACGTTCACTTTCTGAGGAACGTTCTGAGGTCCAGCTGTGACATTGCTGGAACTGTGAAGGTTGCAACTTTTCTGAAAAGCCTCTGTCCTTTGGCTGACCCCGGCAGCCTAGGGGCCTCTGGTCCCGAACACTTCCTGAATAAAATACCTGTTGTGAGTCAGGACAAAAACTGCATTCTCACAGGAGGTAAATCAAAGCCAAAAAGTTAACAAGGGCTCTGCCCCTGAGATGCCATGGTTACCAAATTTTCTTTCCTAAGGGTTGAAAAGTGTGTTGGTGCTAACCGTACAGTATAGTTCTATATTAAAACAGGGAAGTGAGTGGGCATTGCTTGTTTTCTAATACATTTTGCTTAGAGACCCGTTAGGATATTTATGGCTGCATAATCTAACTGGTAAGGTACAGATGTCCCTCTTAACCCAACCTATAATAAATCAGGCCCTTCAGAAGTACAATGTTGTATGTGTGGGCTTGTTACACTACAGAATACTGAAGATGACTTAAGCAGCTCCCCCACTGAAATGACGCTCTAAACCTACCCATTCTCCTGAGATAGAAGTTTTTGAGTCAGGCTCACATCTTCTCCAAAGGGATGAGAAGAGGATACAACTTAAAATGGAACCATAAAGAGGTATAACCCCAAAGAAAAAATAACATCCTGAAAATGGAAGCTCCCAAGCTACAAAAACTTCTCTCATTGTCCATGCATGGAAACCAGCTTGATGTCTGGCATAATGACTGTTTAGAAGTGAATTTCAGAGATGAAAACTGAGCCTTGTGGCCAGGCATGGTGGAATACATTGTAATTCCAGAGTTTAAGATGCTAAGGCAGAAAAATTAATTTGGGGCCAGCCTGAGCAACTTAATGATAACCTGACACAATAAGTGAAGGAGGAAGAGGAAACTGAGGAGGAGGGGGATGGAAATGAAGAGAAGGAGGAGGAAATGAAGGGGGAAGGGAGGGTGGGAGACAAAAACTAAAGCTTGTAACATCTTTACCAGTGACACCTGACAGGGTTGGCAGTTTGGAAGAAACAGAAATTTAGTCTGCCTAGGCACAATGCTTTCTTAAAGGACAAAGTCTTGAAAAGTACCATTAAGTGTGGGCTTTTCCCTCATACAGGCTTAGAACATGGCTCTAACATCTTAATTTAAGGTATTCAGATACCTAACGACAAGAAAAATCTTCACTCAAAAAAACTTGTACACATAACATGTTGAGTCTTTATACAACAACAAAATGTAGAATAATTTGAAAGGGATAAGATTTTTCTCAATGTAAAACTCTACCTCTAAACAAGGGCAGCAGTAAATTATAATCAATGTCTTATAAATGCCTACAGAAGACATGCAGAAATATAGGAGGGGTAATATAAGCAGGGTCTTGCATGAAAATTCTACAAACCTTTGAAAACAGGAGCCTGGGGGACAGGAAAATAGTTCAGTCAATAAAGTGCTTGGAGGAGTGACAGTCAACATTGTTCTCTGGCCTACATATGCATGTATGCGTGCGCACACACACACACACACACACACACACACACACACACACTCACAAGAGCCATTCAGGAAGACTATAAAAAAACAATGAGCAATTGAGTCTCTACTCCCCACAACTCTTCCCCAATGGGTTATAGCAATTTTCTTAATCCATAAAAAGGAAATAACAATCCAAGCCTTCTATACTAGCAAGGTTTAAATGTCTTTTTTATAATGCTTCTAAAGTATATGTCAGCATTCTACTTAAGTTTCTACTGTGTTGTGAAATTGTGTTTATGGTAAAGTGATGCAGAATTAGACAACTCTCAGATCTTCTCTCAAAGCTAGGGGAGTTCTCTTGGGATTCTCAGAACTTGGAAGGTAGGATAATTAAATTAGGCATGTTATCTTGATGTGAAGAAGCTGTTGGCAGACAGCTAAGCAAAGTTACTACCTCAAATATATGGGGTCCAAGGCATATATGACATTAGCCTATTCCAGAGTCTTACTTTCTCAACTTTGTGTTCTCATTTAAAAAAAAATCAAGACCAATTTGTGATTCTTATACTTGTGAGTATGCACCCATTCACTAGAATGTACTTGACCTACCAGAGCCTTAAAAAATGGGTTCTGTCTCCCAACAGCTGCCTCCAGCTCTTACAACATTTCCATCATCTCTTCTGCAGGGACCCCTGGTCTATGAGAGGAGAGGATGTGAGGTAGATGTCCCAGCTAAGGCTGAGCATATGGAGTCTCTGACTCTCTGCTCCTTGACAAGTTGTGGGTGTCTGAGTTAATCAAAGAGGCAATGAGTGACTATAAGAAAACAACGTTTCCCAGACACAGCCAGGTAGTTGCATGTGGACTGACAGCAACTGAGGCGGTGTGCACAAGATCTCAGCAGGCTTAGGCCAGATAAAATCTCACCTTGGAGATGGGAGGTGGGCACAAGTCCTACCCTTAGCTGAGGAGCTACTGGCAATTGCTAACTATTTATGGGAGCCAGTTCATACAGAATTTGGGGAAGGTAAATAAACACAACTTAGCTCCTTAGGTTTATGCATGAAAATGCAAAGAGGAATCTAGGAAAGAGAGATGCCTGTACAGACAGTGTGCAATTAGTTTTAATTGTCTATTTGACACAACCTAGAATGTCTGAGAACGGAGTCTCCATTGAGGTATTTCTTAAATCAAATCAGTCTATGGGCATGCTTATAGAGGGTTATCTTGTTTGTTAAATGACACAGTCCACATTGGGTGGCATCATTCCCTGGGCAAGAGATCCTGGGCTGTATAAGAGTGGAAGGGACTGGCTGAGTACAAGCAGGCAAGAATCCGTGTTTTTCCTTTCTGGTCTTGATTACAGATGTGATATCTCAAGTTCCTGTGTTGACTTCCATTCTCTAACAGACTATTTATAAACCGAATACAGCCTTTCCTTCCCTGTGTTGCTTTTTGTCTGGGTATTTTATTACAGTAATAGAAATGAAACTAGAACAGATTGATACTAACAGTCTGTCAGTAAGATGAGCAGCCTGGGTAAGTTGCAGCATGTATGAGTTTAGGGTAGTTCACCTCTGGTTTAATAAAACATGGAAAGGATTATCACTGTGGTACTCCAACAGGCTCATTGTCCGAAAGCTGTAATTACAGAGGCCAGGAGGGCCCCACAAAGAGCCCAACAGTTAATACAAAGCATTCAAAGGCCTCAAAAGTTGACTCATTTTCTATACCTCCCCTCCCCCTAGATTCATGGTGGTCCACTGAGGTCATATATTTCTGAATTCTTCTGTCTTAGGAAATATCAACCCTCTTCTGCTGGAAACGCCTTAAGAAGCCCTGTCGGATCTGCTTCGACTTGATGCAGTAGACTACAGGGTTCATGAAGGGTGGCACCAAGAAGTGCAGGTTAGCCATGAGCACTGCCAGAGCTGGGTAGCTGTGTTTCTCCACTCGGTGCAGCACAGACAGTCCCAACTTGGGCAAATAAAAGATGAGAACGATACAGAGGTGTGAGACACACGTGTTGAGTGCCTTGAGCCGTTCCCCGGGTGATGCAATTCCCAGCACAGTCCGTAGGATCAGAGCATAGGACAGCATGATGAGGGAGGAGTCTATGCCCAGTGAGAAGAGAATGGAAACCAGGCCAACCAGGCTGTTGATCCGGGTGTCTGAACAAGCCAGTCCCACGAGGTCGCAGTGCAGGCAATAGCAGTGGGAGAGGGTACTGATCTGAGGAAAGATAAGACGCCGCAGAAGGATGGGTCCGGGGAGGTTGAGCAGGATGGCCCTTACCAGAACGGCAGCCCCGACTTTAGCCACTGCTGAGTGAGGAAGGATTGTGGCATAGTGTAGAGGATCCCGGATGGCAATGAAGCGATCAAAGGCCATGGCCAGAAGCACACCAGATTCCACATAGGTGAAGGCATGGATGAAAAACATCTGTGCTGCACAGAAATCGAAGGGCAGCTCCCGAGTACCCAGCCAGAAGAGCCGCACCATGGTGGGGAAGGTGGAGGCACAGAGGCCCAGATCAGAGGCTGCTAGCATGGACAGGAAGATGAACATGGGTTCATGTAAAGCTGGATCTGTGCGGATGAGGAAGAGGATAATGCTGTTGCCCAGGATGGAAACCACACAGATGAGGTTGATGGGAATGGAAACCCAGTGATGGGAGGCTTCCAGGCCTGGAAAGCCAGTGAGGAGGAAGGTAGAGTGACCAGGAGTGCTGGTATTGCAGAACATAATGACTCCAGGAGGAAACTGTCCACCCTATGAGAAGGAGACATTCATGAAGGGAAGAGCTCACTTGTAGCCATTAAAAACAACCCTCCTCCTAAGATGGACCGCTTCTCTGAATACAGTATTGTTGGATACATTGTCTGAGTCAATCTCTGATTCCTGCTGATGGCTTAATCTTTAGCCAATCAGCAGCCACCTTCCCTTGGGCCTGAGGAACTTCCCTCTTTCACCTAAGTGAAACCTAAAGCCTAATCTTCCAGAAAGCCTTCTTAGACTACATATCGAGGAAAGAACAATTCTTTAAAGAAACAGAATGAGGGAAGGCTGGTAAGATGGCTCAGCTGGTAAAGGTGTCTTCTGCAAAGCTTGAAGCCTACTGTTCTTAACTCTAGGATGACAATACAAACCGAACACATGGATTGCATTCTTCCTTAGAGGTGGGTTTCCCATCAAACATGCCTGAAAGGACAATCAACCAATGGTGTGTTTGCAGAAGCATCCCTTAGGAGGCTGCTTGCTCACTTGTCCAGTGCTGTTGCTTGTGTTTTCTGCATTTCTTTCTGAGAAATGCTTTAGGGAAAGAAAATAGGCCCTTTACTTAGTTATATTTTGTTTTTAATTGCTGCTAATTGTTCAAATGCATGGAGCTCTTTGTGCTGATTAGTATACACATTATATAATAATCAAATCAGACACCTAACATGTTAAACATTTTTAAATTTTTGGTTAATGTGTAATAATTGTACTTATCTGTGGGGACCCATGTGATATTTCAGTGAATACATGCAATGCACAGTGGTCTAAATAACCTCTTCAAGTGTTTCCACTGATGACAAATGTCCCATGACATTTAAAAGAAATGTCATTACTTAAAAGAAATGGTCACGGTTCCCTCAGAAGTGAAGACACCAAAAGCATTCCATTTTACTAATGTTTTCCCCAGACCTGTGTTCACCTCAGGCTCTAATTAAAGCTTCCATGTGTGCTTCTGACTCTACCATCAAGACAGTGCTCTGGGGCTGCAGAGATGGCTCAGCAGTTGTTAAGAGCACTGACTACTCCTCCAGAGGTCCTGAGTTCAATTCCCAGCAATCACATGGTGACTCACAACTATCTGTAATGGGATCTGATGTCCTCTTCTGGTGTGTCTGAAGACAGTGACAATATATACAACATATATATAATAAAATCTTTTAAAAAAAAAAAAAAGATGGTGTTTTCAAGATAGGGCTCTGGTTACAAAAGAGCTAACTAAAGAGCCCCTTTTCAGCCCTCTTACTATAAAAGCTGTTATATGGAGTCAACTACCTTGAAGTTCTCCTTAGCTGAGAACAGAGTGCTGAGGTTAACAGAGATGTCAGGCAAAGAAACAGAAGCGTCCAGAGTCTCAGGATGAATAAAGCTCTGCCAAAGAGCCCAGACTGGGGGGATGTGCGTGCTCCTGTTCTTACGTGCTCACACATCACTTTGTTCCAGCTTCTCTCTTCATGACCAGCCGACCTTCCCTTGTCCACTAAACAAGCACGCTGAGCTACACTGGAAATGGAATGAACAAAACACTAATCCCTCCCATTCCTCCCATTCCTCCCATTCCTCCCATTCCTCCCATCCCTCCCATCCCTCCCCAAACCACACTCCATTTCCGGTGGGTTTCTGTCTCCTTTCTTTGGTTTTATCTGTTAAACACTCAAAAGACCAGTCCTTCCTCTCTAGAACACATTCTCCTAATCAACTAATCTTTGACCTGTCTCCTTTCCTCAGCTCCAACAAAACTAAGCACATCAAACCATCACGATTTCTCAGAGTAATGAAACAGCTCCTTTGTCCCATTCTCTTCAGTCCTTGTGTATTTCAGTTTGTTCTTTAAGTTCCAATTAAATTAAGCTCCAGATATTTATGATAAGTTCAGTATGAACACTTAAATCATTACCTACACAACTAGGAATAAATAAATGAATAAACAAAGAGAGAAAGACAGACAGACAGACAGACAGACAGACAGACAGACAGACAGACAAGGTGGGTATTTAGCAACTTTGTTTTAGCAACTCTGGCTTTGTGTAGTGAGCATCAATGTTTCCCTAGTGCACAGAAGAGCAGATCTAAGCAAAATCTCCATAGTCAGTCACCCTTCTCCTAAGTATCATGAATTGTTGAGATATCCTTCTGCTCATCAAATCTTCTATGTTTGGTCATGTCTTGTTTGGGGTACAGTATGTGCACAAAAAAGTCTGCATATCAAAAATGCAAAACATGATGAATTTCCACAAAATGAGTATATCTATATAACCAAATATTGAAGGCCAGCAAGATGGCTCAGAGGAAAAAGTTGCTTGCTAGGTGAGCCTGGTGACCTGAGTTCACTCCCCAGAGCCCATGTAAAGGTGGAAGAAAAAAAAATCTCCACAAAGTCATCCTCTGATCTCTACAGTTGTGCGTGGCATGCTGTGTGTGTGTGTGTGTGTGTGTGTGTGTGAGAGAGAGAGAGAGAGAGAGAGAGAGAGAGAGAGAGACACTCTCTCTCTCACACACACACACACACACACACACAAACAAACAATACATTATTAAATAAGAAACCAAATAGTTTCAGAATCTCCAAGTTCTATGACCCCTTCCAGTGATTCCCATCCTCCCACTATCCTGATTTATGATTAATATTATAAGTCTTAGAACTTTATGTAATTATCTTCCTACAGTATACACTTCTCTGTGTAATTTTTGTCTATGACACATTCACACTTTTGTGTGTACTTATAGATTGCTCATTGTCTTTTCTGGATAATTTTTCTATTGTGAGAATAAACAACAACATGTATCTGACACCCAGTATTTCCTTCCCCTTGTCAGTTCATCTTCTCATTCAGTGAAAGTCTGGGAACCTCAGAGCTCAGGAAACCCACAGAAAAGAAGGCAGGAGTATAGGAGCCAAAGGAGATGGAGGATACCAGGAAAACAAGGCCATCTAAATCAACTGAGAAAAGCTTGTATGAACTCACAGAGGCTTTAGCAGCAAGCCCAGGGCCTGCACAGGCCTGTGCCTGGTCTTCTTTCACTTTAGCTCTCTATGGGACTCCTGAGTGTGTGAACAAGTGGGTCTCTGACTCTTGTGCCTGCTCTTGTACGCTTTTTCCTTCTGTTGGTTTGCCTCATCCAACTTCAACGTGATGGTTTTGTTTTATCTTATTATATTTTATTTTGTTATTAAAAATCATATGCTATAATAAAATTCAATACATTCGTAGACATCAGGGTTTTCTTTTTGCTTTGCATTTCCGCCAATATCATATTTTAGATTACAGTAAATTTCAATAAAGACAGACACTCTTGAGTAATGAAAACCCAGACATATAAGCCCTTAGATGGAATCAAAATCCCATCATTCCCTCTTTGTCTTTGTTCTCTCTCTCTCTCTCTCTCTCTCTCTCTCTCTCTCTCTCTTGCTCTCTTTCTCTCTCTCTCTCTCTCTCTTGCTCTCTCTCTCTCTCTCTCTCTCTCTCTCTCTCTCTCTCTAGCATATCTTGCTGGAGAACTGTGAGAATATAAAGAAGGGTTTATATAGCAAGCACCATTTTTCCTGTCTGAATCCTAGAGCCTCCCCACACTGAGTGCATACCTGTATGCTCTGCCTAAGCTGCTCTATCCCACAAGTCAATCCACACATGGGAATATTTGTGTATTATATATAAATATGAGCAGCTACCCAGTCAGGGCCACAGTGCACACCTGCAAGGGCTGCCATGTACACTTCAGCCCATTGAGTGTAGGCTCTAGAAGTTGTGATTCTCTGCCTGAATTGTCATTGTGTCCTTTTGTGTAATAAAGGACTGTTACTGACATCACGGAGTGGTTAAGAACATGGAAAACTGCACAGTTTTACACATTGTAGGCACGAATGAAAGTGTAATGTTAACTATGCCCTAGACTAGGATTTTATAGCCAGCATCTCAAGAAGTCTCCCACTTTCTAAAGCCTTTGAATGGCATTATCTCCTTCCTAACAACAACAAAAAAAAAGATCTAAGAGATGAAAACTCCTGTCCACAGCTCATTAGACAAAAGCAGAAGAAACAATACAATTTGATCCCAATGCTGATATGTCTGTCATTCAGCATTCTCCCTCCCCAAATCTTTTAAAAATCATTGTCTCGTTATAACACACATGCAAGCACACACACTTTTAAATGTGTGTGGTTTAAAGCAGTGCTCAGTGCTTGAGCGCTGAAATGGCTGCTACACACAGACTTCATGCATGTTCCAGTGGTGAAGTGCACCTGCAAACTCAGTGCATAGGAGGCTGGGATAGGAAGATCGTGAGTTTGAGGCCAGCCCAAGCTACACAGTGAGCCCTGCTCTCAAAAATAATGGTAATGGTAAATAATAATAAATTACATAATTATTGAAGACTCACTATTTTTGAGATAGATAAAAATTATTCCCATTTTGCACATAAGAAAACTAGGCTACCAAGTAGTTTGTTAACTTGCCTAAGATTATGAAGTGAAGAATTGAACGGCCAGAATAGAAATGGAGACAGTCTGATCCCAGAGGCTGCTTAAATGCTATGTTA
The DNA here is from genome assembly GCA_030674055.1 of Rhabdomys pumilio. NCBI lineage: Eukaryota > Metazoa > Chordata > Mammalia > Rodentia > Muridae > Rhabdomys > Rhabdomys pumilio. The sequence goes on along the minus strand of JANHMN010000003.1, from coordinate 93,520,384 downwards.
TGGTGTTTGTTACCTAGTCTGCCTATTAACATGATTAGTGCTGAAAAAGTCTGTCCCCAAAAGGTTGACATAAAGTTACCTATCTGAGAGTGCTCCTCATATGTCACCTCTACCTCCTTGTGACCACTTAGATGCAGCAGTCCTGAGTACACTCGTGTTTCAATAGCCTAAGCCAAAAGGAGCTTCTGTGCTTCACGACCATCCTGTGCTGCAAACTGTGTGAATTTAGTTATATAGCATGGCTTAGGGAAAAGAACGTGCTCCTCAAAGCAGTAATATCCTGGGAGAGCAAATGAGACACATGACTGAACTGGATGTGGAAGGGGTGGGGTAGGTAGAGAAATGTGGAAAGGGTTGGGGAATAGATAAAAACAGATAATGATATATGGATAGAAAGTTAGGTAGACAGGTAAAAAAAAATAACAGAGTCAATTCTGGAGGTGGAGAAAAGTAAATTATATTCTCTGCCCTTCCACCACTTTACTTATCCAGGTTCTAGAAGATCGTGAATAGTCTAAAGTCTATTTTGTTTTGTTCATCAAAGAAGTCTATCCCCAGTAGCTTAACTATAAGTTTTGAAAAGAAATGGCCCAGCTTAGAGAAAGTTGGAGACCCCAAGAAGGTTTCTATAACAACCAAGCATCACTCACCTACACTCTCAAGGGAATGTGAGGATTTAAGCCTCTGGCTTGCCAGCTGGGTCCTAGGGCCAAAAGAGAAGACAGAAAAATATGCTGTAGCACTGAATCCTAAACCTAGCAGAGTTGGGCATGAGCTAGAAACCCAGTTTTCCTCAAGCCATGATATTGATGAATCTTAGCTAACATTAAAGCTAAAACTATACTGTTCACAAATAAACTTGTCATAAACTGTCTCTGCCAAGCACCCACAACAAGAGAGTCACCGACAGCATGCAGGGTCTGCAAACAACCACACTCTTTCACCTCCTCTGTTTCTGGGCTGGCTGAGAAAAGGCGAGTAGAAAGGGCGAATGAGGTGGCAGCCTGCTCTTCACATCTCCTCCCCTACACCCCTTACACGTTGGGACTCTCAGAGTCTGTGGCTCGGAACTGATAATAGACTCAGATCTGATGCTCTCAGTGAAGGTGCAATGCCAGCCAGTGAAAGGATGGAAACTGCAGAATCTTTTAAAACACTCATTTGTTTATAAACTTATGATCTATATAGGAAAAAATCTGGTTTTTAAATAAATCAGATCCTATCATTTTTTATTCTGACTTATATGAAATCACTTTAAATGTTTTAAACAGTTGATCTTCAAATTCTCACCGCATAGGTGTTGTCTTTGCTAAAACTAAAATCTTATATTTAACTGGTGAGGTTAAAGTCTAGAACAGAATAGGTCCAGAATATATCTAATATTAAGATAGATGCAGACTCATAAATTGTAGAGAGAAAAGAAGGAAAGAAGGAAGGAAGGAGGAAGGAGAGAGGGAGAGGGGAAAGGGAGACAGAGAGAGACTGACACAAAAGCCTCTTGTAAGCATAAGCAGCTATAACTATTTCATATCCAGGCCATTGGGTTCTTCACTCCTGTACTAACACAGATAAATCTAAGGACATCTGAGATCTCTGCAAATGGCATCTCCCTTTCACTTCCTTGAGTGTCTTTGGTAGCATGGATAATAAGTGCTTTCTATTAAAAGCATTTCACAGTGGCATGTCAGAGGTTGGAACATGTTGGCATATAATGTATATTTCATCCTAGGCAGGCAACATAGAATTCAAAGTGAACAGTCTAAGGGCTGAAGAAACAGCTGAGTAATTAAGAACATTCCTTGTTCTTGCAGAGGACCCAGGTTCAAATCCCCAATCCACATGACCTATCATGACCCTTTGAGAGTATATACAGTGTACTCTGTACATACAGCAGGAAAAACACTCATACACAAAATGTAAACTAGTTAAATTAACCTAAAAAAAATCTTAAGTCTGTGTTTTATATCAAACGAGTCTGAGTTTGAATCCTGGCATTGCTCTTTGCCATCTGTGAGTATCAGGCATGTTTTGACACCCCTATGTCTTAAATTGCCTGAATTGTGTACATGAAATAACAAAAGTGCTTCTACCCTTGAGTGACAGTGAGGATCTATGAGATCATCAAGAAATTATAAGATCCTCATAAGTGTTCATGTGACCAGTTGTCACACGGCTAACAGCCTCCTCAGACAGAGTTAGCTTAGTAGAAGAGGGAGCGTCAGCTGCCCTGCTCAAATTTGTCAGAAACTGACATTTAAATGGAGGTTTAGTTGAGCAGCTGATCCTCAGACTGAGGCTGATCCTATGCTGTTGCTATCTTTGCCCCACAGCCGACTGCAGAACACTTATCAGATTCTGACTGGGCCTGAAGCAGCCACTGCAGCAAGTCCTGAGGAATTATCCACACACCTACAGCTTTCCCCAGATTTAACCAGGTAGTTGAAAATTGAAGAACACTGTTTCCTTTCATCCTGAGTTGATCATCTTCTCATGATGGTTCTTGGTCCAAACTATCTAGGAAAGTCAGATCTGAAGAGGGCCTCATGGAACCAAACCCTGTGTTATAAAAGAAAACATCAGGAAAGGCCTTCCTCCAGTCACTATCATGTCTCAGGCTTTAGACTGACCCAAAGGGAAGGTGGCTGCCCTAGATAGATTTCGCTCTGCCCAGTAGTAAAACTAATGATGTAGGCAGATGGTACAAGACCCTGGTACCTACCGCCCTCAGTCCAGGTACAGCACCCCATCCATTCACTCACCACAGCTCCAGAGCCTGTGTCTCCTCTCATCTGTTCCTCTGTTAGTAAGAAGCATCTCTTGTTCTGCTCATAAAGGCCAGTACTTTATAATCTCCCTGTTAGAAGTAGAGACATAACTGGTCTGCTGGGAACCAGATGCAAATCCAGGAGATTTACGCAGCTGACCTTGCTGAGGTCCCTGAGCTCTAGGCCAGGCAGCTCTGAGACTTGGTGGGAAGCCATCAGGCAAATGCTTCTGTTCCTGCTGATTTCTTGCAGGAGGATGCTCAGACACCTCATATGGAGTGCTTATTTTTCCAGAAGAGCCGACCCCATGAACTACAGTGACAGATGGAGGCAAGCAGATAACTAGAGACTGAGACACACCCTGACCTTCTGGCGAAGGGACCTCGAAGAGTGCCTGCCTACACGTAGAAAGCAACAGCACAGAATCTTGCCAGATCCTGCCAAAAAGGAAACAGAGTACCCAGAAACAAGCATCAGTGCTTTAACCCTGGGAAACTTGCAAGAAAGGAGGAAAAAGAGTTCTCCACTTAACCCCAGGGTGCTGCTTAGGAAATGACAGTGTTTGAAAGTAAAGGTACATTCATGAAGCAAACTTTCTCTCAGTAATACCCTGGGAGATTGTCTGCCAAGCATGAGGTAGTGGAAAACTTCAAGGATATCTATTTCTAGATCTGTCACCAAATATGTGATTAAGAGCAGGTGACTTCCTTGATGCTGGGTCTTTATTTGAACATTATAGGTGATGATTGCTTCACAGGATCGTTAATTATTATGATTAAATTAGGATATATGGGACGGGAGTCACTGTTCTTCCAGAGGACAGGAGTTTGGTTCTCAGCACTCACATCTGGCATCATACTGCCTAATAACTCCAGCTCCAGGGCATCCAAATCCTCTTCTGGCTTCCATGGGCACACAAGCAAGCATGCACACACACAAATAAAATAAATCTTGTTCTTTCCAACACTCATTAACCTTGTTTATTTCAGAGATCTTTACTTTATAAAATGACTTTCCACATTTTCTTTCAAGATACAAACTTCATGTGATTTTTTTGTTTATTATTTGAGAATTTCCCACATGCATATACTGTGTTTGGATCAACTATATATCCCATTCCCTTTTCTTCAGTCCTCCCCTATTCCCTCAACGTTTTCCCAGCCAAATTTATGTGCTTAAAAAATTCTTTTTAAAAAACCCACTGAGGCTTTTAAAACTTAAAAAAAAAAAAAAAAAGTAGAATATATGAGGCCTTAGGAAAGGACCTATAAACTTTACACACTCCTTTGAATTACCCTTAAGAAGTTAAGAGCTAGCTGGCTTTGGTGTCCTGTCAAGCCTCTTCTGTAACCAGCATATCCTGTTAACTTCCCCCTACTCCATGGTTGTAGAGGACTTCTAATAAGTTTTGTGTTCTGGACTTTATAAAACTAATTTTAAAAAAGAGAGGTGTTTCCCCAGCTCTCCAGGTCTACCTCAAGCCAGCCAGTGGGAGAGTAAAGTTAATCTCAGGCTCCTTGGACTCTTGTTTATGTCATCTTGATCCATCAGAGTCTTAAGATTTGGTCCCTTGGTCCTGTGGAGGCTTGATGACCCAGGGTAGGGGAATGCTAGGGCAGATGAGAGAGCTCCTTCATAGTGGCAGAGGAGGGGAGGGGATAGGAGTCTGTGGAGGGGAAACTGGAAAGGGGATAACATTTGAAATGTCAATAAATAAAATAACCAGTAAAAATAAAAAAAAATGAAAACAGGATTATGCCAATATTCCCTACCCTATATAAAAAGTGAAGTACTTCTTGGGGGTGGGGTCTCTTAAGCATTAGAAAAGGCCATTCTGCATGCTAATAGAAAAATAAAGACTTTCTCCTGAAAAAAAAAAGTTTGAGTTCCCTTCACTTCCTGTGGGAAGTGAAAGGGGAAAGTTGGGAGTTCCTGAAGGAAGTGGAAGTGCTGCCATATATATATATATACTGAATCATATAGTATACTATAGCATCATATAGTATATTACTCTTACCCTGTTTTTTACTGTTTTTAAGAAAGATCTGAGCAGTTTTCTAGTGAATTTTTTACATTATTTACATTAAATAAATCAAATTTTTCTAACAAAATTAGTAATATTTCAGCATATCTGTTTTCTCTCCTACATTGTATCTGCCAAGCACCACCATTTTTAAACTTACTCCATTAAGCTCTTTTCAAAGCATTACCTGTAACTAATAACTGTTTTATATTTAAGGAATCCTAATAATGAGCTATGGAAACCATCATCTTGAATGTGAATCGTCAGTTAGAATAGGTGGAACTGGGGTGTGACCTCTTGGGAGTGGAGGCACGGCACCAACTTGGAAATCACAGACATCTGTGTCTTAGTGAAATTACTAGATTGAGATGATGGCAGTGATGATGAGCAAGTCTGAGTCGACTGATGCTGCCTTACCTCAGACTGCCCATCCTCACAAACTTACGGGTTTTTTATGAATTACTCAATCTGTGGCATTTTATTATAGGAATCAACAAAGGCTTTAACTTGGAGAGTAAAGGGCTGTCCCATAATTCTGATACATTGTTAAAAACCAGCAACTGGCCAACCCTCTGTCAGCCTTTCTTGTCCCTCTCCCACACCCACTGATTCTTTCCTGTTCCCAGCTGGTTCTCCTTCTTCCATATCTTTGGGGCTTCTCAGTTCACTAAATTAGAAATTTACCGAGGATAAATTAGAAATCTACCGGGGATGCTGGACAGAGTGGACTTGCCTATCACCAGGGACAAATTGGGTTACTGATACACATTCAAGTTAGTGGAGACTATGACTAAAACACAAAGTATAAACATCTCACTTCACTAACACACTAATAATGTGCTGGACTGTAATATCAATGACATTCATTCTTCCCAAATAAACATTTGGGTCATTTCTCCTGGGGTCGGGGGAACTGAAATATCAAAGTGCTATCGTGAGTGAAGGGAATTTGGATCTTCAGTAGTTTGGGTCTTCAGACAATTACCAAGGTGGGAGCTGAGGCAGCTGTTAGTCTTTCTGTGAGCACATTATAAAGTATATATCAACACAACCCTAGGGTGTGTATTGATCTCCCTATCCAGTGTGTAAACTGAAACAGATAGAACATCAGTCACTGGTAAATAGCAGACTACACTTTGAATCTACCTCTACCTTATTTCGGGACCTATTTCTTTGCCTGCAGGAAATAGCAACAGATCTTCAGTGGTACGAAGCAGAGTCATTTTCTGGTGTTTACAGATGTCTTTGTCCTTCCAGGCGCTTGACTCTGTTTTTCATTCTGCTTTCTGGAACTATTGTGTTCCTGGAATCGAGTCCCAGTCTAGACAGTAGACTTTGCCTGTTGGCCTTTCACTGAGAAAGATCTTTTAAACAGAACTGGAAAATTCAAAGCACGGAATGTTTCCTAAATATAATAGCAAGAAAAATTCAACTGATGATTTTAGCACAAGTTATAATACAATCAGTGTCCACAAGTTTTAACTCCCTTCATTGGTACAACACATACCTTGATATCATAAAGAAGAAATTTCTTACCCCAGACTGTTTGAAAAGAGGGGAGCAAAACCGGAAGACAGAGTGATGGTAAATGCACATGCTTTAAGCACACTGTATAATTAGTATATGCTAATAAAAACAGTGACGGGGTCTTTCACTCGGATTTTAAAGAACTATCAGTCTTGGGAGAAGCTATCCATCCCTGTAGAAAACAGATAGTGACTCCTCTCCTATCCAGACCTCTTCTCGCAGATGCTCCCAGGTGTGAAGTGAAGACCAGTGTCAAAGACAGTGGACGGATATCCTGTAGATTACATTCTGCTAAAGGGGACGACGAGGAGGCCTTAGAGAGACCGCACCCAGGAGGGCAGGTATTGAGTTTTCCTCCGCTTGTGGCCAAGAGTCAGTTTCTGGCATCTCTGACCTCTCTCCTCCCACTCTCCACCCACTCTCCTCCTTCTTTGCCTCCAACCCTTGCCACTCAACTCCCTGCTCCTCCCCTTGCTCCTCCCACTTCCTTCTAGACGAGCCTCTGAGAGGAAACTGAAAGTGAAATTTAGACAGCAGGTTTTCAAAAGCGAAGCTGGAAGCACGTAGCCAAAGCTAAGGACCCTGGTAAGGTGAGTGGAGCTGGGACCCTTGGCCGACCGAGGTGGCTCTTTCCCCGCCACAGATTCAAGGAGCTTCTTCCCACCAGAGCTCCACACGCTAAATTTGCGAGCCCACCTGCTGCTTCCTTCAGCAGAGTTCTCTAGTCCCAGTCCTGCCTAGCTGCCCATGCAGGCCTGTGGAAGTTGGTCTCTGAAAGTGACTTTCCTAGTTTCCTGGAAGGTGCCTTAGCTGAGACGACTGTCCTAGTAAAGGCTGAAGAAGCGGGGCGGGGCGGGGCGGGGGGGGGCGGGACGTCACCTAGTCCAGAGGGAGCTCAGGGAAACCCCACCCCTTGAAAACTCCTGCTTGAGGAGAGTGCTAGCTAGCCATTTGGAAATTTCTGTAGGTTTCAGATCCACAGCGCCCTAAACCAAGTTGAGACAAGTAGTAGATTTGGAGTAGCTTAGAGAAGAGCCCAGTGAGTACTCCCCACAAATGTCCATGGATGAGCACACGTACATATTATGTACATAGACATTTATCTCGGGGAATGTGTGGGCATGCTTACATTGACACATTTGTGCCCAAGTATAGTTTGAATGTATGAACATATCAGGGTAAATAAAAACATCAATGTATATATGTGCATACATACCTATATACATACACACACACATACACACACACACACACACACACACACACACACACACATGCAAGCCTAATAACTGGGAAATGTACTCTTAGGTGATGTACTCAGGGCAATGAATGACATCTTGAAGTATTCTTACATCAACATGAGTGGGTCACTAATGACACACCTAGGCTGTACAGTTATCACCTATTGCACAATCACGGTATCTGCAGCCCGTCGTATTTGACAAAATGTCACATGTGATATGTAGCTGTGTAAACCTTGGCTCCTAATACCTGACCCCTGTAGTTATTGCCAAGATGAATGAAGACTGGTGTGAGCGTATAGCACCTGGCTGGAATATGAAGGGTTCGTGGTAAAGATGATAAATGGCCATTACTACCATGACTAACATCTCTGTGCAGTGGAGGCATGAAATGAGAGAAAGGATGTGGGAGACATCTGGACACAGAGAGTTAAAGCAGGGATGGGATGACAGTGGAGCTCTTAGCAACATTATCCCTCCCAGTTTTCTCTGTCTCTTCAGGAAACCCAGCTTCCCTTCTAGCTGGTCGTCTCAGTGGGTAAGCCTAGAGGAGAGGCTCCTGTTCTTCAGGTTGATGCTCTTGTCTTCTGCTTTTCCCTCACGTGTCATTGCATGTCCCCTTTGCATTATTTTGGGGAGTTTGGGGTTTGCCTTACTTTTGCTTTTGTGCTGCAAACTCTCATTTTATCTCTCCCCCCGCCCTGCATCCTTCAAGATTCCGCAGCAGATATCACCCTCTGCAACCTCAAAAATGTCTCTGGAAAAGATGTGGGAAGATGTCACCTGTTCCGTCTGCCTGGATCCCATGGTGGAGCCTATGAGTATCGAATGTGGCCATAGCTTTTGCAACGAATGCATTTCTAAGGTTGGGGGAAATGGGGGCGGTTCATGTCCCGAGTGCAGGAAACACTTTCTGCTAAGAAACCTCAGGCCCAATCGGCATATAGCCAACATGGTGGAAAACCTTAAACAAGTAGCCCAGAATACCAAGAAGGGTACCCAAGAAATGCACTGCACAAAGCACGGAGAGACGCTTCACCTGTTCTGTGAGGAAGATGGGCAGGCCCTTTGCTGGGTGTGTGCCCAGTCTGGGAAACACCGGGACCACACCAAGGTTCCTGTTGAAGAAGCTGCTAAAATATACCAGGTGAGGCCTTAGCGCAGAGACACTAAAGGAAGTGTCCCATGCTCTGTTCCCCTGAATGGTGGCCGAGAAGTTGGAGAATGGAGGGATACTTTTTTCCTTTATTGAGAGGAACTTGTGTATGGAATACAGCTTTACTTCTCAGCAGCAGAGGCTGTGCCGTGGGAATTGCGACATGCATCCTGCTTTCTCACGGCTTCCTGATGCATTAGAGATTCATGGCCCAGATCCAGTTACCCCTCTGGTGTAGCTCTGTTTTTGTAAGACATACTAGGTTTTTTCCAAAGTCTTTCCATCTGCCTCCTCCACGTCTCTAGCTGGGAACTAACCTGCTATCTTTTTCTACAGGAGAAGATCCACATGGCTTTAGAAAAACTGAGAAAAGGGAAAGAGTTGGCCGAGAAGTTGGAAATGGATCTTGCAATGCAAAGAACAGACTGGAAGGCAAGAGCTGTAGGCTGGGCTGTGTCCCAGGTCTTGACCTCAAGCATAACTCAAGCCTTAACCATGACTGTGCCTATCCAAGGGGTGGTAGAGTTATATAAGTCACTCTCCAAGAACCATCCACATTCTGTCTCCAGATAAAGAGGAATTGAAAGAAAGAAAGGAAGAGAGAAGGAAAGAGGAATGGAAGGGAGGGAGAGATGGAGGAAGAAGAAAAAATGGAAGAGGAGGGAGGGAGGGAGGGAGAGAGGGAAAAAAGGAAGCTTAAAATCAGATGAGATTTCCCCCAATCTGGCACAAAGATCAAGAATTACTGGAGAAAGTGTACATCATTCCTTCTGACCCTATCTTGGGATAACAGAGTCAACAGTAATCTCATGGGTCTGCCCACCTGACCTAGTGGCCACTTGGCGATGAGCAAGTTATTAGTCCGAAGCCTGATAGAGATTGAGAATTTGCTGGTAGAAAATGAAATACATCTAAAACTGGCAAGGAATGCAAGAGGCTCACAGCCAATCACAGACCTCAAATGAGTAGCAAAGACTTGACCCCCTCACCCCCCATGAAGGCAAAGACTGTTGGCCTGGGGCCACTGTTTTCCACCCAGGGCTTAAAAAGAGTGCATCATTGGTTATGGGAATAGGTTTTACATGCTATAACCTGCTGAGATAGAAAGGCAAAGGGACTCACATGGGCATTAGTGGCTTTTGGAAGAAAAGTTGAGAAAGTATCTGGTTCCGGAATCTTGTGGGAGTGAGGGTGTGAGTGGGGGTGGGGTGGTTGTTGAGGGAACAGAAACATCTTCACCACCAAAGCTTAGGAAATTTTTATTGAAAACCTCTTATCTTCCCTTTGCCACTACAGAGGAACGTTGACACACAGAAGTCGAGGATTCATGCAGAGTTCGTACATCAGAATAGCTTGCTGGCTCAGGAGGAACAGAGGCAGCTGCAGAAGCTGGAGAAGGATGGAAGGGAGCACCTGAGACTCCTGGGGGAGAAGGAGGCAGAGCTGGCTGAGAAGAACCAGGCCCTGCAGGAGCTGATCTCAGAGCTGGAGAGGAGGAGCCGGGGTTCAGAGCTGGAGCTACTTCAGGTGCGACCCCCTGCACAGGCTCAAGGAGTAACCTGGAAAAAGCCAGCGCTCTCTGGAACCGCTCTTAAAACAAGTGCTGCCTTAATTTTTAGGGTACTTTTAAATAAGCTGAAATGTGGACCCTCAAGTGGCTTCCATTCCAGAACTACAGGGTACAGACACAAGAGAAAGTACTCCATGTCACAACCAATAGATAGGTATTCTTAGGAAATGCCCACCACAGCAGGTGCCAGGTGTAGGAATCACATGTCACCAAGATACATAGTATCACATATCTTAAATGGTGTTTTTAAAAAAGAATTAAAAGAGGAAATCCATTCCAGTGCTTAGACAAATAGCTATAAGAATGGTTTTTTTTAATTATATATACAGCGTATAAAACTGACCTGTGTCATTTCTCTCCAAAATGATAGGTCATGGGAATAAACTTTTTCTTTTCCATGCTCAGTTTCTCCATTTATGAAGCCACGGAGGGAGTGGGATCCATAAGGGTGGCCCTAACACCAGTCATAGCTGTTGTATATTCACACTTTATGTGTTTCTGTGAACTACCTACATGATTTTTAACGTGTTCTGCTTCTACAGAAAGTCCCACTCTTTTCCCAAAGTAAATAATTTTTCCGAAGCATAGAAACTAAACATCATGTATCGTACTACTATTCTCTTTTCTAATTTCCCCCACAATGATGACAGCTCAGGTTGTTAAACAGCACAGCAGTGGCTGGCCAGGGCTCAGGTTAGTGCTGCTGTTACCCCATTCCACTGAAGAGAAAACATTAGTGGACTTAGTGGGAGAGTTCACTAACTTACATCAGTTTAAGTAGTAAGAGGCAGAAATTAAGGTGACAGATTGTGTTTTAAAGTCAATGCATACTCTAAAGCCATCCTGCATCCCGCCTTGGTATGTTAGCCTGGTGTTGGAACACTGTAGATCACATGATCTCTAGGTGTCTTTTCTCATACCTCTGTCACTGTCCCTCAGTCAGGTACATACAGACATTTCTTCCTGGTTTGTACAGAAAGTTGATCATATTGGTTTGGCTTGGCAGGCTTTCTCTTGCCTGTCACTGAACTGGGCTCCCTGATGCCTTTTTACCGAGCCTAGAGGCTGCCAGTTCAAACATTATGGCTGTCACTCCCTGGAGATGAGTATTCTCACTTGAGCTCGCTCTAAATAGTGGAGAGGGTTAGCCACTACACTGGACAACTAGCCCTTCCTCCACAAACAGCTCAAGCACATAAATAGCTAGGAGCCTCTCTGGACACCCACCTCAGCCATTCTCTGCCTGAAACTACCTCTGGGCTTCAGTTGGTTTGTGTTGTTTATTTTCCTCTCTACTGGCTCCATAGCCAGGCCCCCTCCTCCAGGAACCTAGCCCTTGTAATTTCCTTTCTCTATCAGTCTTTAAATACCTGGTTATGTCCTGGCTAAAGGTCATAGCCACGTTGGCTTCCTAGATATTCTGTGAGCCATCACATGTCATTTCTGCTAAGGGCTTGTCAGAGTAGTCTTTGGGGCCTTGGCTCAAGGGGATGGTGCAGAACAGAGCCCAGGGGAAACACAGATAATGTCACATGGCCCGGGGAGTGGCATCTCAGTGGTCAATCAGAAGCTCCAGAATTGACTCTGTTTCTTCTCTCCTCAGGAGGTGAGGATCGTCCTGGAAAGGTAAGGAGAGGTTTCTTCAGTTAGAAAAGGGAACAGGAAGCATGTATTCATAGAAATGGCTATTGACTTAGACACACATGCACTGGGGTTTTTCTCGTGCATTCCTATTCTCAAAACCTTGTCCGCTCTAAAACATTCTCTACCCTCAGGTGACTAACAGACATCTCACTTGATGAATTGCCCAATATAGTTAGCAAATGTCATCTTCATACATTAAAAGTATGAAGGTAACAGGTACTCTGAGTCTGCTAGGACTCTCATGTAGAAAGACATTCATAAGTAATGAGTGAAACCCACAGCATGGCCAAGACTCCTCCAAGTTCTTCACAGAAGTGCCTCAGCCTGTTAGATGTGAGATTCCTAGAACTTAGAACTCCTAGATCGAAACTGGTTTTTTTTTTCTTCTTTTCACATGGACATGGAATGCATAAGTATCTGTACACTTGTATTGAATTTAATTATGAGTCATCCGTGAAGGAGATCATTAGGGCCTGAGGTAGAAGATAGGAGTAGAAGTAAGATTCTCAAACTCTTTCCCTAGGAGTGTATCCTGGAACCTGGACACATTAGATGTTGACTCCCCAGACCTGACAAGCGCATGCCATGTGCCAGGGCGGAAGAAAATGCTGAGGACATGTTGGGGTGAGGTGACTTCTGGGACTTGTGGGCTGGACAGAAAGGGATAATGAGAGTGTGGAGTGGGTGGTCATGGGGAACCCGGGGTGGCAATGTGTGGCAGAGCTGCAAGTGATACAGGTGGAGCAAGAACATAGATGAGGTTTCTTCACACGTCAGAGGAAGGGCCAGAGTTACTGTGAGTCATTTCCTCACATGATGAGGTTCAGGGTCACCACTCACCTTTGAGTTTACATGGATCCCCTCACTACAGGCAAAGTTGCTGGCCCCATCCGTCCAGTCTTACCTATATCTTCTTTCTGCAGTTCATGTTACTCTGGATCGCAACACCGCCAACTCATGGCTCATCATCTCAAAGGATCGGAGACAAGTGAGGATGGGAGACACCCATCAGAATGTGTCTGAAAATGATGAGAGGTTTAATAACTACCCCATGGTGCTAGGTGCCCAAAGATTCTCCTCTGGGAAGATGTACTGGGAGATAGATGTGACCCGAAAGGAGGCCTGGGATCTGGGGGTTTGCAGAGAGTCTGTACAGAGGAAAGGGCAATTCTCACTCAGTCCTGAGAATGGCTTCTGGACCATTTGGCTATGGCAAAAAGACAACTATGAGGCTGGTACCAATCCTCAAACCCCACTACACATTCAGGTACCTCCGTGCCAAATTGGGATCTTTGTGGACTATGAGGCTGGCATTGTCTCCTTCTACAACATAACTGACCACGGCTCCCTCATCTACACCTTCTCGGAGTGTGCTTTTGCCGGACCTCTGCGACCCTTCTTCAGTGTCGGTTTCAATGACGATGGGGGGAATGCAGCTCCCCTAAAGCTCTGTCCACTAAAGATGTGATGGTCAGGAGCCAGTGCCTACTGACAGCACTTCCTGGACACTTACTCCTCCTTGTCCTGATCAAGATCAAGGGCTTAACTACTGAGGACCATTTCTGCATACTGCTACTCACTTCCTGTTGGTGTTCTTCAGCCATGAACTTTGTCATTTTGACTCATCTAGTTGGAACTGCCCTAAACCCTCATCTCTTTAAAAGAGTCAGGGTCCCAGAATGAAGGAGTCAGCTGGACATAACTAAAAGTCAATGTCAGCTGACCTTCACATCAATACACACGACAGATTCCTCCATGGTTCCTCAATGAAACAGACTCCTTACAGTGGTCCCAAACTCATCTGGCTCAGACAGAAGCACATTTCTGCCTGCTTTCTGTGACTTCCTTTGTTTTCTCTATCCTTGGTTGTTACCTTTGGCCAGATATCTATCTATTCCTATATCATCTGTAGCTTGCAAGACTTCCTAAAAATTGTGCTCAGTCTGTCCTACTCAATTCTTGTTAGTAAAGGTCAAAATATTTGTCATTAACATTGTACATCTTTTGGGTTGTGCTGGGTTTTTGTTTGTTTATTTGTTACAGGAGGGCTTTGGGGGTTTTGTTGTTGTTTGTTTGCTTGCTTGCTTGTTTTCCCTCCCTGGAATGCTCTATGCACTTCTTCTGTAGACTCAGGTCAAGAATATCTTCCAGGATAAAGTAGTGAAAGTGGTTCAGACAAGAGCAGAATGTAACACTGACAGTATTCTCAATATCCCCAGTGATAGCCAAAGTCTAGGCGCCATGCTGGTCTGGTCAGTGAGTCCCTGCTCTTGACTCTCACAAGAACAGCTGCGCTCACACACTGCCTGCTGTCAGTTTGGGGATATGCTGTTTCCTTGTTCCATTGCCTTGAAGAAAGTGAAATTAGTAGCTGAACTAGTACACAAATATTTTGAGGGCTTCAAAAAAACTATCAGCAGAGTTAGGGGAAAGTTTGGATAAATGGACAATAATGAAAATCAGAATGGTTTCCATGAGGACAGCATCATAGAGCTAAAGATACATTAGCAAAGCCAATTAATGGCTCAGCTAGTAGGCTGGACGAGGCTCAAGTAAGCTTTAACTTTTAAATTGATCTTCCTTCTTTGTCTTGTCTTGGAGTTGATGCTGTAAATAATAGTTTGTACCTTTTGATTTTCACACTGGTGGAAGGAAACAATTATAATGATACAACTTGCAGTTCCTCACATTCTGAACACCGTGCTGTACCAGATTGTCTCGCTACCTGGAGATGTATGTTACATAGATAATAAATCCCTTGTGCTCCACTGGAAGGAATTATGAGGTTTCGTACTATCTCAGCTTTCACCCCCATAGTCAATAACAAGTAGTCTGGATACAAAACTCTTTGTCACATAAAACTTACCTTGAGAAAGATCTCCAAGTACTGATTCCAATTCTGATTAATCTTGTCTTTTAAGGTCAAATAAAGTCTATGGATTTTCCTGAGCTTCCTTCATTCTACCACCACCTTCCAGATTAATAGAGTATTAAAGAAGCATTATCATCTGTGCTGTCTCAGGCGGGACAGTCTCTCAGCATGGAGAAAGATGGGCACAAGGTCCCTCCCCTGGCTAAGGAGTTTTTGACAGGTTGCTGGGAGAAGGAGAATTAGCTGTCTTTCAGGGTGTGGACTCTGGTGGGCAACCGCCCCCAATGAAAGCCACATCTGGAGTGTACAGGGAGCATAAACATTGCTTGGTGGTTACTTAAAGAGTAAGAGGAGGAAGAGGAGCGATACAAAGTAGGATAGGAAATGCATGAATTTGGGACGTGTGAGGAAGGGGGTAAATATGATCAAAATACATTGAAATTCTTAATTTTAAAATGAGATTAGAAAGGAAACGTATCAAAATTTCAAAGAGGCCAAGAAAAAAGATTTTTTAAAATGCAACTATAATTTGTTTTGCATTATATGTAACAAAGTTCCTGTTTATAGGTCGGTCGTCCTGTAGCTAACGATAAACGTGCAGTCAGGGCACAATCGAGATATGAAGATTATGGCAAGTCTCCGTATTTGACTCGAACTAAACTGATGTTTTGACAATAAACATTTATTAACCTGTAATTTCACAGTTGTTTAATTCAGTTCTTGATCAGATCTACAAAGACTTCTCCTATCAAAGCCAATGACTAAATAAATAAAGAGGAATGTATCCATCACTTTACAAAAAGAATAATAACAGTAAGCCTGATGGGTTTTTCTGTATAAGATATTCATAGAGTCTGCTTGCCAACTGAGGTGCCTGGACACACCCTCATCCCACTCTGTTCACATAGAATGGCTTTCTGTTGCATCAAATTGCATATTATGTAAAATTTCTAACTCAAATATGCTCTTGATTAAATATATGTACACCATTACATTCAAAATCAGTGCAGACATTTTCGTTGTGGTGCATTAGTAAAACTCATTGTAAGTAAAACTTCCTTGTTTTTTAGTTAGTTTGGTGTGGAAATCTCTCTTTTAAAGGTGTCCTAAGAATATTCTAAGTAGAGTTTCTGTGGAAATAAGTGAGTTGCCCAAGGTTCAACACATCACTATCATTATCATCATCATCATCACCATCATCATCACCATCATCATCATCATCATCATCATCGCTGCCACCACGATCATAATCAACAAAGTCAGGATTCAATCCTGATCCAAAAGTCCATGCTTCCTAAACACAATACTTCTCTGGTCACATGGCAAAGTGACTTTGAAAGTCAAGGCAAGTCACTTTGTACACTATCCGTGGAAGTCTTGCTTCATTCTTTGGTCTATGCAAAGTAGGTACAACGATGGAAAGCTCTGTGTGGTGCATATGCCACCCAGTTAATCAAACTCAGCATAGTTTCCGCTGTGAAGACAAAGAACTTAGTACACGCTCACGAATCTGTCTGGTTTTGATCCCATAGATGATGGGATTCAGCATGGGAGGGGCCAGCATGCAGACATTGGCCAGTAGGATGTGGGTGTGGAGAGGAACGTGTTGCCCAAACCTCTGGGTGATTATGGTAAAAATGCCAGGCAGGTAAAACATGGAAATAACCCCAAGGTGGGATCCACATGTGCCCAGGGCCTTTTGCCGGGCTCCTCTGGAAGGGAGGTGGAAGACTGCGTGAAGAATGAGACCATAGGAGACCAAGATGAGTAGAGCATCGAGCACTACAGTAGAGAGGAGGACAGACAAGCCATACCAAACATTGACGCGAATATCAGCACAGGCAAACCTCGCAACAGCCATGTGTTCACAGTAGGTGTGTGGCAGCACATTGCTATGGCAGAAAGGCAGGCGTTTCACCAGGAACACATCTGGGAGGATCACACAGAAACTTCTCAGGACCACAGCCAAGCCCATCCTAACAATTACCACATGACCGAGCACTGTGCTGTAGTGCAGCGGGTCACAGATGGCCACATAGCGGTCAAATGCCATGGCCAGCAAAATCCCCGACTCAGCAATGAAGGTAGCATGGATGAAGAAGATTTGAGTGACACAGCCATCTAGGGAAATCGCTCCGGCACGAAACCAAAATATGGCCAGAGCCTTGGGCACAGTGGTAGTAGACAGGATGAGGTCAGCCGCAGCCAGCATGCAGAGGAAAAGGTACATGGGCTCATGGAGACTGCGTTCAGTGATGATTACAAGTATGAGAATGAAGTTTCCAAAGAGTGCCACCAGGTAGGAAATGAAGAAGGGGAGAGAGATCCACAAGTGCTGCTCTTCCAGGCCAGGGATGCCCAACAGAATGAAGACAGAATGGCTGGCTCCTGTGTAGTTAAAAGTTGCCATGCCCAGGCCAGGTCATTTGTACATTGGAGTATAAGATATGACAGTCACTTCCCTCTTTCAAAAAAGCTGAATGGGGTTGAGGAGAGAACAGGTCATTTTTCACTGGATAGAATAGCAAAAAGCATTCTGTTCAGCAATTATGGCAACCCCATAACAGGTCTCTTGGTGAGGAGATGCAGACAAATCTTTGGTATTCTGTCTACTATATAAACAACAATAAGTTGCTGCCTTGCCCTAGGTTTCTCTAATCATTTGAATCTGAGGGAAAGATGAGGTAGATCATCGTTAAGACAGACCATCCCACTCTAGAAGGCCACAGCTCTGAGGTGTGGATTTTTCTAAATACTTACAAGCTAAGAAAAGCAAATTGGAATATTGCTTCTTGAAAGAAAAGTCGTAACGGAGTTGCCTATCAGTCTAACTGGCACACTGGGCACCAGCTTTGCTCAAGGGATGGGTTATTTGAGGAACAGACAAAAACCAAGTACAGTATCTATTTACATAAAGTAAGCAATGTAAAAGAAAAGGCCTAACCTGTGCAGCTTTGAGGGGAGTCCAGAAAATGCCTTCTAGGAGAGCTTCATGACCTTAATCTTGAAGACTAAGTAAGGGCTTGCCAAAGAAAAGAAGCTTGATAACAGAGGAACACGAGCCACGTTGAAGACATCTCAAAGAGCTCAGAGCTTAGAGGAAATAGGAGCAAAGTCATTGAAGGGCTAGCATTCGGCTCCCAGACTTTAGAATGTATACTGAAGTAGAAGAAGACCCTGAAGACTCATTACTGAGGGAGGAAGGAAGCTGCATGAAGAGGAACACTGAAAGAGCTTTTGAAAATGGAACTGAGAGTTGAGAGAAGACATTAAGGGAGCAGGCTTGTGCAAATCCTATGCTATTGCCTGAGACCTCCACTTTGACTTTGGACATCTATAAAGGCCAGGTAGCTGCACTGTGGTGCAGACATGAGTGAGTTATCAGACTTGTTTCCTAGACACTGACATCCTATTTACACATCTTTATTTCCACCATCGCCAGCCTCTCTTCTTGCAAATGCAGCCCCCTCTCTTTTTATTGCACCATGCTGTTAGAAATCAAGGCCAGGGTATTGTGCACACTAGGCAAGTACTCTACTACTGAGCTACATCCTGGCAACATCTAACTTTTCCTTGTTTCTTTAGAGCTACAGGTAGTGGTGGTGGTGGTGGTGGTGGTGGTGGTGGTGGTGGTGGTGGTGGTACATACTTTCTAAACAGGTACTTTACCATTGAGCTAAATGCCCAGTTTCTCAATAATTCAGTAATTATTGA
Source organism: Rhabdomys pumilio (assembly GCA_030674055.1). Classification (NCBI taxonomy): domain Eukaryota; kingdom Metazoa; phylum Chordata; class Mammalia; order Rodentia; family Muridae; genus Rhabdomys; species Rhabdomys pumilio. The sequence goes on along the minus strand of JANHMN010000003.1, from coordinate 93,501,872 downwards.
AATTCCTGCAGAGGAATTTTTATCATTTTGTAGTCAATCAACACTGCCTATCTAAGCTCTCTGTTTCCTGCCTTCTTTGAGATGCAAGGATTCTACCACTGAAGCATCAGTTCCCACCCTACCCACTGCCCTCCTTGGCACACTGACTTAAATCTTTGTTTCTCCCTATGATCTCTTGCTGTTTCTAAGTCTGAACTGACAGACTGGCTAAGGAATGGTGGGTATGGGTGCATTTTAAGTAGCTCTCTCTTGCAGTGATGTATCAGATGCATAGAGAAGAGAGAGTGGGTTGAGCAAAGATCAGTTATGGCTGGCTGTGCTCAGGGCTTTGTGTCTCAATCACCACAGCTGAGGTGACAGTGGTAGCCTTCCCATTTCAAGCATCTCCAGGTTGTCCAAATGGTAGGCTGAAATCTAGATCCCCAAAACAGACTTGAATCCATTCCCATCTGTCCTACTCCACACTGCCTCAGATTATCAGACAATTACAAGATTCAGACTCCTTGTTCAAGGAGGAAGCTAGTGTTAGAGCCCTCACCTCTACCCTCCTTTGGTACCTACAAGTTGATTCATATACAGCCATCTGTTCCCTTCTCCTCCTCTGCAAGGCTGAACTTTCCATATGTAGACTGGACCCCGACCCTTTCATTACCCCTCCACAGTAATCCATCATTAGTGATTTCATCTTCTCCCTCTCTGGTGACTGGTCTAACTGTTTCAATGTCTCATCTCCTTCCCATGTCACAAAAGCAAGGTTTGTCCTCTGCTGCCTTCCTCCCTCCTCAGAGTCACCCACTGCCATCTCCCTGTAACCCAAAAACTGCCCTGCATCTCATTCTACAGAATCATCTACTGTGTCATGATTGCCAAACCTACTGTCACCTTTCATTTATGTGCATCTGTAATCTCCAATTATTCACATTTCTTAATTTTATAATAGTAATCATTGAATGCCTAAATATTAAATATATTCTTATTTCTAATCCTCATACCAAATACATGAAATTGAAGCTATCACAAATTTGTACAAGAAACTAACAGTCAAATAAATATTTTTTCAAACTATCTATTAGTAGCCTGATGTTCAAGTTTAGGTAGCATCAAGCTTCCTTTAATTTTAAAAATCTTCATTGGGCCATCAAGATGACTTAGCGCATAAAAGATGTCAAACTTGATGACATGACTTCGGTTTCTAGAATCCACATCGTGGAAAGAACTGACTCCCACAAGTTGTCCTATAACCTCTACATGCCATGGCATATACATAACTACACACACATGCACACCAAATAAATAAGCAGCATGCGATACACATATTTCAAAAGCCTTCATTCCCTCATGATGATCACACAAAGCACCCTTCCAGGCCACCATCCCACCCCACCAATTCTAGTTATATTACAACTTCAGAGACGTGTCTGACAGTGATAGAGGGGAAGTAATGTGAGCATTGGGTTCAGACTGTATATGCTGTGTTCAGTTCCTTCGCTGCCAGCTGCACACGCACATGCACATGTACACACATATACTCATACACACACATACACACACACACACTCACACACACACATACACAGACACACACACACAGTCACACACAGTCACACACACACACATACACACACACACACAGAGACACACACACACACACAGACAGACACAGACACACAGACAGACACAGACACACACACATGTTTTCACCACATTCATTCCTATAGTCACCATCATATATGCTCCCTCACAAAAGTTCTGATCAAGCAGTGACACTAACACACATTTTCAGAGTTCACACCAGTAGCCCTTCACTATGACACTACACAAGCACAGTCAGGCTTCCCCAGACTTACACAGGTCGCCATTAACTGTGTAAAGCTCACTCTTACACACATCATAAGTAACCTGTGTGATGACTTACATGAGTCACGTCAGCCCATCCTCACCCAGCATTCTGGCTCTCCTCTAAACAGAGAGCGTCCTCTGGAAACTGAGGGTTGAAGCTCCTCCCTTACCCCTGCCTCCAGCCTCCCTGTCCTCTTACATTTACCTGAAAAGAGAGCTCTCAAAACAGGTAACTCCTAGGGCAACATAGCTGCCTCTCTAGTTCCATTTTGAACTTCATAAGCTTGAGTCAGACACTAAAAATGTAAGTGCTTCGAGGATTGACAGTTCAAAGCCGGCTTGGGCGACAGGAACAGAGCTTGTCTAAAAAACACAAAAACAAAATCAAAACTGTAAATGCTGGCTGGGAAGTTATTCCAGGGGTCAACAAACAGCAGGCTTGGGCCAAGGCTTGCCTGCCTTCTGCTCTTAAAAAGGAAAGTTATATAGAACATAGCCATTTGATCCATTTACATGTTACCTACCTCGTTTTTAAACCGTTCTATTCGTTTATTTAAAAGACCATGAGTGAGAAATGTAATGTGTAGTCACAAACTATATCAAAATCATAAGACCAAAGGCACCCTCTTTCTCCTAGCACTGCATAAAAACACAACCCATAACTCTCCACCCATACTCAGGCAAGAACCTCTGATTGACTCAGTGGGTCACACACAAAATGAAGGCGTGACAGTAAAAAAGGAGGCCTGCAAAGACGGGCACCATTGGGAGAAAGGGGGAAGATGAGAGCAAATGGCAGAAATGACTAACATTCATTATTTAACTGTATGAGACTGCCAGGAAACAATTTTAAATGTTTTTAAAATGTAGTTAATCTTACTTGTTTATGGCAGCTTTTTGTAGTGTAAAATTTACTAATCCATATGGGAAAACTAAAAGTTCTGGGCCATCACAGGACAAATCTCCAAGCCCCACTACTCAAGGAAAATCTTGTGTATGTTATTATTTATCCAGACTTTAGAATGGAGCTCTCCAGAGTCACAAAAATGAGTTCAGAAGTCAAGAAGCAGTTGTCTCATCTCTCGCTCTACTCTTGTTTTCACTAAGCCTCAAAACTTGTGCAAGGACAGCTGGACTGTCCTCTGGCTGTTCTCAGACAGATAATTCCAAATGCAAACTCTGCTGGATGACCAAACGACTAAGGCAGCCATCACTTTACCTCCCCGCCTCCCTCATCTTCACACTCACACTTGGGCAGAGGACACAGAAGCACCAGGCTCTGATGACTAATATCAATACGCATCTCTCTTCATCACAACTGTCAGAGTCTGCCTGCAGTCACGCTCCATCTTCATCCCAGAGTGTCCACATGGCAGAAGACTCTACCATGGCCAGTGTACCACTGTGTAGGAGGACCTGAAGAACAAAGTCTTCTTTCTCTGAGCATCCCCAGAGACCATGAGCTAACCCATGTGACTTTCCTCTCCCCTAGGATCTCCTCTACAGCAGGAATACAACTAGAAAACCCTTAACTCTTTCATGACGTGGACACAGGGAGCCCCAGGTGAAAAGCACACTTGAGGTCTGCCATGAGTTTGGATGAGAGAATTTAGTGGGGACAGCCTAAGATCAGAGGACAGGAACTTAGCTGGAAACCTTCTGAAGGGCCCAAACTTCATCCCGAATGTCCCTCTTAGACCCTGACTTATAAAAGGCAAAGAAACACTTTAAGCGTTGGAATCCTATTTATCTTTTCAAACAACATTAGTGCTATGTTTGCAGTATTATAACAAAATGTCAACATCAAGTCCATTTAAAGTGTATTTACATTGTTGTGTTTGTAACTAATGGCAGTCTCTAGCGATTATCAATAAGACTTTCCACTAATAATTCTCCCAGCTCTTTCTCTGCTATTTTTGGGCATTCACATTGTATACTGTCTACCCTGCATGTTCTGACTGTTTGTGGTAATAAATGTCAACCACGTAGCTTCTTTATTTTTCCTGCTTTAGGAAACCATGCTTATTTTTTCATTAGATTTTGTTGTGTGTTTTTAAGGTGTTGAGCATGGTGCTGTGGGACATAGAGTCGGTGACACTATAGGGAAGAAGATGAATATCCTTCATCTCACTTTGTTTTGTGCCAGGAATAGGAAAAACCCACTGATATATCCAGAACTATTACAGCTGTATCTGTCTCCAGATTAGCACAATACCACATGAGAGGTAGTATTCTATAATAGTTCTTGAAAAAAATGGGTAACTGAATATTCTGTTCTGTTGGCCTGTCATGATGTCTCTTTTAATTGCTTTTATTTTTGAGATTATAATATAATTACATTATTTCTCCATTCCCTTTCCTCCCTCCAACCCAGCTCATATTACCCTCTTTGCTTTCTATGCTCCTACTTCTGAATATTTACATAACTTCTGGTTTATTCTGTTAACAGTATTTTCTGATAAATATATCTACATAGAAATTTTAATTTTAGCCAGGCAGTGGTGGTGCACACCTTTAATCCCAGCACTTGGGAGGCAGAGGCAAGTGAATTTCTGAGTTCAAGGCCAGCCTGGTCTACAGAGTGAGTTCCAGGACAGCCAGGGCTACACAGAGAAGCCCTGTCTCAAAGAAACAACAACAACCCCCCCCCCAAAAAAAAAAAAAAGAAATTTAAATTTTTAGCTTTTGTGACACACAATTCCTTTGGGATTTTGTGTGTGTGTGTGTGTGTGTGTGTGTGTGTGTGTGTGTGTGTGTGTGTGGCATATAACGTGTGTATATTGTGGGCATGCATGCCATGGAGCATGTGTGCAAGTCAGAGATCAGCTTCCATGATTTAATTATCTTCTTCTGGTGAGGGATCAAATTCTTTGTACTCACTGACCAGTCACCAGGCCAACCTACTAATCTCTACATGTCTTCTGAATTATTTGAGTTAAATATGTGGTGCTCCAAGAGAAAAGTCTAACAGAAATATCTTCACTTCCATGTGCTTTTTCACATTACTATTAGAAATTTTCACATTTTAATACTTTCTAGAAATCTTTTTCAACTAAATAAAAAAAAAATTCCCATTGGAAATCTACTCCATCCCCAGCACTCACTTCCAAATGCAGGAGTGGAGAAGGCAAATCCCCTCATGGAATTTATGTCAGAGTGAAATGCAGTCAACAAAGAAAATCTGCAAATAAAAACCATCTAGTGAGGTCTTCATCTGTGGATGATGCAATTTATTTAAGCTGTTGGGACTTACTGATACTTTTGGGCTTGTTTCTGGACTAGTACTTACTGGACTCTCTTGTAGAAACTGCTGCTCATCTGGGACTGTATCATCTAACTTCTCCTCCTCGATGCTGACACAGACCTGCTAGATTCCTTCACAAGCACATGCAAGGTGCTGGCACCTTGGATAAACAGTTCAATGTCCATGTAGAAAATTCCTTTCTCCCTTCTTTTTCCCCAAAACTTACTGACTTACAGTTGACGATTAAATGCATTATGTGTTTGATGTATACAAATGGGTGTTTTAATATGTATGTGCATTGAAATAACCACCATAATAAAGCTAATAAAAATATGCATTACCTCACAGAATTCCTCTGGGTTTGGTTTTGTGAAGAGGTCTACATCTTAGCAAATTCCAAGTGTCCTGGTGACACATCCCTGAACATTAGTTTTCCAAAACACCCATATCTCATAACTAAGATGTTGAGTCCTTGGAACAGCTCCCCAG
>JANHMN010000003.1:93456979-93496200 GCA_030674055.1 Rhabdomys pumilio | reverse complement strand
ACATAGCAGCACCAGTCCAACTGCAACATTTTTCTGTGAAGATAAATTAAATTTTATCAAATTTCAAGTTCAATCACTGAATAAAAAATAAGATTCAATGTCTTAGTTGATCAGTTTATTAGACAGAGACAAAGATTATTAGTAAAAATCAACCACAAGTTAGGAAAATATTTCCCAATGGTATTAAAAGAAACACAAAAATAATAAAGAGGTTAGGTGTCTTGGAGGTTAGAGGCAGAAGACAGAGATCTAAAATAAGAAACAGAGAAGTTAGTGGAATCAGCCCAGTTGTCCATCAACAAATGATGAATAAAGAAAATGTGGTGTATATATACACACATCATTTCATTCAGCCATAAAAGGATGAAATCATTTAATGTGCAGAGAAGTGAATACAACTGAAGCTATCATATTAGGCAAAATAAGTCAGATGCAAAAAGACAAATGTCTCCTTCTCTCTCATCTGTGAATCCTAGATTTTAGATGTATAGAATTACATCTATGTGACATATATGGCTATGTATATATATGGCATGAAAGTCAGTAAGAATAAGTGAATGTAGAGCTAGTGGGGGATAAAAAGAAGGAATCTGAGGGGATGGGGTGAGTAGAATGAAAAATACCTAACATACGTGAATGAAGGTGTCCATGGAACCACCACTGTGTTCAATGAATACATGACAGCTAATCCATGTATAACAAACTCAAAAAAAGCTATTTTGATGAAGTTATTACAGACAACTGTAACTGAGAGAAATCTTTCCCTTCTTTCATCAGTGACTAAAAAGATTGTGTATTTTTTATAGGTCTAGTCTGCCTGTTCCTGAACTCACCCTGTGAGACATGAGGAGATGGCACTATACTTCATATGTAGCAAGTATCATACCACAAGATATTGCAGGAGGGAAGCTTGTATCCCACCCCCAAAAATATGCAACTGAATAAGGGAGCAGAGAGACATACTCAGATTACCAATTATGCATCAGTTTTCTTTGTTTTCCTAAAGTTTAATTTTTAATGTCTTATTTTGAAAAAATAGATCTAAAAAGAAAACAATAAAAATTCAAGAAGAATATCTAAGTGAATAATAACAAAATTTTAGATTGAAGAAAATATCCTAAGATGACATGGGAATTAAAAATGCAGCCTGAAGGCATATGGTGATCACTAGAGGTTGTGAAGGAGAGAATGAGGAGGAAGGAGCTGGCCAGTGCATGCCTTATCCATGTACTGAAACATCACATTGAACACCATTAAAATGTGTGATAAGTGTTAATAAAACAAAAAGGATGATAATATAAATAATTAATGTTCATAAGTTTAACAGTTTAAATGTCAGGACCAGTTTTTTGAAAATCACAAACTCAAACATGAACAAAGAAAAATTATTTTAATTTCTTTTAAATATGAAAAATTAATTTGTACTTTACAGATACCAGAAAAGTGTATTTTCAGGTCACAGAGTTTAACTTGAATTTTTTACAAAACAACAAAAAAAAAGAATTACTAACAAATGAGTATAGAGTTTGAGATAGCATACACTAAAAATACCCATAGACATTGGTATTTTATGCATGAGAGTAAGTCCACATAGCCTTACTGGGAAGAGTGGGTAGGATAAATCTAACTGACTCATATGCATAGTAGGAAGTATATTTAGAAAATGTTATTAATCAATGTGTCTATAAGAAAGAGTAGATGATTTTTATAATGAATTTTCTGTTATGTTACCTGACATGGGAGGAGTGACAATTTTCCAGAAAGAGAGAAGGTTTGTCAATGCTGTCACTACTTCATGTTCCGATGTAGAGTATGACTGACTGTCGAACTGTTGGCTGACCTGTGTGGATGCTGTCTTCCAGACCTGGGATCCAAGGATCTGAAAGAATGGGTCAAACTACAGTCTAATGTTGTAGACAACATTTCTTCGGGTTTGGTGTGCTTTTATACATGAATGCAGCAACGAAAGTAGTGATCTGAGGGGAGATTGTTTGAGTTCAGAAAAAACACATAAATAAATGCCAGTACGTACATACATAATATTAACAGAGTAGCCTTTCCCAGAACTTTCTCAGGACAGACCGTTTTAAACACAATTGTCAGGAACGTATTACAGATTATATTTAGAAAAGCACAAAAGCACAGAAAGCCATGTTCAGATTCAGAGTACACTCCCCAGATTGGATTCTATAGCTATGATCTGACCTCCAATAAGAATAAATACGTCATATAAACTGAATGTAAATGTTTGTCACAGGAGACACAAGAGCACATCCAAGAACAGTTCAGGGAACAAGATGCACCTGAGGAGAAAGGCACGCCGCCTATTCTTCTCAATTCTCTTCCACAGTTCACTAAGGCATTGTTCAGCATGACTCATCCTTTTGACTGTGTTCCTACAGTTGACCACTGAATACATTATCCCAGTAACATACATTGTCATTGATATAGGGGAAAAGCGTGACAGCAGTGTGTCACAAAGAGTAGAGAAGACAAAAGACAAATAATAAAGACGCAACTTCTTCAAGACATTTTGCTGTGATGGGGCAAGAAAAAGAGGGGAAGCAAGGTGGAGAGTAAGGAAAGACAGAGGAGGTGAGTGGATAAGGAATGATGCAGAGACAAGAGACAGACAGAGAGACACATGGAGACAGAAAGACTGACTGTGCTATATCATATTGGGGTCCCATAGATTTTTTTATCTTCTCTTAAGTCCTTCTTTTGAATAACAATATATGTGGAGATGAAATGAGCCTGAGAGAAATAAAATTTTATATTACAGGAGAAGGAAAACACATAGAGGAATGCTCAACATAGAAAAAAAGAATGGAAACTAATTTGATATACAAGAAATCCAGCAGTCAGCTACAGCTCTCTGTCAAAATACATAGCTATAGGTTATGAACTAGAACTTGCATTTAAAAGATGAATGTATTTCTCAGACTCTGAGTGTGAAAAGTTACTGATCCCCAAGTACACCAATGTCATTATTGATCTGAGACCTTGAAAAGCATATCAAAACTCCCCTAATGGAATTTATTCAGAAAGAGGGCTAGTCAAATAAATTGAGTGCCTCAATGTCTCTCACCTAACAGGGCTGTTAAAGTTTTCCTTGCATGTGACTAGAGTGTTGAGAATGCAGTACTTTAGTTTCTGTTCTGAAAGTCATATTACTTTCAGAAACAAGATACGAGTCACTTGGTCTCGGATTTGTTTGGTCTTGACTCCATAGATGATGGGATTCAACATTGGTGGAGCCAGAATGCAGATATTAGCAAGTAGGACATGGACACCACTTGAGATCTGATACCCAAACTGGTGGGTGAGGGTTGAGAAAATCCCAGGCCCATAGAAGAGGATGATGACGCAGACATGGGATCCGCACGTATTAAGAGCTTTGTGGCGAGCATCCTGGGAAGGCATGCGGAAGATGGCACGGAGGATCAGCACATAGGAAACAAAAATCAACACAACATCTAAAGTTACTGTTGACATTAAAACGAAAAATCCATACCAGATATTCATTTGGAGACCATTGCATGCAAATTTGGACACGCCGGTGTGCTCACAAGCTGTATGTGGAAGAATGTTGGTTCTGCAAAAAGTTAGTCTTTTCAGGAGAAATATTATAGGGAAAATTGTACCAAAGCTTCTCAGAAAGATGGCCACTCCGATTTTCCCAATCAGGGAGTTTGTGAGAATGGTGGTGTACCTCAGGGGGTAGCAAATGGCAATGTAGCGGTCAAATGCCATCACCAGCAAGATCCCTGACTCAGAGATGTAGGTGGAGTGGATGAAGAAGAGCTGAGTGATGCACCGATCCAGGGAGATCTCCCCAGCATGGAACCAGAAGATGGACAAGGCCTGGGGAACTGTGGATGTGGAGAGCACAATGTCTGCCCCCGCCAGCATGCAGAGGAAGAGGTACATGGGTCCATGGAGACTGGGCCTTGTGAGGATGATGAAGATGAGCAGGCTGTTCCCAAGCAGGGCAGTGACATAGGAAATGAAGAAGGGGATGGAAATCCACATGTGCTGGTCCTCTAGGCCAGGGATGCCCAGCAAGCGGAAGACTGTGTGACTAATACCAGTATGGTTTACAGTACCCATATTGATACAGATGAGCTTTCACAGAAAACTGAAAGCTCATATTGTATTCAAAGGTATTTTTGATGATACCAGAGTCATCTAGTTCCTCCCAATTGTTTTTCACTGCTGGTGTGCCTGAAACTACGTTAGATAAGCAGCTGAATATGCTATGTTCTGTATCTTAGAGGAGATAGAAATATTGTATCCAGGTCGAGTTTTACATCACTATCTGAAATAATATGCTAACTAAACACATTAGTGTACAATAAGAAGTCTACGGGACCACAAGGGGAGAGTAATGTGGTCTGATAAACTGAAGGATCTGGTTTGGCCCAATTCCTATGTGGACATCAGCTACCACAAGTCAATGAACAGCTTACAAAGACTAAAGATTTACCTGCCATGACAGAAGTCTAGATGAGATGGCAAGAATTCAAAGAGGTATGAAAGTGCTACAAGGGGCCCAACCCAGCTACATGTATCATCCTCCTGAACAGAAACAGGAAGACCCAGCAACTCCTAGAACAGTCAGGTGGCGGCCCCAGCTTTTGGATGACAAAGCAGCAAAGTCTTGCTTTAATTGTTCTTCACTTAGTTTGCCCTGAGTTGATTTTTGAACTTTGTTTTCCATTGTCTCCTTCCAGAATCTAGCATGTAAAAATGAGAAGGAAGGAAAACAAGGGGCAGGATATTTACAGTGTTTGGGGACCAAGCAGATCTTAGGAAGGAGTCAGTGATTCTGGGCACCTAAGATCCAGATAGTCTTCCACAGCCTTCCCTTCTCCCCTCCCAGCCCTTACTCTCTGTCCTCTACACTAGCGTCACTTACAGTTGTGGTTCTACACTTTTCTCTGCCTATTGAAGTCCAGACAAACACCTTTGTATTCTTGGACACTTACCTCAGACCCAGAACCCTCTAGTCTTGTTGGGTTATCTGCCTGCTGCACCAAGAAAATCACCCCACACTAATAAATAACTCTCCTGCCTCCAATGCAATCATTATAGGATAGAGTAGTATAAGTTCACACAAGACTCAATGTTAGAGGGAGCAGAGGCTTTTTGTAAATTTGGTTGAAGGCCCCAAGGGAAGCTACCACACCAGGGAGATCAAATGTAGAGCTGTGTTTCCAAAATCCCCCCTCCCCCACACTACATACAGAGTCTCATTATTACAGCACACCACCACCTTCTCCTCCATCTCTGGAGAAGACCTAGACATGTGTTCTTTCTAGTAAGTAAACATTTCAATTGTTGTCTCCAAAGAATTTAAAAATGAACCCAAAGGAAGTGAAACAATCTTGGCAAAGTGTAATCTTGGCAGCTTCTGGGAGGAGAGAGATTGATAAGATGAAAGAGATAGCCTGGCCTTTTGCATTAGGGGCCAAGAATCCAGGCAGGTTCAGCAGTGACGCTCTACAAGTAGATACAATGCAGCTACATGATGCATTGGAGACTTCAAAGAAAGAATGAGAAGGCCTACCAGTATCAAAAAAAGAGAAGCAAAGGAAAAGTTAGTCTTTCTGAGTTAGAACTCCAAAAAGCAGGCAGTAAGTGAAGACCTGCAGGCAGCTGAATGGAGAAGGGGGCTTCTGGGATGTAAAAGTACATTACTTCACTGGAGGTGCGACTGTTCTGCCCATGTCTTTAGCATGTGTTTCTGAGGAATGATTGACAGGCTCAGTTGGATTATTTCTTAAGGGAGGGGACGATGTATGTAATGTTCTAAACCTTGGGGCAGAACAGAAGGCCATATCTCGAGTAGATCCCAGACTGGAAGTTCCTTTGAGCAGAAGGAAGTAACTTTCCCTTAATGGGCCCCAGCAAAGCCCTGAAACCTTCACCATTTCATAGAGCATTTTAAAATCTCAAGACAGGGCAACTGCAATGTTTCTCTCTTCAGTGTCACCACGGATATGGGAGATGGAGTCCAGAGTGAATTATGAAGAAGGAGGTCTGTCATTAATGGCCTCCATGGCTGTTAATCCCTATCTAGCTACAAAACAATGATCAAATATTTTGATATGTCCTGTAATGAAAATAAAGTATACATTCATTTTTCTTCAAGTTTCATTTTCCTTTACAATTGAGTAGATTTCCATTGTATGAACCCACCACACTTTCACTATCTGCAGATGAACATCTAGGCTGTCTCCCTGATTTTCTTTCTGTTTATAAGTTTTGAGTTGTATGCATTTTATTTACTTTACTTATATTATTTATATTATTTTACTTTATATTTAATTATATGTTTAGCACACAGACTACTAGATTTTATTTTCACATTTTCTTCTCATTTATTTTTTTCTTTTCTTGGAAATAGATTTTTTTCTCACATGTATGTAGGACCGTGAAAGGCAGCCTGGTTTCTGGTCGAACACAGGCTAGAAACCCCCGGAGACCCCAGGTGATCCTGAGGGGCCCCAGGTGGGACCCAGGTGACCCTAAGGGATGGCAGGTATTTCTACATGCCCCCAGACTCTAGGCTCCTGACATGAGGCTGCAGCCCTCCATAGATTTGTGTCTTTCAGTCACGTAAGGGCAATGCCCCTACTAGCCCTAGCCCCTCCACAGATAGAAGGCATGACCACAGGTCACAGAGCCTCAAGACAGATCTCCATAATAATAAGTTACCTCAAGGCCAGAAGAGCTTAGCCAGTTAAGCTTTCCTTCCCAGACCCTCCTCCCTGCAAAAGGTATTTAACCTCAGGCCCGCCCTGAGAAAACAGGGTAAGGGTTTTATCCATTTACTCTCCTCCATGACAATAAAAGCCTTAAAACCGTGGACTGTTTCTCTTTCATCGGGATTTGCTATGAGGAGTGATAGAGAAGGCCTTCACCTACAGAGCTGCCACCTAATCTCCCGCAGAAGACCTCTCTGTGTTCCCAGCCACAGTGACCACCAACCAAAGCAAGCCAAGGTAAGCCAAGCCAAGCAGAGGTCCAGCTCGTGGGCCCTCACTTCGTTCTCAGCTCTTCCGCAGCTTTCACCTGAGCCTGGGTGCATAAGAGCCTGAGAACCAGATGTCCCTGACCTCTCAGCAGGCCCGGGATCACACCCCCCATCACCACCACCACCAGCAGCTAGCTACAGCTCGCTGGGGAACTCAAGACTGCACTCCCCCAGTCCCAGAGCTGGGTCCAGTGTCTTCACACAGCCCGACTCCAGCCCGGCCGGGTGGGGTGAGCACAGTCAAACTTCCCTCATCCTGCATCCTGCCTCCCTGAGCAGTGGCCCTAGCCCCATGGCATGGCAGACACAGGACCCCCACTTTTACCCAACACATGTGTATCCCGATTATGGTTTCTCCTCCCTCTACTCCTCCCGGTTCCTCTCCACCTTCCCTCCCCTCCACATCCACCTCTTTCTGTTTCTCCTTAGAATACAAACAGACTGCTAAGAGATAATAAAATAAGATAAAACAAAAACTTACATACTGTAATCGGACAAAACAAACAAACAGAAGGGGGAAAGCCCCAAAAAAAGTCACCAAAAAACAGATACCAATTCAGAGACTCGCTAGTTCATACACTCAGAAATCCCACTAAAAATGAAACAACAAAAATTAAAAAAAAATTAAACTAAAAGCCACAGCGTGTTTTAAAACAACTTTTGTATCTGTAGCTTCATTCCCTCACACCCCTATACCATCCTTCCCATAGTCACGTACCACGTGACCTCTGCCTGTTCTTCCCTCAACACCCAACCATGACCTGTTCTTCCCTCAACACCCAACCAAGACCTCCTGTCTAGTTCCACAGCCTTTGCCCACTCTCATACCCTCTTATTCACATACATCAAACATTAAAAGTAAGAGTCTGCATAAGCACAGAGTCTGAAGTTTTTACTTTTCTGAACCTGTTTCATCTCGCTTGATGTAACACTTTCCAAAGCCATCTATTTTCCTGAATATTTGTTGTTGCTGTATTGTTCACAGCAAGTAAGCGGGGCCACCCTAGACGTTCATCAACAGACTATTAGAACATGAAGATGTGGTGTGGATACACAGTGGAATTTTATTCCTCTGTAATAAAAATAACATTTTAAGGAAAATGAATTGGACCACTGATTTTCATTAGGTTTTTCACCGTGACATTGGATTTGACTGCTCTTCATTTCAGTACCCTTTTTTTTAATTTCTTATTTATTTATTTTTTATTAAATATTTTATTTACATTTCAGATGCCATCCCCTCTCCCCATTTCCCCTCCCTAGAAAACCCCTATCCCATCCCTCCTCCTCCTTTTTACTTTCATACAATTTTTTTAATGTTGATCAAAGGCTTTATAAGTTTGGTAATGCTCAATAACAAGATGCCCATACAATCAGAAGTGTAACCCAATACCCAACCTAAATATATCAACTATTTTTGACTGGAGGAGACACGCAAACATCCAACTCCATGCCCCTCCCTCTCTCTCTCCCTCTCTCTCTCTCTTGTCCACTAGCTCCTCCTTTCCTCCTCCTCCTCTCATTACTTCTCCTCTTCCTCTCCTTACTCCTCCCACCTTAGCTCCTCCTACATATCACTCTTTCTGTTAAAATAAAACTTTTCTCTCAAAATACAATTAGAGCATAACTATACCAATTAGTGCCAGTAAGGTACAAGATACACCTAATAACCAGTCTATCATTTTGTTGACTGACCAGAACCTCTGTCATCTTTCCTAACTAAAGGACTTAATTCTGAACCTGGCTTTTTTTCTTGGCTTTAGAATGAATGTCAGCTGAGAACCTGAAAACCATCCTCTTAAATCTTTTCCCTCAAAGTAAATAGCTGGGATTGGTTATGAGACTATAAGTCTTCAACACTGTCAGAAATCCAGAATGACTGAGTTAACTGAAATTATGGGAAGCACAAAGTATGGCTTCTAAAACTTAGCCAATTTATAGAGACCGCTGAACACCTGAACAGTCCCTATGCTACAAAATGTTGGAGTATCTGATCTTCAGCCTTCTGGCCCAGGATCATCTGACAGACCTTAGTGATGAAGAATTATTAAGGGCTGATTGCTCTGTCTGGGCAGATATAATCAGCCGACTATTCTGCAAGTATGTCCTTTTCTGGACAGTGATTTGTCTGTAGATGAAAAGAGGCAATTCTTGTCTAATGGCTGTCTCACCACAACTAGAGTAACTCCAAAGACACTCAATTTCTTCTTAGAATCTGTTGCAGCCCGAGCTACCCCACGCTTAGGGGCCAAAATGTAGCAGACCACTCTATCAATGTTGGGACCTGCACTGCCAAAAGCCTTGGGGTTAAATTGTTAGAGCCTGCACTGCCCCAAGCTGCTCCAGTCCACGGGTCTGGGTTCAGCAAGAGAGAAAGGATGGATGCAAGGAATGGAGACCAGACAGAGTGTGATTCAATCCCATTTATTCTTCAGTCTCTCTTTCTAGTCCAAGTCCCAAGTCTTGAGTTCCTAGTCCCTAGTTCCTAGTCCCTAGTGCCTCCAAGTTCCAAGTTACCTGCCTCAAGTCTCAAGTACTCTTCCAAATACAAGTGTCTAATTTCTAGTTCTCTGTCCAAGTCTTGAGTGTCTAATTCTAACACCAAGTTCTTCCTCCAAGTGCCAAGTGCCTAATACCTAATAATTTCTTCTGTCTGCCTCTCCCCTTTTATATGTCACACTTCTAAGCCACGCCTTTAAGTCATACCCTTAGGTCTTGTCTCTAAATCTGATCTCTAAGTCACGCCCTTAAGTCACACACCTTTAAGTCTCACACACCCAAGGGAAAATCCTGGGTATCTAAAACAAGATGTTATCAGAGTGTGCTCAGCTGTTGTAGGCTATTGTAATCAAGTCTTTTGTCAGGGTATATGGCTCAAGATGGCTGCAAGGATGATAGCTGTATTCTGTCAGCTCCCCACAAGAATCCAAGACAGGAAGCTGTCAGGAGCAGACAGGTCTCTAATCAAAATGAACATTAATACAGAAATGTTTGTAACTTCAATTCTGTGAACTTCTGACGTTTTGAAAACCAACTATCCATGTAAGGCAATCTGGACTGTTGTCTGTTAACTCCTCTCAGCTATTTTCAAATAAAATATAAAAAACACCCTAGCAATAAACTCAGAGCCATGAATTTGCTATAGGCCCTTAAATAACAGGCTAACAATCTCCAATCAGTTAAAAAAGTTAAAGAAGTACTGGGTCTGAGCCTTGAATTCTTAAATGTGTTATATAGGCACAATGCCTATGAAAGTAATAATATTAATCTCACTTTTATATCAATAAGAAACTCGTACCAATGAAAACCTTAAATTTGAAATCACAGTAAATTTTGTACCAGTTAAGAAATTATAACTTCATCTTAATAACAATTATACATATTTCTACCAATAGGTTATGGCTATGCAATAAATCCTAGTTATTCTTCCCTGTTCCAACAAAACCACTACTTTTCCCTAGAAAGACAGCCCAATATTAAGCACCTCAGTCCCCAAGTTCAGGGAATAGGGGTGCCGACTCTTCATTAACTTCTTCAAGCTGATTATGGGCGTTGAGATATTAGAAGAGAGGCAGGGGGGAAGAGTAAATTGATAAGCCTCTGACACTGTGTCTTCACTGCATCCAGCTGGAATTCCAGGACATCAGAGATTCAAGCAGGTCTGCTCAGCTTGCTTGATGGGTAGATATACCAAGACTGTGTATTCTACAACATACAATTCTCAAAACAAAATTTAGTATCAAGATAATTTTTTGTTTGAATTCTGGAATCTAGTCTTCTGGTGGCCTGCCTCTATCTAATCCATATAATTCTGGGAGTTTCTATGAGAGTGTGCTCCCACCATCCTCCTATTCCTGCCTCCCTGTTCTCAAATTCCCCAACACTAGGGAATCCAATCTTTCAGGCACCAAGACTGTCCGCTTCCACTGATGCCTAATCCCTTACCCCATCCTCCCTCCTCCAATTACTATGAGGGTGTACTCCCACCATCCTCCCATTCCTGCCTCCCTGCTCTTGAAATTCCCCAACACTAGGGAATCCAAACTTTTAGGCACCAAGGCCCTCCACTTCCACTGATGCCTGGCAAGGCCGCCCTCAACTACCTATACAGGTGGAGCCATGAGTGTTCTCCCTTTGTGTTCTCAGGCTGAAGATTTTAGAATGACTACTCCAGCTTCTTTCTTAGGACCATTTACTGGAAAAAATTGTTTTCCAGCCTTTTACTCTAAGGGAGAGTCTGTCTTTGTCACTGAGGTGGGTTTCCTGTATACAGCAGAATTCTGGGTCCTGTTTACGTATCCAGTCTATTAGCCTATGTCTTTTAACTGGGGAATTGAGTCCATTGATGTTAGGAGATATCAAGGAACAGTGATTGTTGCCTCCTGTTATTTTTGTTATTAGAGGTGGAATTATCTTTGTGTGGCTATCTTCTTTTGGATTTGTTGGAAGAGGATTACTTTCTTACTCTTTCTAGGGTATAATTTTCCTCCTTGTATTGGAGCTTTCCCGCTATTATCCTTTATAGTGCTGGGTTTGTGGAAAAATAGTGTGTAAATTTGGTTTTGTCGTGGAATATGTTGGTTTTTCCATCTATGGTAATTGAGAGTTTTACTGGGTATAGTAGCCTGGGCTGCCTTTTGTGTTCTCTTAGGCTCTGTATGACATATGTCCAGCATCTTCTAACTTTTATAGTATCTGATGAGAAGTCTGGTGTAATTCTGATAGACCTGCCTTTATATGTTACTTGGCCTTTTTCCCTTACTGCATTTAATATTCTTTCTTTGTTTTGTGCACTTGGTGTTTTGATTATTATGTGACAGGAGTTATTTCTTTTCTGGTCTAGTCTATTTGAGTTTCTATAGGCTGCTTGTATGTTTATGGGCATCTCGTTCTTTAGGTTAGGGAAGTTTTCTTCTATAATTTTGTTGAAGACATTTATTGGTCCTTTAAGTTGAGAATCTTCACTCTCATCTATACCTATTATCTTTAGGTTTGTTCTCATTGTGTCCTAGATTTCCTGGATGTTTTGTGTTAAGAGCTTTTTGCATTTTGCATTTTCTTTGACAGTTGTGTCAATATTTTCTATAATATCTTCTGCACCTGAGATTCTCTCTTCTATCTCTTGTATTATGTTGGTAATGCTTGTGTCTATGACTCCTTTCCTAGGTTTTCTATCTCCAGGGTAGTCTCCTTTTGTGATTTCTTTACTGTTTCTACTTCCATTTTTATGTCCTGGATGGTTTTATTCAATTCCTTCACCTGTTTGGTTGTGTTCTCTTGTAATTCTTTAAGGGACTTTTGTGTTTCCTCTTTAAAAGCTTCTACCTGTTTACCTGTGTTCTCCTCAAATTCTATGAGAGTGTTATTTATGTCCTTCTTAAAGTCCTCTATCATCATCATTAGAAGTGATTTTAAATCTGAATCTTACTTTCCTAGTGATATGGGGAATTCAGGACTTTCTTGTTTGGGAGAACTAGGTTCTAATGATGCCAAGTACCCTGGGTTGGTGATGCTTATGTTCTTGCACTTGCCTTTATCCATCTGGATCTCCTTAGTGCTACCTGCCCTGTCTCTGACTGGAAACTGTCTTTCCTATTATCTTGGTTGTATCAGAACTGTGTGGGATGGGTGTTACTACTGGGGTTAGATCTAAGGCCCAAGATCTACTCAGTGCTCAGGCACAGACAGGAAGGAACCAGTGCTCCAGCCCAGGAGTAAATTCCTGGGTCCTAATGGGTCCCAGTTACTCCTTGTTTGGGGTGGGTGTTGCTGTCTCCTTACCCAAGATACTGCCCAGGTTAGAGTTCCTGGGAGGCCCGCTTCCTCTGGGTTCTGTGAGACTGGGGGCAGAGCTGCTGCCTTGGGATCTGCTCTGTGCCAGGGCCCAGGCCAGAAGCCATTTCAGTACTCTTAATGGAATTTAAGAGTCCAACAACTACTGGAGAACAGAGACTGTTCTGTCAAACTGCCTGTCAGTCAAGTAGTTTAAGGAGCTTCAAGGATGCAGGTTTGTGAATTATCACTCCTACTGTCATCAGTGACCTGTCTGACTTTAAGGCTGTACCCTTTAGTGAAGATATCAAGTACCGATGGTTCTCTGGTGAATACAGATCATAATTATTATGAGTCCAGTCACAACCTTTCTTCTGAAGTTGCTCTGTGACTTTTCCCGGGAAAGTGAGAACAGACATCTACTCACCACGGACAGGTCACTGACGACAGGCCAAAGAAATGATTCCACCAAAGTCCAACACTGCGAATGAGCAAGGTTAATGATAGGGGGAAATGGAGGCCACAAAAAAACTAACCAAGTAGGAGTGATAATTCACAAATCTGCATCCTTGAAGCTCTCTGCCTGAATGGCAGGCAGTTGGACAAAACAGAGTCTCTCTTTCCCAGTAGTTATTGATCATTTACATAACTTTGGAAGGAACCTTGTGAATCTTGTTAATTTTGGGTTCTTCCTGAAACTTTTGACTTTCCAACGACTTGTGACTTTCCTGAGATTACAAATTTTGTTCACTCCCTGATTCTTAACAGCCTCCCTCTAGGATGAAACATTAGAGTTCAGGGACAATTACTGTCTAACAAAAGTCCATTTGTATTTTTATTAACAACATTGGCATTCAACTTGTTAGTGTCTCCACAGTACAGGTTTTCTCATTTTTGTACAGATAATTTTTCTGACTCAGTACTTATGCCATTCTTCCTACTGATAGGATGTATAAAGCAATGCTAGTTGACTGCTTACCTCACATTACTAAGTGATCTTTTAGAATATTTACACATGATTATACAATGTATATTGTTGTACTTGTGTTTTTACTATTATGCTATTTATTTTCTTTTTACTCTCATGATTTCTACTTTAATTTTCTGTCATGTTTTATAAGTTAATAACTATTATCTTTAATTTTTATCAATTTTTCAGTTATGTGTGTGTAAATAAGGGCACTTAGCACAGATGTGTGCAGATACCTACGGAGACCAGAAGTAACAGATCCCTTGGAGCCAAAATTACATGTGGGCTGTATGAAATGAGTACTGAGAACTGAACTCAGGTCCTCTGCAAGAGAAGCACATCTCCCCAACCCCATTGAAAACTATTTTTAATTAAGCTATTTTACTCTGTTAGTATTCTGCTTGAATATTAGAAATTCAGAAGCATAGAGTTTGGGGTTGGAAGAGAAAGGGCATTTGCTTCCTATGCCTTACACGTGCCTCTGCAGTGGATGGCTACTTTTCCCAGGTGTCTGTTCAAGCTGTCTGACCTGAGTCAGTCTGAGCTACGTGAGTGGAATCTGCTCCTCTTGCTCTTTGTTAGCACCTGAGCTCAGCTCTTTGCACGGTTCTTTGAATTAGAGTCTTTCTACAACTTCCCAGACTTCATCGTCTCCGGCTGCACCGTCTTCTTTGGGGAAGGAGTATTGAAAGGGGAAAACACCAAAAACCACTGGAATTTCAACTCCAACTTATTTCTTTCAGGCACTTGTAGTATTAAATGTTCTCTGTGAAGAAGAGAGTGCATGACAGCCATTCCATGATGCTTATATATTTTAAAATATGTTAGACATTATCAACATATAAAAATTTGTTTATATACACAGTCAGCCCTTTTTATGTATAGTTTCTATGTCAGTGGATTCAACCAATGACAGAAAATGTTTAGAGCAGAAATGTTTTTATGTTAGACATGAGTGGGTCTTTTAATTTTGTCACTATCCCCTGAACAATACAGTGTAGAGACTGTTTTTATAGTATTTAGATTGTGTTATGTGTTCTTAATAATCCAGAGACAATTTAAAATACATGAGATAGCATGCACAGGTAATATGCAAATGCTACATCATTTTTATAAGACTTGAGCCTCCCAATATTTTAGTAGCCATAGAAAATCTTAAATCAGTCTCCCATAGTACCAAATATGGCTGTTATTTTTGTCAATTTATAAGCATAGGGGCTGGGGACATGGCTCAGAACATAAAATGCTTGTGACAAAAAGCATGTATGCCTGAGTTTGGGTCCTCCACACCCACATAAAAGCCAGATTGGGTACCTGAAGAAATTTCAGTGTCCCCGAAGAGCAGTGAGATGCACAGCCTGCCTTCCTTAGTGTTCTTTCAGTAGACATCACCCCTTCAGGAACCACAGAACTCTTCTCTCAAAACAAGTCATCAGATTCAGGTTCCTCAAGGTTGTTCTTCAAAACATAAACAACATAGCTTACAATGTAGCCCCCAGCTACATACATGTACTCAGTCTAAGTAAGTTTTGATATAAAAAGGAATAACTGCAGAGCCCAGAAGTCATTGATCCAGAATGTTACCTCACTAAAATGAAGGGCTTGAAAGAATGAAGTTCTGTGCAGTTGTCCAAAGATATCATAAATGCCTCAGAACTGGAGAAACTCCATGGAGCAAATTCCAAAGCTATAGAGTATTCTCATTTACTTTATCTACTTCTAAACCTCATGCTAGTGTCAGGGGACCATGGTGACTAGACACAGCCCTCACTACCCCAGGGTCTGCACAGAAGGTACCTTGTTCAGTACACTATGTGAGAACATGGCAGTGTTCTCACGGGGTTGAACCAGAGATTACATTCTTCAGCCTTCCCTGTAAAGTTGTTCTGATGCAGAACCCATTGAGCTATGCATCAACTGACCTGTCCCATCTACCAGCTCCAAAGACCACTCAATAGAAAACTGTAGGTGCCAAAAACTGAGGTTTTGACCCAAATTCACTTATGGTTTGTAAACAAGATATGAACCATCTGCTCTTGGATTTGCTTGGTCTTGATCCCGTAAATGATGGGGTTCAGCATAGGTGGAGCCAGAATGCAGACATTAGTCAGCAGAATGTGGATATGAGGTGGGATGTGGCGCCCAAACCTCTGTGTAAGTGTCGTGAAGATTCCAGGCCCATAAAAAAGGATAATGATGCAGACATGGGAGCCACATGTGTTGAGAGCTTTGTGGCGAGCATCCTGAGAAGGCATGCGGAAGATGGCACGGAGGATCAGAACATAGGAAACAAAAATTAACACAACGTCTAAGACCACTGTTGATATTAGAACAGAAAACCCATACCAAATGTTTACTCGGATATTATTGCAAGCATATTTAGCCAAGCCTATGTGCTCACAATAGGTATGTGGAATAATATTATTTTTGCAGAAAGTTAATCTTTTGAGAAGAAATATTATAGGGAAAATTGAACCATAACTTCTCAGAAAGATGGCCACTCCGATTTTCCCAATCAGGGAGTTTGTGAGAATGGTGGTGTACCTCAGGGGGTAGCAAATGGCAATGTAGCGGTCAAATGCCATCACCAGCAAGATCCCTGACTCAGAGATGTAGGTGGAGTGGATGAAGAAGAGCTGAGTGATGCATTGATCCAGGGAGATCTCCCCAGCATGGAACCAGAAGATGGACAAGGCCTGGGGAACTGTGGATGTGGAGAGCACAATGTCTGCCCCCGCCAGCATGCAGAGGAAGAGGTACATGGGTCCATGGAGACTGGGCCTTGTGAGGATGATGAAGATGAGCAGGCTGTTCCCAAGCAGGGCAGTGACATAGGAAATGAAGAAGGGGATGGAAATCCACATGTGCTGGTCCTCTAGGCCAGGGATGCCCAGCAAGCGGAAGACTGTGTGACTTACAACAGTGTGATTTAAGGTAGTCATACCCAGAAAACCCTGCAGATATCAAACCTCCAATTGTAAAGCTGGAAGAAAATATGTATTTTTGGTGCTATCACTGGAAGCTTTGGTTGTGTTCCACACCTTTCATCTTCTTTGAATATGTAAACAGGAAACACACAAAGGTGAGAGATTATCTATGATCCAATAAGGGACATTCACACAGAACTGTCTCCAATTAATCAAAAATGAGAGGCATCATTCTACTCACCTTAGTTACAAAGAGTCAAACGCGCACAGGGTGAGTCGTTTATGCCTGGGGAGCTTGACCTTGAATGTTAGCAGGGAATCATAGGGTGAAGAAGAGAAGAGAAGCAGTATAAGCTAGCACAGAGCAATAGACAACGGTTCTGAAATGTTCTCAGTACAAAGTAGCAGGTGTGAAGAGGAGACGGCTGCATGGCAGATGTTTTTCCTTTCAATAAAGATGTTTGAGCACACCTCAACCCTTAATCTTTACAAACATCTCAAAGCCATAGTTATAATGACTGATCACTCACCACACACACACACACACACACACACACACACACACACACACACTGTAGGTGTGTTTTCTAGAACATTAACTGACTACAGATATCGGACCCTAAAAGTCCAGTAATATTCTGGAAATACAATGTCTGAGGTTAAAACAGCACAGAGGAATCAATCACATTTTTTAAGCATCAGGACTCCAGGGCTGCACACTTTTGTATTCATCATTCGGGAAGCGGACATTCAAAGGGGTTCTTCCTGCTTTGTACTTAGAGACACATGAGAATCACCACATGTCACAGTTGAGCAACTGACACAGTGAGAATGAAAGTCCTCTGACCTCACCGCTTTTTTCATTTATCAAGACAGACAGGAGACCTTTTTTTTTAGACTTTTTCTTTTTTTATTTTTGAGCTTACAATAATTACAGCATTTCTCCCCTCCTTTTCTCCCCTTCAGACTCCTTCAAATAACCCTCATTCTCACTTTCAAATTCATAAAATCTTTTTTCTTTTTTTTTAATTATTATTTTTTCAAGATTTATTTATTTTATGTATTTACCATCTTCAGACACACCAGAAGAGGGCATCAGACCCCATTGCAGATGGTTGTGAGTCACCATGTGGTGGCTGGGAATTGAACTCAGGACCTCTGGAAGAACTTGACAGTGCTCTTAACCACTGAGCCATCTCTCCAGCCCCCAGAATCTTTTTTCATTCATTTCTATTACATGCATATATATTTTTAAAGATAGCCTACTCAGTCTGTACAATGTTACCTGTATGTATGTTTTCAGGGCTATTTGGTTTTGAATAACCAATTCATGTGTTCTTCCCTGGGGAAGATTATTTCTCCTGCTCTCTGTATTTCTTAGTTAATTGTAGTTTTTGTGGACAAGAGACTCCTAAGAAGAAGTGGTGGTCTGGCCCATGTGCCTGAGATGAGGTTTTCTGTGTTCATCCTAGGGAACCAAGCCTCTAATGACCCAAATTAAAAAGACAGTCGTTATTTCAGGCACAGAGAGGATTAAAGTTTTTTGCTGTTTGGAAGCTAACAGTCAATTTCATCATTCTCCAGCATATTGTTCTCTGTTCATTAGTTTGATCTTTCAGCAAGCATATTTTGAGTACTGACTGCTTGTTGCTTTGTTTTCTGTTTTGTTTTGTGGGATACCGTGGTTCAGATTCAGATATAGGCTTATGTATGGTTAGAAAGAAGAGTGGACAGGCAAGCCAATAGTCTTTGTGAAGGTTCTGGATGGGCTGCACTCAGAGAGCATCTTCTAAGAAGAAAGCCAAATTCATCCTACAGTCATAAAAATGAAGAAATTGAACAGAGTGCCTGAGGGTACCAGAGCATATGTTTAAATTGCTAGCTCAGTAACTGATATATATCTAATGCTCAATAAAACTGTTTTTTTTTCCATTCCTATTCCTACCCGTCAGTCCATAGTTTTCTCCTTGAGAGAAAAACAGTTCTTTGAGAACTTGTTTTGAAGAGAAAATCAGTTTTTCTCTCCACCTGCCAAGTTGCCCTGGCTGCCAGTATCAAGCCGGGACAAGTAACTAGGTCCTGTGACCACTCAGAGGTGTTTTCACATCCAGAGGGGGTCTGCAGTCTGTGTCAGAATGTTTCACATTTTCTCAATGCTGTTCTCTTTATTAAAACCTCTGCCATCTCCCCATTCATTCCCTTCCACCTTCCACAAAGTTTCCTCCACCCCGTGTGCTCTCGGCCGCCTTGGCAAAGCATCATTTTCTATGCCTGCTACCAGGGAACCAACGCATAGCTCTCAGCTTTAAATGTATAGATATATATCCTGTTGTCTCTTACAGTCCTGTCACTTCTACCCCATGTGATACAACAGCAGCCTCATTCTTACCTTAACTCTAAAGTCAGTCCACCTATCTATGTAATCGCTGAGCCCTGCGTGGACACTTCAGGAACACACAGGCGGTCTGAAGCAACTCAGCTTGTTGAGTGTCTTCTGTTTATCCCCTTTCATGCAAGCCCTTGAGGGAAGCCCTTACATCAAGCTCTCCTGGGACTGAGCTATGCTGCCCAACCAATCCTCTTCCCAAATTGCTGAGTCTCTGAAGTCTGTACCTACCTCTCCCTTCTTTTCTCTCTGGCTCCTCTCAAGATGGTGTCCTGCAAAAGCCTTCTCTGGCTGCCTTCACAACTAGTTCAACTAAATGAATGTTAAACCCAATATTCAACATAAATAAAAAGCTGATAGTATTTATCAATGATCTGTGGGTTTTATCCTGTGTATGTGCGTGTATGCGCAAGTGTGTGTGTGTGTGTGTGTGTGTGTGTGTGTGTGTGTGTGTGTTTCTCTCTCACACCCTCTGTGCATGAGTGTGTGTGTGTGTGTGTGTGTTTTCGTGTGTAGTGTATGCACACTTTTACGTGCATGCTGATAAGTGAACAAAGGCCAGAGGAAGCTGTCAAGTGCTCTGCTCTCTATCCCTTTCTGCCATGTTCCTTTAAGATGGAGTCTCTCACTGGTTCTGAGGTTAAACTGACAGTGAGCAAGCCCGGGTCATTCCCAGTCTCTTTCCTCAACAGCATTGGCTTTGCAGGTTCTCACGGCCACACTCAGGTTCTTAAAAAGATGATGGGATCCCAGCCCAGGTCCTCATGCTTGCATACCAAGTGCTCTGACCCACTGAGCTATCTCTGCAGCCGTGCATGTTTCATTCTTTATACAAGGATTGTGTTAAAGGTATATTCACCTTAGAGTGAATGGTAATGCAGAGATCTGCAGCCTAAGGAATAAAGTATGTGTTCATTAAGAGAACGAGCAAGCTGTGACTGTTCACAGAACTGCTGTGTTTGTTTTGGGTTTTGATTATTTATTTTGTTTTATTTATTTTTATTTTATGTGTATGGGCATTTTGCCTGAATGTGTGTCATACACCACTGGAGTCCATGAAGCCCAGAAAAGAGCATTGGATCCCCTGGAACTGGAGTTAACAGATGCTTGTGAGCTGCCATTTGGGTGCTAGGAATCAAACCATGGGCCTCTGCAAGAGCAACAGGTACCACTGAGCACTGAGCCATCTCTCTGGCCCCTGACACATTTGTTTTCCTTGCTTGTCTCCTTTGAGCCTTTGATTTTTCACTTCATCTGAGGGTGCAGCTAAGCGCAACTGTCTGCTTTCCTCCTCCACTTACATAGTTTATGACAGACAAATGAGCAAGAGACATGTGGAGACAGGTGGCCCTGAGACCAATCATAACACGGCAGTTGACAACCATCAAGACAAGGGTTCTCTATTTCTTTTTTGTTCCTTTTTAAAATTTGTAATCAAAATTTCAGTTAGCATACAGAACATCTTCTATCCTCACACATAAATCATGGGCCTTGCTGCTGTGTGCTTCCTCCCCTCTCTCTGCCTCTCCCCTCTCCAACTTGCTGTTCTCCCTCCAAATAGTCTCTCTTCTGTTTTAACATTCTTGCTACCAAAAAAATTAGTTATGAGCAACATACATGTTATGTTGTGTATATTTAAATCTAGATTGTGTATATAAGAGATATATAATATTTTGTCTTCCCCCAAAGAAGACAAAATCTCTTGTCTTCCTCATTTAGGCCCCTTCACAGTTCCCCTTCTGCCTTAATGTCACTTATGAATTTATTGATTAATTTAAATCTAGTTTCAGCATATAAGACAAGTGTCTTTTGTTGTTTCTTTACACCCTAAACCTGGCATGTGCTTATCATTCTGTATTCACATGAACTATTTCTTGACTAAAATATTAATTAAATGGGCAAACTTAAAACACAAATGCTACAGCCCAGACTACTATACCCAGCAAAACTTTCAGTCGCCATAAAGAAAACAAGATATTCCATGACAATGTCAAATTTAAACAATATCTATCCACAAATCCAGCCCTACAGAAGGTACTAGAAGGAAAACTCCATCCCAAGGAGGCTAACTACACCCATGAAAACATAAAATACATAATCTTACACCAGCAAAACCAAAAGTAGGGAAGTACACGCACACACTACCAAAAACAACAACAACAAAATAACAGGAATTAACAATCATTGGTCAGCAATATCTCTCAATATCAATGGACTCGATTCCCTTATAAAATGACACAGGCTAGCAGAATGGATATGAAAACAGGATCCATCTTTCTGCTGCATACAAGAAACACACATAACTGCCAAAGACAGGCATTACCTCAGAGAAAACAGTTGGAAATAATAATAATAATAATAATAATAATAATAATAATAATAATAATATTATGAAATTTGAAGGCAAATGGATGGAACTAGAAAAAAATCCTGAGTAAGGTAGCTCAGACCCAGAAAGACAAACACAATATGTACTCAATTATAAGTGGATATTAGCTGTAAACTAAACGATGATCGTGCTACAATCCACAGATGCAGAGAGGCTAAGTAACAAGGAGGATGCTGGAGACTAAGTCAAGGCAGAACACATGAATCTCCCTGCGGAGGTGAAATAAAATAGATATTGAAGGTGAATTGGGGACAGATGGGCCCAAAACCAGAAGGATTCAGCAGGAATCGGAGCAGGATGGAGGGAGAGAGTTCTCCAAGAGACAACAGGAATTGGAGCATAGGCATTTCAGGGGCGAGGTAGAAATCTGTTGCCATGGAAATTCCCAAGAATCTACAAAAGTGACCCTAGCTAAGACTTCTAGTCATGAGGGATACCAAACCTGAACAGCTCATCTCCTGAAACCAAGCAAGACTTCCAGTGGAGGAATTAGGACACCAACCCAACTACAAAACCTTTGACCTACAATATGCCCTGCCTGCAAGATGTACCAGGAAAAGGTGGTGCAGAAATTGTGGGAGTGGCCAACAAACCCTCAATGAAATGATTCCCAATGTTATTCTGTTATACTCATAGAACGGTGCCTAGCCTGGTCATCATCAGAGAGGCTTCATCCAACGACTGATGGAAACAGACGCAGACACTCACAACCAAACACTAAATGGAACTCAGAGAATCCTGCAGGAAAAAAGGCAGGAAGGATTGTAGAAGCCAGAGGGGTCAAAGGCACCACAAGAAAACCCACGAAATCAACTAACCTGAGCTCATAGGGGCTCACCAGGACTGAACCGCCAGCCCGGGAGATTGCATGGGACTGCCCTAGGCCCTCTGCACACATGTAACAGTTGTGTAGCTTGGTCTTTTTATGGACCTCCTAGCAGTACAAGTAGGGGCTGTCTCTGACTCTTTTGGGACCCTTTTCCTCCAACTGGGTTGCCTCTTCCAGACTTAATCTGAGAGAAGGTGTATAGTCTTTTCTTTTCTTCTTGTTTATTTGCTTGGGTTTTGGTTTGGTTTGGTTTTGGCTTTGGTTTTGGTTTAATCTTTTTTTGCAGTCCAGTCATTATCTCCCTCCAGAGGTACATAGTCTTATTGCAACTTAATCTGTCATGTTCCTTTGATATCCCTGGGAGGTCTGCCCTTTTCTGAAGGGAACCGGAGGAATGGATGGGAAGGGAGGTAGGAGGTGAAACTAGGGTTGTATGAGAGGATAAATAAATAAATAAATAAATAAATAAATAAATATTTTTTAATGAATACTAGAATGATGTCTGTCACTGGTTGTAACTTTGAAGGTGCTTGAATGGTGTGACCTTTCGAGGTTCCCCAGTCAGGGAGCAGGGTTTTAGAATATGCAAATGGTGTTGGATAAGGCTAAGGAATGGGATTTGGAATTGAGATAAGGCTAAGAAATTCAATTTCAATTTCAGGCAATTCAATTTCCGACTATTCAATTTCAGGCAAGATTTTCTCAAGAATTTCTTCCTTGGTTTGGTAACTGATGCACTGGTAATAATCACATATACTAATCACCTACAACACGATGCCTTCAAGTATGCATACACCCTGGAACAGTTAACTCTGGCTCTTTAACACGTTTGCTGCTCCCAACTGATCATTCGCCAGTGATGGGAACTCTTGAAGGCACGCTGTTGGAGCTAGCCTCCCCAGCAACGCTTCCCATTGTGTCTGTTCCTCAGAAAGACCACCATCCTCCTGCCACCCTGGGCAGTCCTCTTTGCCACTTCTGTGTCTGTATCCTTGCTGATCAGTCTCAGGAACATCTGCTTTGATGGATGAGTGAACCTGGGCTCAGGCCTTATGCACCATCTGAATCTTCCTCTTTCATGGCATGTTGCAATTGCTCTACACGCTTCATAAATTCATTGATACTTTGGTTACTTGTTTCTAATGTAATAGTAGTTATATAATTAATAATGTATGCATTTATGGTGTGCAACATGATGTCTTGAAAATTCATACACTCTGGAATGGTCAAAACAAGATATTTTGGGTTTTTTATTATTATTCTTTTATTCATGTGGTTGCTTTGTCTGCACTTACGTCTATGTACCACATGTGTGCCTAATCCAAACAGATGCCAGGAGAGGGTATCAGATCCACTGGAACTGGTGTTACAGATACTTGTGAGCTGCCATGTGGTCACTACAAAACAAATGCAGGTCCTCTGTTATAACAGCCAGTGCTCTTAACCACCAATCTTTCTCTCCAACCCCCAAATCAAGCTATTTAGTGAATGCATTGCTTCAACTAATCATTTTCTGGTGATGAGGACTCTTAAAGTATACTTTCCAATTTTCAAATACATAGCACACTACTGTTAACTGTAGTCACAATGTTCCTTTGTTTTTATTCTTTTGTGTATACAATGTGTATAGTGTGTGTACACATACATGTTTATGAGTGTAGGAATGCCTCTAGTGTACTATACTTAGAGAGGTCAGAGGACAATCCTGGGTGTCTATACTATCTTCCACTTTGTTATACATCTCTTTTGTGCAGTTTGCTGCTACATACACCGGGCCAGCTGGCCTATGAGCTTCTGGGAATTCTCCTGTCTCTAACTCACATCCCACCCTGGAAGCACTGAGCCTGGAGGTGTACACTATGCCTACCTAGCTTTTACATGGCTCTAGGGTTTCAAACTCAGATCCTCACACCTGCATGGCAAGCGCTTTATGCATTAAGCAATTTTCTCTGCCCGCATTGTGCTGTAATAACGATACATCTAGGGAAACGCCATCTCAGACACACCAGTGGGCACTGCAAAGTTCTCTAGGCTTGTTTTTTATCAATCATTCCATTTGTTTACATCTCAAATGATATCCCACTTCTGCCGACCCCCCCTCATCCCACATCCACCCTCCCTCCTCCCCTTTGCCTGTATGAGGGTGCTCCCCCACCCACCCACACTTTCCTATCCCACAGCTCCACCATCCCCCTACGCTGGAGTATCAAACTTCCCAGGGACCAGGGGCCTCCCATCTCACTGCTGTCAGGCAACACCACCCTCTGCTACATACGATCTGGAGCCATGGATCCCTCCATGTACATTCCTCGCTTGGTGGTCTAGTCTCTGGGAGCACTGGGTGGTCAGGACAGCCTATGTTGCTCTTCCAATGGGGTTGCAGTGCCCCTCTGCTCCTCCAGTCCTTCCGCCAGCTCCCCCACCAGGTTCCCTGAGCTCAGTCTAATGCTTGGCTCTGAGAATCCACATTTGCATTATCAGTTGCTGGCTGAACCTCCCAAGGAACCACCACACCAGGTTCCTGTGAGCAAGCGTCTCTTGACAATGGCAACAGTGTCTGCGGACATGATGGATACCCAGGTGGGGCAGTCCCAGGTTGGCCCTTCTTTCAGTCTCTGTTCCATTTTTTGTTCCTTTTTTTCCTTTGGACAGGAACATTTCTGGGTTATAAACTTTGAGATGAATGGGTGGCCCCATCCCTCAACCAGGGACCATGCCTATCTACTGGAGGTGATCTCTACAGGTTCTGTCTCCCCCTTCTCTGCGCATTTCAGCTAAAGTCATCCCCATTGGGTCCTGGGAGCCTCACATTTCCCTGGAGTCTGGAACCCTCCAGTGGCTATCCCCAGTTCCTCCCCCCCACACACACACACACATATTTTCGTTCAATTTCCTGACCCTCTGTACCTCCCTCACATCTCCTTCAATTCCTGATACTACCGGCCTTATTTCCTCCCCCTCTTCTCTCCCTCCCAGGTCCCCCTCTCCCTCCACCTCTCACGATCAACCTGTTTCCTCCTCAATGCAGGACTGAAACATCTACACCCTGGTCTTTCTTCCTTCTAAGTTCCATATGGTCTGTGGGTTGTATCATGGGCATTGTGAGCTTTTGGAC
The DNA here is from genome assembly GCA_030674055.1 of Rhabdomys pumilio. Lineage (NCBI taxonomy): Eukaryota > Metazoa > Chordata > Mammalia > Rodentia > Muridae > Rhabdomys > Rhabdomys pumilio. The sequence continues at coordinate 93,470,773 of JANHMN010000003.1, read as the reverse complement.
TGACATCCACTTATCAGTGAGTATACACCATGTGTGTTCTTTTGGGTTACCTCAGGATTAATGATATAAGATTAATGATCAGAATTAGTCATCAGAGTAAAGTAATGCATGTTTAATTAGCTATTTTTAGCTAGTCTAGATATCTTAAATGCTGTGTTTTATACTATAAGTATAATACAATTATTTTTCAACTACAATATTACATTTGTTTTAAGGTAGTCTGTACATTATATAATGCACTATGGTAATTCTTGTCCCTCACCTCTCTTATCTTCCTTTCATGACTTTCAGTTTTATCGTGTGCCTCATGTAGTTTAATAATAGCCGTCTGTTTGGTTGTTGAATTGGGACTATTCAGTAGGGCCTCTTAGGATACACAAGGAGAGGTGATGACTTCCCTTCTCTGAATTAAGTAGGGCAGTGAGAGGTAGGGCTCCTGTGCCCCTCCCCCACCCTTATGTGGCTCCAAATATTTTAAAATGTTACATCAGAACACTCACCCTCACCACTCTGAGGATAAATAGTTTGGCTTCTATAAGCAGGAAAGGGACTCACTAGGAAAACTAATCAGCCAGTGCCTTAATTTCAGACTTTCAGCCTCTAGAGTACGAGAACTAAATTTCATTGTTTAAGCTCTGCTTCCTGGCTGTGGTCGCAATGTGACTAGCTCATGACACTTCCTCTGCCACTGCTAAAGCATGCCTTGCCTGCCATGATAGACAACCTGAAACTATGAGCCCACTCCATAGCCCAGCCTGGCCTTGAACTTGAGATACCCTTGCCTCGGCCTTCCACATAATGGGATTATAGGTCTGTGTCACCATGCCAAGCTGGACTTTGACATTTATTATTTGACATCTATGGCTCAAGAAATGTCTTGGAAGAGGTGGTGGAAAGATCGTAAGAGCCAGCATACCAGGAAGCCTGCAGTAAAAACACTCTCTTATAGAAATGGCTGTGTAAACAAGACCAGAACAGAGTGAGTTCCAGGACAGCCAGGGATGTACAGGGAAACCCTGTCTCGAAAACAAAACTACAAGACCATAACAATGAGTGACAACATAAATGAGCACACCACGGGGTCCCACCTACACAAAGAATTACAGGTAACTGATAACTGCTGGGAGAATATTAGCCTCTCCCAGCGATGGACACCCTCATTGGCTGCCCCATGCACAGTGGTCAGCCTCGAAACCACATACACACAAATAACAAAAATAGACTCAGCAGGCTATATTTGTGTATTTGTGCACACATACTCACACATAATATGTGTGTGGCAATAATAATCAAAAAGGAGGATATCAGCTTGAATGGGGGACGTTAGGGAAACTGGGGAAAGAGTAGGTGGAAGGGCTTGGAGGGAGGAAATGAAAAGGGGAGACTGCTGTAATTCTCTCAATTAAAAGCTTTTTTAATTAGGAAAAACATACAGTTGTTCTGGGTGAGCATGGTTATAATTATTTTTTTTTCTTAGGTGTATGAAATCAAGTGACAGTTCCTTTAAAAACAAAAATTCAACAATAATAATCACTCTTTTCTTTACAATAATTGTTTTCATTTAAAATGTATACTGAACAACTTCCTTATTGTACTTTCAAGTCATGACATCTTCAAGTCATGCTCGGAAGCAAGTATGAGAAAATGGCATGAGTCCAGCTGTGTCCTGATGTGGTCTGTAGCTGAGTAGCAGGGTGCCTGGTTTGCCCTGGGCAGTTCTAGCTTACCTCTATGATTCCGTTGTAAAATGCAGAGCATTGTGGTCCATGTCTATATTCCTAGCACTTGAGAGCAGAGGCAGAGGTTGGAATATCAAAAGTTTAAGGCCAGAAGTTTTACTGAGAGTGAAAGGCTAGCCTGAGCTACATAAGATAGAACATTTCCAAAAGGGAAAAATAAACAGCTTTCTGATCAGCTCCTATGTGTTGTATAATAAGTTGAAATAAGCGCACAGTTAATTTCAAAAAGAGAAAAAAATCACTGTGACCCTGCCGAATGCAGACTGAATGAGATGTGTGTCAACAGCTAAAATAGAGCAGGAAAAAGTAAAATTGAAGCCACAAGGAGGACAAACTGTGAGAGGTCATTCATTCCCTGGTAACAGAAAGGCTGTAATGTGCTCATGGCGGTAAGCAGACACAGTTTCAAGGGTTATTTTTCACTTGTTTTCTTTTTTATTGGAAAAAAAAAACAGAGAATGGTGATGATCCTGAAGACACAAAGGACACAGAGAAGGACATCTGTGATTCCTGAGATAGAAGTTATTCAGAGCATAGAACACACTACAATGACCAGGAAGGCTACTGCCATGGCTACATCTTACCTGATTCTCTATACAAGGTTACAGGGGTAAGAGAGACTTAGCAAGACAGTCTGGTGTACTCCTCAAGAGAGCCCCCAAAGGCGTTGCTATTTAATGACAGAGGACAGGCTTGGGAAGGAGCAGGTGCCCATTCTCCATGGATGAATTCATCTGGAAATATCGACACGTGAAATCGCTTGCTTAGTTGAGCGCCTCACTTGCTTCCTGATGCTCGAACTGGAATTCCCCTCATATCTGGAAAAAAACTGCTTCAATATTAGTCATTTTTGCCTTGAAAGTAATACATAAACCACCTGGTCCCAGTTCTGTTTTGTCTTGACCTCATAAATGATAGTATTCAGCATCGGTGGAGTCAGAATGAAGACACTGCCCAGAAGGACATGGATATGGTGTGCAGTGTGGTGTCCAAACCTCTGTGTAAGGATGGTAAAGATGCCAGGCCCATAGAAGACGTGGGAGCCACAAGTGTTGAGAGTCTTGTGGCGAGCATCTTGGGAAGGTATGCAGAAGATGGCACGGGGGATTAGCACATGGGAAATGAAAACTAGGACAATATCTAAGACCACTGTGGACATTAGGACAAAGAAACATACCAGATGTTTATCCAGAACATCTGGATAGCCACGCTGTTGCAGTTGAGATCTTCAGAGTCATTCTCAGACATGAGTTTATCAATGACAGCTCCACAGCTGTCTCCCACAACTGGCTCCACACAGTTTCCTGGGAGCCAGCATTTGAACCTATAAACTATCTAAGTAAAACTGTATTTCTAGCTGGGCAGTGATAGCGCACGCCTTTAATCCCAGCACTTGGGAAGCAGAAGTAGACGTATTTCTGAGTTTGAGGCCAGCCTGGTCTACAGAGTGAGCTCCAGGACAGCCAGGGCTACACAGAGAAACCTTGTCTCAGAAAAACAAACAAACAAACAAAAAACTGTATTTCTGCCTGGGACTCTTTCCAGTGTTCACCTCTTCTGCCCAAAAGAACACATGCACAGACATGATGGCATGTGCTTGCAATTTCAGCGTATAAACACTGAAAATCCACAAATCTAGTTTTACTTTTACTATATGAATTAAGAGAACAATACAGAGTCTGGAGTTGAACTTATTATAAGGATATTAAACAATGAAAACACCTGTGCAAGTTTATAATGGTGCAGGGGCAAACTCTGTAAAGCCGTCAGCTGTGTGATACTCTATGTCTCTTGATTAAGGAACTCCTTGCATTGCAAATATTCCCAAATTATTAACCACTCTAAACCTCTCCAACATCCTGTCCTCAGACATGAAGCACCAATGAAAACTTTAGAAAATGGCAACAAATTGGAGTCCTAAACCATTGAATCAGAAACTCTACCAGTGGAGCCCAGAAACACTGAAAGGTGCTGTGAATGACTCTCACTCGCCTCTGCTTTCTCTGCCTTTTCAATCAGACCACACTTCCCTACTGTGAAAAAGAAAGAATAATCTCCAGGATGCACAAAGGAACACAAACAGGGGGAGCTTGGCAAGACCACTCTCTGTATAAAGAATGAACCATAACCCGGGGTGGACTACAAGCATCTTTGGTCAAGACAGCTCCCTTGTTTCATCCCTGCGTTAGCAGTGCCTGTTTCTCATCCCGCTTGTGGGTGTTGAACTTCACAGTGAATCCTTGTCTGAATAAATACCTTTGGAAGAACAAAGGTTCCCCCATAGGTGACATGTGCATATATGGCTCTGCCTTGAACCAAGGTAGGCCCACCTAGGAAGAGAAAACCTGGACTCTCCACACTGCCTGCCTCTAGTTCAGGCTCTCCTTATCCCAGTATCCACAGGGCATCTCCACAAGCTGTGGAGACTAAGTCTGTAGCAGGCCATTCAAGAGACTACTCTCTATCCCTCTCATGTTCTGCTGGGGTTGGCAGAAGGGATATTCCCTGCTAGACTTACCACAAGAGAGTCTCAAACAGCATTTAGGGAGACCTTGACAATGGGGATTAAAGCAGTCTATAATATAGAGGGAAGGTAGAAGCAAGACTCCTGGCATCAAAGGGTTGGCAAAATCCATATGAGAAGTTATAGCTGCAGATTCCCTACCAGAAGCAGGTAATGGTGCATACAGGAATGGGCTGTGGTGCTGCGTTAACATAAAATAGCTTTCAGGCTCCTGGGAGAATTCTACCAGGTACTGAGCCACCTAGGAAAGACTCTAGAGAAATGCCAGGGATGGAGGATGGAGTCTTTTCACATGCCGTCTGCTCTGCTAGGGAAGGCTCAGTGCCAGAACAGGCTGCAGGGAAATTAGCTATGGCAGGAACTGGTCAATGGAAGCAGGGACCCCAACCTGCCAGCTGCCAGAGTGTAGAGGCAGCCATGGCCCCAACAGGACTCAGCTCCCAGGAGTGGCGTAGAGAGCTTGTGCCAGGCAGAGATGAGGAAATGCAGGAAAGGAGCAGTTTGCTGCTCTACTCATGGGCCACCTGTGAGAGACGTGCATGGAGCCCTTGGGAGCCCCGGGAGCTAGGTCTGGCACTCATAGCCTTCTCTGCCGGAAATGAAAAAGGTAATAAGCCTGCCAGTTTTATCACTTGAAAGACCAAGTGCCAAGAATAGAATCCCTCTGCTTCTGGCTCCTCCCTCTGTCCAGGGCTGATCATCAGCACACAGCCATGTGATATATAACAACATTTCATTCAACACCAGACCACACACAGCAGTGGTCCCATCAAATGATAGGATCTAACACTCCTACTGCCTAGTACATCATATAATAAATAGCACGGCCTGTTACTCATATGTGATCCTTAGCTAACGAAACTGAGCTGTCAGTTGGATAAAAGCATAATACATGCAGTCACGTACAGTTAGTATTTCATAATCATAATAACCAGGTAGTGTGCCATCAGGACGGATCCTGGGGGAGTGCCAGGAAAAGAGGCACACCGCCGTCCCTCCTTACATAAAGCCTTCCCTGCTCTGCCAGGGAAGGCTCAGTGCCAGAACAGGCCGCAGGGAAATTAGCTGTGGCAGGAACTGGCCAATGGAAGCAGGGATCCCAGCCTGCCAGCTACCGGAGTGTAGAGGCAGCCATGGCTCAGCAGGACTGAGCTCACAGAAGTGGTAAAGAGAGCTTGTAGCAGATATAGGAAAGGAAGCTTATATATTCAATACAATGTACTTTTTAACATGTTCATGTAGTCTCATGTGGCTACAGTGTGGGTGCACAGCACTTGTGTGGAGGTCACGGACAATGCTGGCTATCAGTCTTTGCCTTCCACGTTGTTTGAGACAAGGTCTCTCGTTTGCTACGTATATTGGACTAGCCAGCACTGTCCTGCCTCTACCTCCCATCCAGCGTTCCATAGGAGTATTAGAATTACAGATGTGCCTTTGTCCCAATAATTTTACATTATTTTCAGGGGGCTCCTGATAGAAGAAATTAGTTTAATCGGTACTCAGCATCGGACCTACAGAAGCCCATGCATTAGCATGACTCTGGGTTGCATCATTTTCTCCAGTGATTGATTTCATGCCATACCACACTTTGCTCAGCATGGCCTTGGAGCAGTACGAGATACAGCTGGGCTGTACCCGGCTATCCCACCTAAGCTTCCCTAAATACACTGCGATGTTCACACAACCGTGAAACCCCTTAAAAAGAAATTTCTTGACACACAGCCCCATTGTCAAGCTAGTTGTGCTTGCACCACACAGATGACACACACAGTTCACATTGGAGGCGGGAGTTGCCTCAGCCACCCATAAGAGTCATCTGAGGATGATAGAGATACCTTAAAAAAACAGTCCTCTGTAAATCAGCATCCCACACCCAGAGGCCGGCCAGCACATTCAAAAAGAAATTGGAAACATCTAAAAAAAAAAAAAAAAAAAACAGTACTTTTGAAGAACCAAAGGTAATGGAAAGAGGGCTTTGCATAGCAGTGAAGGTTCCCTATCCTGCTCCCATAGGTAGGAACAGCAAAGGGCAGCAAGAGGCAAAAGAACTCGGGACCCTTAACCTTCTTTGGATTAAAGTCTTGTTTTGTAAATATAAATAAGGTCACAGGGCCAGAATGCCAAGCCCTGTGACCAGATTGAGCTAAAACTAGTCAGGCTCAAAACAGCTACACATTTGAATTTCCTGGTTCTTCTGACTCTTAGCTACAGCCTGTAGGCATCTGATGGAGACCTGAGGAAGATAAAGGCTGGGCACTTTTGTCTTTGTACTGTGTCTGTCCCTGTGCCATCTTGACCCTTGAGTCAGATCCTGCTCCACTCTGCATGTAGACACGTTGATCATTTAAAATGTTTTTATTTTCCCAGATGGGGATGATGGCACCCACATTTGATTCCAGCACTCAGGAGTCAGAGGCAGGCGAATATCTGTGTTCAAGGCCAGCCTGGTGTACAAATTGAATTCCAGGACAGCCAGAGCTACACAGAGAAGCCCTGTCTTGAAAAACTTAAGTTTTTTTCCAAAATTATAATTTAGAGTAAACTTAGCCTGCTTGCCGCTTTGAGCTTTGAATGTGTTTCTTCTACCTGCATGTGTTTCTCGCTAACCGAAGGACATACAGTTTGATCATGTGGCCCACACCAAACCATGAGGCTGATACCTGTGCAAGACAAGCTGTCCCACAGTCCTGGTTTCAGCTGTGACTGTGAGCCTGTGAACCCCAAGGTCAGAATGATTGTGCCCAGGAAGGAAAGCACCTCCACTGTGTCCATGAGAAGTTAGCATTAGCCTAACCCATCTCCAGATCCATAAAAGCTTACTGCCCTTGACCAGCGAGCAGCCTGATACCTGCCTCCAGTAAACTGAAGTCAGGCTCCTGGAGCTGAAGGCTCAGGAAAGGAGCCTTGCCCATCTCCACAATGCATGCCTGAGTCTCACTTCTACTGTTTCCATAGACAGGTAAATTCCTCCTTTTCTGCAAACCCAGAATAGGGCCCTCACCAGGCATTTAATCTGCCAGCCCCTGAGTCTTGAAATACCCAGCCTCCAAAACTGTGAGAGATTTAACAGAAAGCCACCAGGTTTGTCACCAGCAGAGCAGATGAGATTCTATCCTCAAGCAGACATTATCCCTCCTCAACCCAATCGGACAGAAGTACAGCCATCGACACCACTGTGTGGTGGACTTCAGGATTAGGAGTAGTTTTCTGGTCCGAAGGGACAAGGATACCAAATTGGGGTGTGGGGGGGACAACTCCGCAGTAGAGCCACACCCTGTACTGTAGAGAACAAAAAGACACATCTAGCACTGCCCAGTGAGTGCTGGTCCTAGCAAGTGAGTTCCAGAGAACTTAACCCTTTTTCAGAGTCACACCCATCCCAAGCAGGCCTGGGTTCCCTGATGGGGCTAACAATACCAAATACAAGTTTAAAGATGGTGGGTGTGGGGTAGACGTCAGGTTTTTGTTTCTTACTGATTTGGTTGTTGTTTTGTCAGGGGTAGGAGGTCTTTTGGTTGTTGGTTGGTTTTGGTTTGTTTTGGTTTATTTTTGCTTGTCTATCGATGACACCGATGCCAGATGTCCTGTATCCCAAGCTAGTGTCAAACTTGCTGTGTAGTCAGGCTTGACTTTGAACCTTTGAACCTCCACCTCAAAAGCTTGCATTTACAAGCACGTATCTCCACATCCGAATATATGATCTTTTGACATCTTAATTTTAATTTTCCCTTGGTAAGAAAATGAGAAAGATTAACTGATTTAAGCTAGAACACAGGCAGAACACTGAGAAACACAACCTGCTGCCAGGTAATAAAGCTGAAAAAGTGTGATGCCCAGACATGTTCACATCTACAGCTCCATCAGCCCCCCCTCCCCCGCCTGGTTCCAAGTTTATCGAGTTTATTTTTAAAACAGAGAGAAGAATTGGGTACAATGTTTGGTCCTGGAGGGCACTGAGGTCCCAAATACTGCCCGCTGCATAGGCAGGCGGTATAAACATTTCGCCTTCCTGGGACGCGCGGGTGTTTCCCAGTTTCGCGCGCACCCTACAGGCTCGTTCCGTGGACTCGGGCGCCCCCGCGTGGCAGCACGTACCAGGCTCGGGTGCCCGGGTCAATGTGCTCCCAGCTCGCAGCCTTCAGCAGCCCTCAAACCTGCCGTTTCCCCCACGGGCCTCATCAGTGCGTGGGGACTGGATGTTTACGAGATTGCCAGGCTCCCACGGGCCGCTGCGGCGACAGCCAGCCCGCGGCGCTAACGAGCCCCAGCGGAGCGCTGCGGAAGCCTGGCTTCGGCAACCTGGCGCAAGACTGCCGGCCGCCTGCAAGCTTCCAGCACCACCCAGGGAAGCCGAGGCCGCCGCGGCCACACCACCCATTGGCCTGGGAGACCCGATCTAGGGTTTCCGGTGTTTTTCTGGCCCGATCTCCAGATCCACCCTCTCCCGGTCAATCCAAAAGCCTTGGCCACTGGACCCTAGACCCTGACCCAGTAAACTCTCCAGTGGTCAGAGGTCAAGGGGAGAAAGGAGACAAAGTAATCATATCTCATCCTGGGGTGTGTTCGACTTATACTCCAAACTGAAAAGGTTTGGGGGGTCACCTGCTAACCTCTGGGCAACAGCCACGCGTCTGGATGAGGATCAATCGTGACTCATTCCCAGAGGAGATTGAAAAGCTAACATTTATCGTCTGTGTGCCAGAAACTGTGTAAATATTTACATTAATTTCCTCAGTCTTAACAACACTGCGATAGGCCCTGTTGTGCATATGGTTGTTCACATTTCACAAAAGGAAACTGAGACCTAAGCCCACATGGTGATCCTGAGACCAAGGGACCACTGAGGCAAAACAAAAGCTCTTCCAGCTTGGCTTGGTGACAAACTGCTAGTTTCAGCACTTGGAAAGTAGGGGCAAGGGGCTACAGAGTTAAGACCATCCTCCACTACATAACAGTTACAGTAGAGGCTAGCCTGGGCTAGGTAAGACCCTGCCACATACACACACACACACACACACACATACAAAAGAATTTTAAAGTGAAAAGAGCCTTGCATTTTCCTAAGTGTCTTCCAGGACACACACACACACACACACGCTACACAGGAAAAGGCTCCATGGCTCTGCAAATTGAGAACCACCTATGCTATCCCCCTCAGCTGTGGAGGGTAGAGACTGACAGTTTCTTTTAAAGAGCTGGAAGTCTTTGGGGGGGGAGGTGTTTCTCTTGGTTTAATTCTGTGTTTTGATGCTTACTATGGGGGAACTTCCTTTTTCAAAATCTACTACCATCTTGTGACACTGTTTAATGAAGTATACTTTGGGATATATCTCAGATGTTCTTAATGACAACATTTTCTGACCATTTCCTGTGCAGCAAGCACCTTCCTAAGTGCCAATCTATCCTTTAAAACTACTCGGATAACTTGGGGGAGAGAGAGAAAAACTAAGAGCTGAGAATGCTATGGGTGACAACATAAGGCTGGTGGGGGTGGGGGACTACCACACTTGCCTGCTACCATCATTCTCCCATTTGGCAGAATGAAACTAATGTGCAAAGCCATGATGTCACTTTCTCTAGGTCATAGTCACAACTAGTGAGAGGGCTGGCACTCAGGCAGGCTGTGGCCAGGCCTGTGCTGGTACTTGTGACAGTCTCTAAACTGCCTCCCCACTGTACTTGCAGGGTAAATCTCAGGGCTGAGTCCTTATCACTAAAGTAGGGTCTCCTCTCCTTCTAGAGCCCCCCTCTTCTATCTATCCATCAAAACCGCCACCACAGACACCCCCACAGATGATGAAATGGGCACAAGATTTGAGTTGGAACAACTTCTTGTTGGATTCTGGCACCGCTGTTTACCAGCTGGTTGATTTTAAACAGCTAATTTGACATCGGTTGCACTCAATAGAATCTAAACAACCTCTTCTGGCTTATGAGACCTGAGGTGGACTGAGATCATCGTTCCAAAACACTGGACAGGGCCCAGTAAGTTATAAGAACTCAGCAAACCCTGTCTCACACCTTTCATACTTCATTCTGGGAACTCTTCCCTGACTGTCTCCACCCCATCTCTCTAGAGAGGGGTTGAGGCTCCTCTGCTAAGGGCTTTACCCCACCTCAGCTTGCCACACCCTTGACAGTGAAATAATAGCCTTATGTATCTGAATTTCCCAGTAAAAGTTATCTCCAAGGGCCAGCAGTGTTCACTGCTGTATCTGTTGGGCCTAGTACCACCAACCTTGGCACACAGTAGGAGCCCACTTGATGTCTGGTGGATCAATGGCTGGATCATAGCAACTGGAAAGATGGCTAGTGTTAATTATTGAGAGCCCATCATGCCAAGGCCCAGTTCCAGCATTCCACATGGACTCTAACTCATTTAATAAAACTAGCATATGAGATGAATACTAATAATTTCTTATTTGGAGAAACAGAGGCACAGGAGAAAGGATGTGTGCCCAGTTTGGCTTCGGAGTCTGCAAAGTGGTATGCAGATGAATGCCTGCTACTCTCACTGAGATGAAGAGCCTGCTTCTCCTGTATCTCCTCCCATCTCTACAGTGAGGAGTGGACCTGGTTAGAGAGGGGCCCTTGGTTGTGTGGAGGCTTAGGAAACATTGGGAGAATAAAAAGAGACACTTGGGCTAAAGGAGACCTTAAAACAGCATAGCCACTAGGTCAACCCAGCTTGGAGCAGAGAGTGCAGTGGCCAGCAGGGCAGGAAGCCCACGCCAATGGTTATGAGCCCCCAGGTCAGAGCTGACTCTAGTTCAGCTAGGACTGAACTAGTTTTATCTGCAGCAAAGAAAGGTCAGAATCAAGGTCACAGCAGGGCTAAGGACAATAACAACCACTGCTAAATAGCCAGCTCTTGAGTGTGTGTTTCATCATCTGGTCCTCAGTCAACCCTGCAACTGTTGTTCCTGAGAACAATGGCCTGAGAGGCCTGGGCCTGCACCAGAGTCACACGTGGTCAGTATTGATTGACAGAACTGCCTGTTGATTGACAGATCCACTTAAACTACAATCTGTCACACACTAAAAATCTCTGTATCTCTTTAAGCTGAGAGCAGGCAGGGCCCAAGAGTCATGCCTGTGTAACTGGCAGACAACTAAGAGAAGTAGCCACTTGACTCATTAAAAGTTTGGCCAGGCAAGCAAAGTGGGCACCTGGGGCAGATGGGACTCCCTGGGATGTAGGCCTCAGCTGGACCAGGCATTAGGTCCACACTGCTGTAATTGGGCCCCAGGTGCCCTGCTGAGTCTGTGTCCCCATGGGGAGACTAAAGGAGCCACCAAGGTCCAGTTCATTATGGCTTAATTAGTGGCAAATCACTTGGCAACCTTGGGGACACTGCAACAAGCTCAGAGAGAGAAAAGTTTGAGTACTTACAACTTCCTCCCATGCGGCCCACAACTTTCTGTGCTGCAGATAAAACTTTTTCCAACCCTGAGGGACACTAGGTCCCCGTTGATGCCCAAGTTTCTCTAGATTGCTCAAGCCCAGTGTACTATCAGATGCTGGCATAAGGCCCAGCCACTGCCTGGCCATCTGAGGCACAGCTGGCTCCTCAGGCCTCAGTCTGGCCTAAACTTGGTGAGAGATGCTCTGGCTTTGTCCCCCATCCTGTCTTGGAACACACACAAGGTCAAGCACTACAATACTGAAACACTGTCCCATTGCCACCCTGACGATGGTCCTCCACTTCCAGGGCAGGTCACAAATGCTCGCCAACCACCTGAGCCTCATGTCCTTCTCACAGCACCCACAGGAGGGAGGGAAGAAGGGAGGGTGAGGTAGAGATGATGCCAGTGACAAACGGCCACTGTTTCAGAAGCAAACATCTTACATACTTGCAACCCACGTGCCCTGGAAGATCTGCACAAGGTGGACATTCTCATGTCTACGTACAGATGAGTGAGCCAAGCCCCAGAGACCTCACAATTGTCTGCCTCATGCAACTGCCCCCTTGTGGAGAACAGTAGCTTTGGACTGAGACCAGTTTGGGCTCAATCTTAAATCTGCTGCTACCTGTGTAAGTGCACATAAGATATGTATTTGGCTTCTCTGAATCTCTGTTTATAAATGGGAAGGGGGCTTTTAAGCACATGTACTACATGAAGTTATGAGGGTAAAGGCAGTGTCTATAAAACGCCTGTCATAGGCCTAGCCCAAGGTAAACTTTTATTGACTCTGGTTAACACGATGTTGTATCTTAATAAAAGGGGGAGATGCTGGACCACAAAATTTGATGCCAATAATTATAAACATATCTTTTCTCCCTTGGACCATGTCAGGTTGGACAGCAGGCCCTGAGTTTTGATTCTACTAGCGGCTCACCTTGCCCTGTTCAGGCAGGCATGGAGTCTCATGAAGTCTTAGATTGGGTAGTAAGTCCAGCATGGCTCATGCCGGGGTAGAGATGGGCATCAGTGTGGAATGTCAAAATCTCCCTGAAGCACAGTCCCTGCTCCAAGAGGGTTTTGTGAGAACAGAGTTGTGAGATCTGGATCGAGATGAGCACGCTCTGCACATCCTAGGGCTGAATAGAATTATCCTGTACCATCTTGCACAGGAGGCGACCGTGGTTTCAAAGGCCTAGGGCACCCACCCATCTGGCAGTCACCAGGCCTAGAGTGAAACCCAGGGCTTCACTGCCCAGAGAAGACTGGAGCAGGTTAGTAGGAAGTTTCCTTAGCAATTCCAAGTCACTTCACCCTGCAGGGGCTTTGACACCGGCTGAACAAAGCCATAAGTAAAGTAGCACATGCAGGGCAGAGAAAGGGAGGCCTGGGGACAGAGGGAGTAGGGATGGCAGGATCTGCCTTCTGCCTCCTCGTGCTCCATTTTGCTCTCTCTTGACTACATGCAAGCATTTAACTCCAGATAAGCCTCAAACTGGAAAAAAAAAAGTCAAGAGGTCACCGTGAAGTACAACTTAAAATTCGCCCCATAGCCCTTCTTCAGGCCAGAGCCCCGCACTCTCTCTGAGGGAGAAAACCCTCACATGTCTTCAGAGACCTTTGGGGAAGGGATGAGATCAGTCTCCCCAAGCTACATGATGGACATTCATGCTAGGACCAGAACTAAGGACAGAGGACTCAGGCCTCTGTTGACTGACAGACCTGTGCTTAGGGGCTGGCAGAGAGAAGCTGGGCCTGGAACCTTCTGGAGACCTTGAATTATCAGTGGGCTCTTGTTCCCATTTGCTCTTTTGACCTTCCCGTGAGCCCTCACCAGGACCAACCTGCAGAATGAACGGGGATTTTCAGGGAAGAGGGAGTTTAGGATCCAGACGGTCGAGTGTGTTAGTTGCCTTGCTTGATGCTGTGAGGTATCTGGCAGAAGCAACTTAAGGGGTAAAGATATTTGGTTTCAGAAAGCAAAGTTCATCACAGTAAAAAAGGCTTTGGTCTACAGAGTGAGTTCCAGGACAGCCAGGGCTATACAGAAACCCTGTCTCAAAAAAAAAGAAAGAAAGAAAGAAAGAAAGAAAGAAAGAAAGAAAGAAAGAAAGAAAGAAAGAGAAG
>JANHMN010000003.1:93442434-93456879 GCA_030674055.1 Rhabdomys pumilio | reverse complement strand
AGAGAGAGAAAGAAAGAGAGAGAGAGAGAGAGAGAGAGAGAGAGAGAGAAGGCTTGCAGGTGACTCATATATTGGCAGCAGAGCTTACAGTACCACTCCTCACAACCTGGTGGAAAGAAAGCCAACAGCACAGCGTGACTTTCAAAGTCCTACCCTCAATGGCCTGTGTCTACCATCTAGGCCCCAGGTCCTTTCCTAAACAGCCATCAGCTGATAACCAAGAGTTCAAATACAGGATCCTATGGGGCCCTTCACATTCAGACATAGGAGAACAAATGACCAAAGCTGATCCAAAATCCCCCCCAGAGAAAACTGCCTGGAGCTCAGAGAAGCCAGAGCACCCAACACTAGTAACATAGAAACCAACATTGATAGGGTTTAGAGCCAAATGGTCTAGGTTCAAATCCCAGCTCTGCCTCCTCCTGGTTGTGTGCCCACAGAAAAGGCCTCACCTGTCTCCTCTTCTGTGAATTAGCAAAGGGGTCAATACAGGGTTGTTGTAAGATCAGTGACAGAGTCTCTGCTGTTGTTTATAGATGTCACACTGTGTGTGTGTGTGTGTGTGTGACACGTACGCGCACTGTGACCTCATTTGACCCTACACACACACAGCTGTAAGCTACACCTAGCCTAGAAGGGTCTCAGTAAGTATGGCGGATGGAACAGAGGGGACAGAAGAGAGATGAAGCTGATGCTATCTTTGTGCTTGTTCATCAGAAGAGCATTCTGAGTGTAGAAGTGGAAAAAAAAATAACTACCCAGCCACTCAGAACCAGAACAGAACCCAGGTCCTCCGCTCTGTGACCTGACATGGGAATGGCCTGAGTCTGTTAGAGGCTGTGTAAAGGTGTACAAGGAAGCCTGGCAATGAGAGGGCTCTCCACCAGCCCTGCCAGGCTCAAACAGCCCAAACACAGTCCCTTCCAACACAGACGGTGGGGAGCAGTTCCCTTGTGGAGTGTGGTGCTTGGGTGCCACCTTGTGACATTTCTGAGAATTGCACCTGTGAATGATCGGACAGGGAGACCTCTGGCGGCAAATGTTCCACCAGAGGCTAGGAGCCTGTGCCCAGGCCAGGTGTCTTCAAGAGGGACCAGCCATATCAGAAGCAGACCTGATTCTGCGTCTGTTAATACTTACTTGTGCAGAGTCCTGGCCAAGAGCAAGCTCTGCCATATACTGCATCTGGAAGAGGTTTGATAATCATTACTTTACAAAGCAAAGCTTTGGTTTGTGAAGCTCAAACGACCTACAACTTCTAGGGTTTGAACGGTGAGGTCAGAACACTGGGGAAGATCCATGAGGAGGCAGGCAACTGAGCTGGCTCCTTGGCAAGGCACCAGTAACCTTTCCCCTAGTAAATCTCACAGCTTTATGGATAGATGCAATTTTTATAAATATTCCTTTATTTTTAAGACAGGGTCTCATGCAGCTCTGGCTCACCTTGAATTCAATATGTAGACCAGACTGGCCTTGAACTCATGGAGATCCACTCACCTCTGTCTATCGAGGGCTGTGATTAAAGGCATGTCCCAAATATCTTTGGGGTAAAGTGGAGGAATGTTAGACCAAGGTTTTGTTTGTTTGTTTGTTTGTTTGTTTAGTACTCTTTATATTTAGAAAATTCCCAATCTTTTCCTATGAACCACAGTTATACTACATTATTCAATAGCTGTGAAATGTCATATAGATATGATTTCCTTAAACACTGTTCACTTATAATACTTTTATTAATTCCTGAAGAATTTCATTAGATGTATTTTGTTTTGGTTTAGTTTTCTGTTGTTTCTCTGTATGGCTCTGGCTATCCTGAAACTAACTCAATCTGTAAACTAGGCTGTCCTAGAACTCAGAGATCTGCTTCCACCTATGAGCACTAGGATTAAGGCATGTACCCCCATGCAGGACTTCATACAACATATTTTGATGATATTCATCCCTAAACGGTCCCCTAACTCCTCCCCTAACTCCTCCCCTAACTCCTCCCCTAACTCCTCCCCTAACTCCTCTCAGATCCACCCTGGTCTCCTTACCACACTTCCAACCTCATACCCTTTCTTTTCTTTTAAATAACCCATTGATCCCAACTTGTCCTGGGTGTGGGGGCTATCCACTGGATACCATTGGGTCTATCAGAGCTCACAACCTTAAAGAAAACGGACATCCTCTTCCCCAGAAGCCCTTGCCCAGCCACGCTGGAGTATTGGCTGGCTTGGCCTTGTGTGGTCCTGTGCACCATTGTTTCACTCCACAGACCAAGGTTTTAAAGTCCAGATACTGGAGAAATGTCCTCCCCTGGGGCTGGGTCTACGCTCAACAACGGACCATGTATTTTTAAATCCTGTTTTCTCACCTGCTAAAAAAGAAATCTTTACTGTTTGCTTCTCCTGTGCCCTGGAGACAGAGAGAGAGAGAGAGAGAGAGAGAGAGAGAGAGAGAGAGGAGAAGAGAGCCGCCTGCTTTGGGGACTGAGATCAAAGAGATTGGGGGTTGAGATCAAAGAGAATTGTGGAGGGAGCACCCCCAAAGCACAATGTGTAACATCCGTAGCCCAGCTCGATGATCCACCTCCCTCTAACCAAGGCAATGTTGAACCCCCAAGCCTGTCTGCCCTCTCTGACTAGAACAAGGATTGAGGGAAGACCATCTCTTGGGCCTATAGCCTAGGAGGCTTCCTCTGTCCCTTTCCTGTAGGAAACAGGATCTGGCAGAGGGACCAACATTTTAAAACTGTGCCAAACACCAGTGGAAATGTTATGCTAAAAGAATAGAGTGAGCAAGGGGAGGGAACCTTGTGTGCAAGAGAATCTACCTAGCATCTAGGGGACAGAGGTATGTCCTGTGCCTCAGTAACTAGGGTAGGCACCAGAGACTGATGGACCAGGAGACACATTCTGGCCTACCTTTGTTACTAAGGGCTCAGTCTGCCTGCTCAGAGCCTCAGCTCTCATGTGCACTGGGATGCCATGGGGTGACATATTCTTCTCCTCAGTGTACTGTAGACTCGTTAGCTGAGGAACGTCATGAGGCTTCTCATTACAGTCTGGTCAGGCTCTCTGAAAACATTACAAGTGTGATCTAATCTAATCGGGGAGAGCAAAACAGCTCAGTGGATAAAGTACTGGGGAAAGGTGAGTTCAGATACCCAGCAGCAATGTTTTTGTTTTTTAGGGGTTTTTTTGTTTGTTTTTGGGTTTTGTTTTGTTTTGTTTTTTGTTTTTTCGAGACAGGGTTTCTCTGTATAGTCCTGGCTGTCCTGGAACTCACTCTGTAGACCAGGCTGGCCTCGAACTCAGAAATCCACCTGCCTCTGCCTCCCAAGTGCTGGGATTAAAGGCATGCGCCACCACCGCCAGGCAATGTTTTTGTTTTTTAAGGCACAGTTGTACATACCTATAACTCCAGGACTCTAAAGCAGAGCCGGAGACCCCCTGAGTGAACCAAGCAGAGGCAAGAATTACTGCAAAAAGCAAGAGGAATTTTTAATGTTCCAGCATGCTGGGGCCATCCTGCATCCCAAAAGGAGAGGCGACTCCACCCAGCTTGTTTAGTGAGCTTTTATATAGTCCTTAGGGCAGCAGCCATTAGGCACAATGTGATTGGCAGAAAAGTGTGACTTTTTAAACTGACTGGTCTTTAGGGAATGAGGCAGCAAGGACCTCCCATTGTCCATGTGCTCTGGGCACCACCACCACCACCACCACCACCACCACCACCACCACCACCACCACTACCACCACCACCACCACCAGAAGGTCAGTCCCTACCCCCTATGGTCTGAGGAATGTTAATTAGCCTCTGCCTTCTGGAGGGGGAGGGTTGCCTAACCTTTCTTTTCCAGGATGAAAGGGGTCTGGGGGAATTTCCTCTTCAGAACAATATAGAAAGACACTTGATATCAGTTCCTGGCCTCTGCATGCTTGTACATGCACCCACACATAATACACTCCAAAAAAATAAAATAAAACCTAGGTTATTTTGTTTTGTTTTAACATGTGATCCAGTGTAGGACCGTGAAAGGACAGCATGGTTTCTGGTTGAGCACCAGCTAGAAATCACCGGAGACCCCACAGGGTTTCCTGCAAGGAAAAGCATGCATTTTGCCACCCTCCCAGACCCCAGGCTCCTGACACAAGGCAGAAGACCTCCATAAAGTGGAGTCCTCTGATCACATAGGACAACACCCCTTAGCCCCTCCACAGGTAGAGGGCATGACTACAGGTCACAGAGCCTCAAGACAGATCTCCATAGCAATGAGATACCTAAAGGCCAGAGGGGCATAGCCAATTAAACATTCCTTCCCAGACCCTCCTCTTCTCAAAGGTATTTAACCTCAGGCCCCACCCCTGAAAATACCAAGGTATAGTTTCACCCATTTTCTGCCATGACAGTAAATATCTTAAGACCATAGCCTATTTCTCTTCTTTGGGACCCACCGTAGAGAACAGTAGAGAAGGTTTTTAACTACAGAGCCGCGGCCACCTAATCTCCCACTGAGGACCTCTCGTTGTCAGCCACAGAGGCCCAGCAACCCAAGCAAGCAAACCAGCTGTGATCCAGCCGAGCAAGTTGCTGCAACCAAGACTCTAATCCCCACCGGACACAGCCAGAGCTCATCCCTCCCTGTCTCCTCTTCAGCTGCAGCTTGTATGCCCCTACTTCAGTCTCGGACCTTCCACAGCCTCCCAGTGGCACCTGAGAGTCCAAGGGCCTGAGAACCAACCGGTTCCCAGCTGCCTTTTGGCCCAGGAACCCCAACTCAGTAGCTCTAGCTCCATGCAGGACCTCAGATTGTGTTCCCCACCCATGAGCGGAGTCCTGCGGCTTCACAATGTCTGCCCTGCGCCAGTGTGGAGTGAACACAGTCGAATTCCCACACCTCTGTCCCCACAAGAGGTCCTAGCCACGTGGTGAGACAGACACTCGACGTACACCACAACCCAGCAATGGACCCAGGCACACTAAAACCCAACAACCCAGGAAGGGAAATACCACAAAGCCATCCAACCTAACATCCTCCTTTTAAGAGAGGGGAGAGAAAGGCCTGGGGGTGACTAGCCCAAGGACTCGAAGCCAGAGTATGGTACACCTCAAGAGTCTAGATTCTTGTCTCCCTGTGGCCTCCTGTCAGTGCCTCCTGGGGTCATATGTTCCATTTCTCTTGTTCAGGTTTGAGGGGTGCAGATGTAAGTGAGGTACAAGTCCAGGTGAGCCCGTGGGGGGGAGGGGGATGAATCTCTTGAGACAGATGTCAGGGACTTCTGTGAAACCTTGTCTCTAAAAAGGCTTCCTGTCCACTCTACCTGAGACAGCCATTCCTTCCGTTCCTTCACACACTGATCCCTCCACACCCACCAGAGCCACGGGCAAGTCTTTGCACATGTGAAGACCTTCGAACCCCGTGAATAGTTGGCTTTCTATTGCTGTGGTAATACACTGACTAAAACCTACCTTGGAGAGGGAGGGGTTTCTTTCAATTTATACTTTATACTCCATCACTGAGGGAAGCCAGGACAAGAATTCAAGGGAAGAACTTGGAAGCAGAGACCATGAAGGAGCACTGCTTACTGGTTTGCTCCCAGGCTCACATCCAGCTACCTTCCCTACACTTCACAGGACTATCTGCCAAGGGGGCATTGCCCAGACTGAGTTAGACCCTTCCACATCAATCAACAACAACAAAAAAAAAAAAAATACCACATAGACATGCCTACAGGCCAATCTGATGAATTTTTTTCTCTGCTGAGGGTCCCTCTCTCTAGTTTGTATCACACTAATAAAGATTAACTAATGTACCCCACCAGAAAAAAAGTTTGATATACAAGAGGAATGGAGGATTTGGCACCCCTGACCATCTTCATTGGGAGAAATCTGGGGAGGAAAGTTTAGGACAGGATACTATGGAGATCTAGAAAGAGGAAGGAGCAAAGGAATGGTGGACACAGGGTTGCCCACAGTCCTGGGGTATAGAGGGGACTACTGAGGGACTGACTGGCCAGGTGGGATGCCCAGTGTCCCTACACAGTGATGGCACCAGCCACTAAACCCCTTCTGCTGAAAGATTCGGGGACTGTGACAAAAGCAGGCAAGGAGGCCTCCAGAGCTGGTGGTACCTGCTGCTCAGGAGCAGACATAAGCCAGGTGAGGCTTGGGGAGAAAGAGTTTGTCAGGCAGAGGAGTAGGCACAGCATGAGCAGGGGGCAGGGAGGTTTGCTCTCGGGGGAAGGGTGGGGGAGGATAAGCCTTGAATGCAGGCGGGAGTCTAGACTTAGCAGGTTGATGGTGAGAGCCTCAGCAGGCTTTTCTTAGGCGTGAGGGGCTGGAGGA
This sequence comes from Rhabdomys pumilio, assembly GCA_030674055.1. Lineage (NCBI taxonomy): Eukaryota > Metazoa > Chordata > Mammalia > Rodentia > Muridae > Rhabdomys > Rhabdomys pumilio. The sequence goes on along the minus strand of JANHMN010000003.1, from coordinate 93,450,552 downwards.
AGTGATGTGGCCAAAGGGCAGACCTGCAGGCGACCTGGAGATGACCCGGAATGAAGGCTTTAGCAGCAGGCTGCAAAGGAAGCTAGAAGTAAGACTGACAGCACTTGGTACGTGGAAAGAGCCAAGGGACCCATCTAGCCATGGTGGGCTTCCAGGAAAGGTGATGGGGAAAAAACGCTGGCAGGCATGGGGGTAGGTAAAGGGAGCAGGCCCAGGGTGACCACACTGCCCTTGAGATGCCTGTACCCACTTTCTGTTCCCTTCCTGGCTGAACTGCCAAGGAGAGCTCAGGACCCTCCTCTGCACTCTGCAGCCCCAGCATCTCACCATCTCATTGGACTTTGCCAACCTGCAGGAGGGTTTCTGTCTGAGAGAGGATGCTCGCCCTGCCTGAGAAAGCTCTAAACCAAAGAAGAAGCATGGTTGTGAGTCCAATGTTCAGAAGAACCCTGGGTGAATAACATCTTTCTATCTGAATGTTCACTCCGAAACCGTGGGCTGCTGTTTTCTAAGGGAAGACTTGAAGTTCACCTCCCCTAGGAAGCCTGCCTAGGGTAGCCATAGCCTTACATAGGCAGGTCCCATCCTTCTGAGCTGAACTCTGCAGTCTAGGGCTTTAAACCTCTAGATGTGATAGAGCCTTTGAACTCCACCATGGCCATCACACATACACCTACAGAAGACCTCCAGACCAAGGCCACCTTGCTAACTCTCTTCCTTCTTTCATGTTCCACACATGAGGACTTTGGGGAGCTGTATGACAGCCCCACAAAAAAAATCCCAGGTCCTACTCCTGGAACCTATGAATGTGATCTTATTTAGAAAAGGAGTTTTTGCAGATGAAATTGAATGAAGGATCTTCGAATGAGATCCTTTTGCTATTCAGAGGGGTCTGTATCCAATAACAAATGTCTTTATAAAACAGAAGGAAGAGGCTTGTGAATATGGGCAAAGTTACATCACACAGGCCAAAGAAAGCCTGACGCTGCATCCAGCTGGAAGAGGCAGGGAGTGTGCTCTCTCATAAAGGCACTGAGGGAACATGGCTAGCAAATGCCTTAGTCTGGGGATGATAGCCACCAGAACTGTAAAGAGAAACCTTGTGGGGTCCTGGCTGTCCTGGAACTCACTCTGTAGACTGGGCTGGCCTTGAATTCACAGAAATCTGCCTGTGAGTGCTCTGGGATTAAAGGCATGTGTCGCCAGAGAAGAAACCTTGTATCAATTTAAGCTCCTAGCTTTCGGCCTTTTCTTGTAGAGCATTTGGAAATGAAGACAGAGACTACAGAACTGAAAACTATTCTGAGGTCAGAGCCAGCCAAGGTGTGAACTGACCAAGTGGTATGTCCAGTAGAAACTGCCACAGTGGAGGGACCAGGGACGAAGAGGCAAGAAGGGCATCTTTGTGAGCCATTGAGTGACAGACTCGGAGGCCACACCAGTGAAGAAAGAACCATTTATGGTCAAATAGTATGGTCCTAAGGACCTCAGTGAAAAGAGACTGAGAAACCAAGTCCTGAGCTGCATGGCACAGGGAGAAATCATGTAAGACGTGTCCCTCCCAGTGAGCAGAGACCCCTTCTCTCAGTAAACCTTACATCTGAGCCTGGGTTTTGGACAGTGAGTAGTGTGCAGGATTTCTGACAGACATCTGCAAGGTCCTCCAGCCCTGTGGCTCCCCACTGCATACTACCATGCTGCTTCCTCAGTCCATCACTGCTGAAGCAAACTCAAGTCCTGGGCTCCAAGACACAGTCTTGCTTAGCTTCTGCTTTCCCATTCTCTTTACCCTCATCCATGGCTTTAGGGATAGACCTCACATTCCCATACACAAGTGTCCCTGAACTTCATGTAAAGCAGTAACCCAACCACAGAACCGGTCCTCTCAGCCTAGGCAACTGCTTCCCAACATCTCAGGCCTCGTCCGATGTACCCTCCTGCATGGACTTTTCCAGAACCTCATCTGTTCCTTCTCTGGTTCCTTCTCTGGTCTCGCAGGAGTGAGACAAAACAGTGAGTGGAGGGAAACAGGTTTGGTCAGGCAATTGTCAAAGCATTGCCACAGGTCTGTAGAGTAACCTCTTCAAGTCACCTGAAAGGATCTACCACTAGATACCACACCAATATGGGGTGATACAACCCCCACCTCATCAGAACCTCCCATTCCTCATTCTCCTGCTTACAGTATCCCCTCCCATAAATTCCATGGAAGCCCCCACTGATCTTTCAACACCCTCCCGCCCACCATATATACACACACACAAATCATGGCCAGAAGAAGTTGCCTTTCCTTGGGTTACTGGCTCCTCAGTTAGAACCAGCCTGCTGGACTAACCAACACCCTGCAGTCTCCCCCCTGACCCTCTCCTGACAGCTACCCCAGGCAATTATCTGCAGGCTGAATTTGGAGCATAAGGTCAAGTCATCCTGTCTCTGTTGGGTCTCTAGTTCCAGAGAGGGGACACTGAATAGCACAGACCATAGGAAGAGCCTGGATGTCAGGTGACTGGGTTGGTCCCTCAGTGCTCCTAGAAGACCATGAGTCAGGCAACACTTGTCTCCAAGCCATAGGCTGAGCTGAAGTCTGAGCTCCCAGGGGAGGTAGGAGGGGCACACTTAACAGCACTCAGGGATCCCCTCCCTCCGGCTCTCTCTCTGTTCCTGCCTGGCTGTGCTGGGATGAATGTCAGCTCCAGGGTAAGCATGGAAAGTATGGGGGCAGGGTGGTGGCCCTTGCTGAGTCATGAGGAGGTGTGGGAGATGTGGGTGGCAGTGGCTTAGGCTCACCCCTAGACATGCCAGTGTCTCCATCACATGTTATCCCACTCCACTCTGTTGCCCCCTCAGCCTCACCCCAGACCCAGATCTTCTCAGAAGAAAATGATTTTCTATGTCTTGATGGTGGAGTTTAATTTCACCCTTCACCTTTCCCGCCATCTTCCTCATTTGTCCTATAATTTTCTCCATAGGAGGAGATCCAGGAGTCCTTTCTGTGGCTTATGACAGGGATAGGGACTCTGGCTTTGGAGCTCCATCCATCTCTGACCTGATTCCCAATTCTCAGCTTTATATCGATGGGCTCTTTGTACCACCCTTGCCTTTATTTTGGCTAACTCTGACTTTTTTTACTAGAAAGCCAGGCCTCTGAGCTTAACCTCACAGCTCCACGCTCACCAGCTCAGCATCCCTGGTCCTTGTGTGGTGCCCCAGATTTTGTCCCTAGAAGTTAAATTAGAGACCTCTAAACAGTGTTCTGGGTTCCCACTACACTTTTGTTCCTTCCCACCAGACTGTAAGCAACTTGGGAACTGGAGTCACATCCAGGGTACATGTGAAGCCCATTTGGTCAGTAGAGTAATCGGGATATAACAAATGTCAAAAAATATACTAACAGTAAATGGATACATGAAGGGATAAAGGGCCATTTCCTGTCCCTGTCAGTCCTAAAACAAGCCACATTGTACTTACTACAAAACAGGTAGTACACTGAGAACGTGTAGTGGAATATGAAATACCTTTCCTTTTTAGATTTTAACATGATTCTGGAAATTCTGGTTAATAATAATAAAAAAAAAAAGACATAAAATGGAAGTAAAATAATTCTCCTGAATGCCCAAAAGAATCTCCTGAAAACATTCGATTAATGAAAAATTAATGACAAGATATAAGATAAATATACAAAATAATATCGTTACTATGTAAAAGGGAGGGAATTCAAAACTGTCATAGGCTTGTAACAGCCTCAGTGGAGCACACAAGACACACAGGACACACAAACAGTGCGGGAGATTGCTCACTGTTCAGCAGTTGTGTTCCAACTGTGTCCCGGGTGCCTGCATTTGGCTCTAGGAATACAAATGCAGACAAAATGCCTGTTCCCATGGACCTATACACATCAAACTATAAAACCACTGAGAGATGCTAAAATAAGACTTGAAAATTCACAACGTTGTCGTTCAGGGCTTGTGAGATGACTCAGAGGGTCAAATCATTTATCTCCCAAGCCTGAGAGCTGAGTTCCATCTTTGATTCTCCACAGATTACTTTATAGCTTTAATGAAATCCCAATTTTTCAAATTGCAACAAGGAAATTTTTGAAAATTGCCAAAGTGATACTAATGGTGGGGAAATTAAATAAGAATAATGAAAAACTTAAAAGGACTTGCGAGAGTGTTTCATTGGGAGTCTAAATAGTGATCCTATGGTAACCAAAATGACACAGCATTCTAAAAACTCAGTGACAGGAAAGAGACCAGATTAAAGTGGTCAAAGGTATGCCACAGACAGGCATTTCTCCTGAGAAAATGAGTAAGTGGCTAGCAGACATATGAAAAGATGCTCAGAAAAGCACAAGCTAGACACAGTGATGCACATTTGTAACCCCAGCACTCTGGAGGCAGAGACAGAACATTCATGAGTTCAAAGTCAACCTCAGTGGAATAGTGAATTCCAGACCAACCAGGGTCACATAGTGAGACCCTATCTTAGTAGTAATAATTATTAGATGGATTGATGGAAAGAGGAATAAAAAGAGAGAAGAAGAAAAATTAAGCATTGTATTATCTATGACCCAGCAATTTCAGTCCTCGGAACATAACCAAGAAAAATACATTAAAACAAAATATTCATGGTAACATTACTATAATAGCCAGAAAAGTGAAAAGAATCCAAATGTCCTCTGTGAGTGGATAAGTGGGATGTGCTGTCTACATGGTGATACACTATTCTTCCATTCAAAGCTAATTAAATAAGCCAGGAGTGCTGGCATGCCTTTAATCCCTGCATTCAGGAGGCAGAGACAGGAGGATTTCTGTGAGTTTTAGAACAGTCAGAAATATGTAGAAAGAACCTGTCTTTAAGAAGAAAAAAAAACTGGATAAAGTACTGATGTGTAGTGCGGTATGGGTGACAGTCAGAAAAACACAAACCAGGTATGGTGGGACACAGTTGTAATGCCAACACTCCAGAGGCAGAGGCAAGAGGTTCATGAGTTCAAATATACAGCAGCAAAAAACCTAAAATTTTATTATTTCACTGATGGGAAATGTCCAGAGTGGACAAAGCCACTGACTCAGAAAGAACCTTAGCAATTCACTGGCAAGTGTTTGTGGATGGACACAGGGCTTCTACGGGGCCATTGCACGCATTGATCATCATGATTATTACACAATACTACGAACTTACTAGAAGCCACTAAACTTTACACTTTAAAGGGGGAAAAGTCGTGTGCTTGAGTTACTTACAATAAGTATTTTGAAAACAGCATGGTACTGGTATGAGTACAAATGGAACATCACTATCTAATAATAATAATAACAATAACAATAATAACAGTCACAGAGCTAGTGAGATGGGTCAGTGTTTATGAGCACTTGCTGCTCTTTCACAGAACCAGAGCTCAGGCCCTAGCACCCATGTTACCTGGCTCACAAGCCATGCTGGGTAGCTGTTTCTCCAGGACATCCAGCAATCCAGCATCCTCTTCTAGTCTCCTCAAATACCTGCACACCTGTATACACCCCACACATACACACACACCATCCACATACACACATGCACACACACACACACACACACACACACACACAAACAAGTCTTAAAAAAATAAAAACCTCTGCCACATAAAATAACTTAATCTAGAATAAAGACAGCAACATGAAGTGACAGATAAGTGGATCAGTAACCATGTTGTTATCTGGATAAAATCAAGTTAGATTATCATGTCATGAATCAAATGAATTTCATTCATGTTGTCAGAACTCATAAAACCTTGAATACAGAAAGATGTCTCAGTGTGTGTCTCGGTTTGGGCGATCGATGCCTCCCACTTGAACCTGTTGGTGGCACTTTTTGAGGGGATTATAAAACCTTTAAGAGGCACGGCTTCTCTAGAAGAAGTTATGTCACTGGGGCATGCTTTGTGGGTCTATACGATAGACCTTCAGAGACTCTGTAACAGCGGTTCTCAACCTTCCTAATGCTGCAACCCTTTAATACAGTTCCTCATGTCGTGGTGACCCCCACCCCAACCATAAAATTATTCTCATTGCTACGCCATGACTGTAATATTGCTACTGTTATAAATTGTAATGTAAGTATCTGATGTGCAGGATGTCTGATAAGCAACCCTCATAGGGGGTTGTGACCCACAGGCTGAGAACCACTGCTAGGCAGCCTGTATAGTCTCACTCTGCCTCCTGTTCCTTTCTCTGTGTTTTCTGTGTGCTGGTGCAGATGTGAACTCTTGGCTGCCTGCTCTGGTTGCAAGCAGCCATGTCTCCCCCCACTACTATGGATTCTCTCTCAGGAACTATAAGCCAAAATAAACTCTTCCGTAAGTCTCTCTCTTGTTTTTCATGACATTTTAACACAGCAACAAAATGTAACTAGAATGAGATAAAGATTTTGCTGAACAAACATGAGAACCAAGGCAGGTGGATTTCAGGGGCTCCCTGGCCAGACAGGATAGTTAAAACAGTGAACAACCTGTTTCAAAAATAAGGTGGAGAGTTATACAGAAAGACGCCCAGTGTTGACCTCTGGTCCCCATACACACAGGCAAGCACACTCATACAAACATGCAGATGCAAAAGATAAAACTTACATTCTAAAGAATAAGAAAATACATTTACCATCTATTTGGCCTTTGAATAAAACAGGGTTTTTTATGCTAAAAGCCAAGAAAATAATTTATTAAAAGAAATACTGATTAAATTAACTTTATAAATACAAATTTTGGTCTTAATAGTACCATAAGCAAAGTGAAAATGCTAACAAGATTTATAAACCTTGTTTCAAAAATACATAATGACTAATGATTAAGCTACTAGAAAAATACTAAGTTCCCAATAGACAACGAAGTCAACTATAAAACGTCACTTTATAACCAACATATTTTTAAGATCATGATAGCTCGGTACAAGCATCACAAGGTCAGTGACAAGATTCATTCAACATCTCTGGAAATCCAATTGACATCCAAAAAAAGTGTGACTATCACTTGATCCAGGAAGTCTGCATGCAATACCTCTGCCTGTGATTTATTTGAAATGCAAGCAACCATTTATTGGAAGATCTCATTAAATAATAAGTCTAAATGTCTTTCTTTTTTTTCTCCAGAAATATTGGAGACTCATGAAAACCTAAGCACCCAGTCCAGCCTGGTGAGGCTGGGGCAGGTCCTGGCAGGGCCTCTCAGGCATCCTCCCTCTCCCTTCTCCCCGGAGCCTCCCTGAGCCCTCAGGCATCATGTCAGGGTGGAGCAATGGCACCTACAATGAGTCCTACACCAGCTTCCTCCTCATGGGCTTCCCAGGAATGCAGGAAGCCAGAGCCCTCCTGGTGCTGCCCTTCCTCAGCCTCTACCTAGTGATCCTCTTCACCAATGCCTTGGTCATCCACACGGTGGCGTCCCAGCGCAGCCTGCACCAGCCCATGTACCTGCTCATAGCCCTGCTCCTGGCTGTCAACATCTGTGCTGCCACCACTGTGATGCCTGCCATGCTGTTCAGCTTCTCCACGCGCTTCAACCGCATCTCCCTCCCTCGATGCTTGGGACAAATGTTCTGCATCTATTTTCTGGTTTCTATGGACTGCAACATCCTCCTCGTCATGGCTCTAGATCGCTATGTGGCTATCTGCTATCCCCTTCGCTACCCAGAAATAGTGACAGGACAGTTACTGATTGGTCTGGTGGTGGTGGCAGTCACCAGGAGCACATGCATTGTTGCTCCAGTAGTGGTGCTTGCCTCACGCGTCCGCTTCTGCCGCTCAGATGTGATCCGCCATTTTACCTGTGAACACATGGCCCTGATGAAGCTCTCCTGTGGAGACATCTCATTGAATAAGACTGTGGGACTCATTATTCGAACTTTTAATAGAGTCCTGGATATGCTCCTGCTAGGTGCCTCCTACTCCCGCATCATCCATGCTGCCTTCAGGATCTCATCAGGTGGAGCACGGTCCAAAGCCCTGAACACCTGTGGCTCCCACCTGCTGGTCATCTTCACTGTCTACTCCTCCACCATGTCCTCATCCATTGTCTACCGTGTGGCGCGCACTGCCTCCCAAAACGTGCACAACCTGCTCAGTGCTTTCTACCTGTTGCTCCCCTGTCTG
>JANHMN010000003.1:93374958-93442424 GCA_030674055.1 Rhabdomys pumilio | reverse complement strand
CCCATCATCTACGGGGCCAGAACCAAGGAAATCAGGCAGCACCTGGTAGCTCTGTTCCAAAGGACTCAGCAACAGGTCTCCACTGAGAAACCCCAGTCCCTACCCTCAAACAGAGAGCTTCCTGAATGATTGTCTAGAATTTGTGGATCCCAAAATCACTCTCACTATTCAGTGGAGGGGCATTCACGTGAGTGAATTGTCTCTGGTATATTTTGTCTTAGCTATAGTTCATCATCCTTTTATGAGAAGGTTCTATTCTGTATCTCCAGCTGTCTAGAACTCCTTAAATAGCCCAGGATGATCTGGAACCCAAACTATTCTCTCTTGGCTTGCTGAATGCTAGCATTAGAGGCATGAGCCACAGTGCCCAGATTATCTGCATTCATCTTTGAGGGCCTTATGTCTGCTTTCTAAAAAGCACCTACTCATTCTAAACTAACAACTGAAGGCAAGCTCTGACCCTGGCTTGAAGTTCTCTCCCCTTTCTCTACATATGTTCTAATCATGTGTTTATTTATACAGCCATAAAATGTTTATTCTGCATACAACATTGGGACTCAATGATTGAAAAGAAAAAAAATTATATTTCTCTAGAAGGAGGTCCCAAATCTACCACTTTATGACGATTCAATAGTAGTTTATGTACAAAACTCTGTGGCAAGGAGGAGGATACACTCAGTAACGGTAGAAGTGCCTCACAGAGGAGGTGGTTTGCCACAGATGGGAGGACAGTAAGAGAAGATGTGAATAAAGTTTGCAGCATAGAAAGAACACGAGGCTCAGGAAAAGAGATCTTGGTTCAGCCAGTCACAGACGGTAAGAGTACAGAGCAACCCTGGAATCCCCAACCCCACACAGAAACTTTGCCTCCTATTCTGCAAAATGGAGGCAAAATTTTCTGCCTGATCAATACTGGGCTGGTTGAAGGAGAGCCATGGCTGATGCATTCAATGAGGTGCTGCATGGTCCTGAAAGAGCAAAGCAGGAAAGACAAGTCTTGAAAGAGAAGAGGGCTGAGGTCTGCAGACTGCACAGCTATGCTGTGTCCCCAGAGAAAGCTGTGTTGGTCCACACACAGCTTTCACTCAACTGTTAGCAGGCAGCAGGGGAGCAGGAGCCCTGGAGTCTAGCTTCTGGGTACAAGGATAAATGAGGCGGGAGTGTTCGGGAGTGTTCGGGAGTGTTCGGGATGAATGGGGAAAGTTTCAAGTCCTAGAAGTCTGTGTGAAAGCCGGGCAGTGGTGGCACACGCCTTTAATCCCAGCACTTGGGAGGCAGAGGCAGGCGGATTTCTGAGTTCGAGGCCAGCCTGGTCTACAGAGTGAGTTCCAGAACAGTCAGGGCTACACAGAGAAACCCTGTCTCGAAAAACAAAACAAAACAAAGAAGTGAGTTACTGAAATCATTCTATATAGTTATATAGTCATGGAATAAGACTGAGTTACAGTCATTGTCCTTCATTAGGATGTTTTGAATTCCAGCCTATCAACATCTGTCCTCACACTGTCCTCCATAGAAATCTACCAGCTTGTCATGTCATCCTCAGAGATAATGAGCCTGCTGTTCTGAAAGTTGTCCTCCAATTTCTACACGTGTGATGTGTGGTGCATGCACAAGGAGGAGTACAAAAAATACATTTTCTTCTTTTCTCCCCCCACATCCCCCAGACAAGTTTTCTCTGTGTAGCCCTAGCTATCCTGGAACTTGCTCTGTAAACTGGGCTGTTGTCATAAATAGAATTGGGGGTTTCTACCCCACCTGAGATCATTTAGTTCCCAGATAAAAGACACAAAGCCTATAGATTTATAATAGCCTTAAAAGCACTAGAACTGGGCAGATATCAGGTCTCCAAGCTATTTTATCTACTTCCCTGTCAATAATCCCTAGTTATAACTTGCCATTTTCTGTCTCAAAAAACCAAAAAAAAAAAAAAGTACTTACTTGGAAGTGTCTATTTTTTTAATATTTATTTGTTTTCATTTTATATGTGTGTGCCTGCATGTATGCTTGTACAGTACAGTCTTGGGGATGACTGGAATTACAGATGGTTGTAAGTCAATCGATATGGGTGCTGAGAACTGAACCCCAGTCCTCTGCAAGAGCATCAAGTGCTCTCAAACCACTGAGCCAACTCTGTACCCCAAGCCATTGCTTCTTATAACACATGTTTAACTAAAGCTCCCCTTTTCTCAAAAAAACCTTAAATACTTCAAGTCCAAAATGAAGATGTTTCATAACAGTACAAAGTAGTTGGTGTGTGTGTGTGTGTGCATGTGTGTGTGTGTTTTAATAAGCCTATAAAACAATAAATCCCACAGTAACCACTTAATAATAACAGGAGGAAGAGGAACAGATTCTTCTGGGGTTCTCCTTGTTCCCTCCTTCAAGTCCCTGGAAATGACTCTCCTATGGGACTCTCCTCCTCTGGTCCTCACATGAGCCACAAGTATAATTAACTCTCCCTCCTCAGACCCACAGATCAGTGCCTTGGAATTGGGCACTGATCACAGACCTAACCTCTTTAGAGGTTAAATCAAGGCCCACCGGGTGACCTGCTTGGAGACTACTGCAGGCTGACACGGTGAGGACAGAGTTCTGGGAATTTGGAGGCAGGTAAACCTGAGGTTGGAACTTACTTTACATTTTACCTCTGACAAACTTAGATTTGCCTTTGAGCCCCATAACATAATACCTGACGTGGTTAAGTGTGCTAGTTCCATTCTCTCCCCTTAAGTGTCTTCACCTACAGGTTAATATAAGTGTTAGTCTCTTGAAGTTGTCAGGGGGAAGCACACACTACATGGTAAATACCTGTAGTATTTATTACTACATGGTAAATACACAGCATTGCCAGGTAATAAACCCTTTTCCCTAACTGCTGAGAGTAAGACAGCTCAAATGTTTCCAGTGCTGCCTCATGTAGGGCACAGGGGATGCCGAGGTAAGACTTAGAATCTGAAGCTTGGTCCTCTGGCTAGGTGAGAGGAAGAAAGTCATTTGAAATCTTTGAGCCTAGAGGGTTCAATTTTCATTCACTTGCTCAGCCTCAAAGAGCTGCTTCAAGGTTTAATATGATCCCTTTGTACACTCATCGATTCTGCCCCCAACCCACCTTATAAACACTCTGTGCTGGACACTGGGAGAGAAATGAATAAGCCGCAGCCTTCCAACTAGAAACACCTTCATTCTAGTGAGGAGATAGATAAAATACCAGGGACTGTGCCATGAGAAATGCCTGACTGAGCAGGCCAAGGGCTCAGCTTGGAGGGCGGGGGCCGGGGGGGGGGGGGGGGGAAGAAGGAAGATTGGGATCTAGGAAGCCATATGAAATTAAGGAAAAGTTTATTTTCTCCAATGACAGTCAGTTGAGTTTCATAAACTGGGGGCAGGGGAACAGAAAAGAGGAAGACAACCGGGAGACAGGGGAGAGACAATCATCTTTAGCCTGGAACATGGTCACAGTAACCACACCCCTGGAGAGGCTAAGGAATAAGTTTTGCTGTGGAAGTTATGCCTCTTTCTTCAAGAATCATGTGAAGTCAGCATTCCTCATTTCCGCCCTCCTGTCTGTTGATGTGATGCCTACTCTGCACATTAGTCCTCAAAGGACAACTTAGCGTCATTGATCTTACCCTTGAAGCCTCCCCAGCAACCAAGTCTCCTCCAGTCTCTGCCTGTTTGCTCCTGGCTCTCGTTCCCTGTTCTTACCCCCTGATGTCTTTCACTGACACCTGCTACTCTCTGTGTGCCTTGGGATGCTATCTCACATCCCACACTTCTCTCCCTCATCTGAAGTCTCCACTTTATGTACAGTCATTGACTAAAAAAACTCTCTGCTTGTGAGTTGCTTAAAGTAGCCCAATGCCGTTAGCTGCGCCCTTTAGAACCTCAACCCAATTCCTCCCCTTTCAGGGTTTGGCAACTCCAATATAATCATTACAGCTTTAAAACCTTGAAATTACTAATCATTCTCTTTCTCCCTAATGGGCTGCTGTGTGACTGATTTGATTCTAGGAAGTTCTTCCTTATTTTTTACTAAGTTCTTTCCTTGCCAGTTAAAGGGCGGCATCCCATCCGCCCCCCTCTCCTGTCCCTTCTCCACAGGATCATTAATTAATTATTCTGCAGTCTTTGCTGACTGCCTCAGGGCCCCATATCAATGAAGTTCCTTCTGGAATCTGCCCAAGGAATGAATGCTAAGATACAAGACAGGAAAGCAAATTATACATTATATGATAAGGGCAGGATAACCTTGTCCAAGTCACAGGATCTATGAGTGGCCACCAGGTTTTTCCTCCTTACACCCTCTGGCATGTCTGGGAAGAAGGACTGATTGACCAGTATCTTCCTGGCTGCTGCTCCCCCCAAGGTTCCTTTCCCTCCTTTCCTGTTCCACTTCGTGTCCCTGTCTCGCTACCACCATCCTCTACAGTTTTTCCAGGATCAACTATGATGCACACTTTTACCACTTCTCCACAAAGGCTGTCTGGTCCTCACCCAACCCAAACAATAACAGATCTTCCAAAACCTGCTGTCCAAAGCAATGCTCCGGAATGTTCAGAAAGACATCCCAGGGTGGGGAAATTCCAAACCCACCCCACCTCCTAAATTCTTTTTGGTGTGAGGGTTTGTTAAAAGACATGCCTCTTCTGGTATTCAGAGGTAATCTGGTCATACCCCCAGCAGACACTGACTGAGAGGGAGGAGAACACTCCCAGATTGCTGCCTAGCTTGCAAGGCTTCTCTGATCTTCAGGGTCGATAGTGTTTCTGCAGTGAGGTGACTATGCCTGGCAGTACTTCAGATTCTAAAACCCAGCAAGACCCAGGCAAACCACAACAAGGTGCAATCCTGAACTCTGCAGTGACTACCTAGATGCAAATCCAACTCAGTCATTTATCAGCTGTGTAACTTTGAACAAGACTTTATCCCCTCTATGTCTTGGTTTCCTTCTTAGTAAAATGAAATTTTTTTAAATTTTAGATTTATTTATGTGTCTGAGTGTCGTGCTCACAAGCATGCCTGTGTGTTATGTGTATACTTGGGGGCCTGCAGAGTTCAGAAGAGAGCTTTGTACCTCTTGGAATTGGTGTTACAGGCAGTTGTGAGCCATCATGTGGGTGCTGGGAATTGAACCTGGATCTTCTGCAAGAACAGTCAGTGCTCTTAGCCACTGAGCCATGTCTCCAGTCCAGGCTCAGTTAACTTCTGAAAGCATTTGGGACATTTCCTGATGTACAACCACTATCAAATAGGTCCCACCTACATGTACACCCCCTTCCTGCTCCCCATCCATCTTCCCCCAAGCAAAGCCTCAGGAAAGCTTGTGTATCTGTCTGTGTGGTTCTGTGCTTGGAACTCTAGTGAACTCCTGCTCTTCCTGGACTCACACTAGTAAAGGAAAGTAAGTTTCATGGACAAGTTCAGGCAGGAGGTGCTTCAGCCAGACTAGAGGGGCTAAGAAAGGGGCCCGACTATGCAGCCTGGTGCTAATGAACCAAGAAAACCAGTTTTCTCAGCTACTTTCTTCTGTCCTAGCCAGTGTACCTTGAGCACAGAGGTGACACCATTCCTGGCTGGCTCCTTTCTCCCTAGTTTGAAGCCCTATTTGGGTCCTTCCCAGTCTTTTTGGAACAAAGATTCTTTATATACTTTCCAACCAAAGTTTTTGTTTGTTTGTTTGTTTTCTCTCTGAATGCCACTGTCCTATTCTCATATACCACACCTAATTTTGTGTTTCATATTTCACTCAACAATAAAACACCTATAACATCCCAAAATAAGTATCCCTCGTACATTTATAGTTTATACAGGAAAGCCAGGAGCTCCCTGAGGACAAGGAATGTCTTATTCATCTGTGTGGCTCCCCAAACACCTGGCATTGTACATGTCTGCTCCAAAACCACACAACACACACACACACACACACACACACACACACACACACACACACCAGGTAGATTTCCATCATGTGAACCTCAGTCTCCTAAAGTAACCATTTTGTTCTAACAGCCCCTGATTCTGTCTCCTGGTGCCAGACCAGGACCAAAGTCAATGGGTGAGGATGGAAATACCAGTATCTTCAACTTTTCCTACAGCAGTTTCCTCTTGGTGGGCTTCCCTGGATTGCAGGAATGGCGACCCCTTCTGGTCCTGCCCCTTACCTTTCTCTATGTGTCCATCATTTCTGCCAATGCCTTAGTCATTCATACAGTGGTGGCCCAGAGGAGTCTGCATCAGCCCATGTACGTGCTCATTGCTCTGCTCTTGGCTGTCAACATCTGTGCCTCCACAGCTGTGATGCCTAAAATGCTGGAAGGCTTTGTGCATTACGCTAATCCCATCTCACTCCGTGGCTGCCTCACACAAATGTTCTTTATCTACTTTACACTCCTTCTGGACTACAATCTCCTGCTGGCTATGGCTCTAGATCGCTATGTGGCCATTTGCCACCCACTCCGCTATACTGACCTGATGACCTCACACTTACTGGGCCTGATGGCCACTTTTGCGCTTACACGGAGCCTAGGAGTGGCAGTGCCCCTAGTGGTACTAACGGCAAAAGCTCAGTTCTGCAAGACATCCATCATAAGACATTTCGCCTGCGAGTACATCGCACTGCTGAGCATAGCTTGTGGAGACTTGGCCTTCAACAACAGATTGGGATTGGCTATGCGGCTGGTCACCGTAACTTTTGATCTGGCCTTATTGGGAACTTCTTATACCCGTATCATCTATGCTGCCTTCCAGATCTCTTCTGGGGGTGCCCGAGCCAAGGCCTTGCACACTTGTGGCTCCCACTTACTGGTCATCCTCACCATCTACCTTTCTGGTCTTTCCACTTCCATTGTCTTTCGAGTGGCCAAGACTGTGTCTCAAGATGTCCAGAACCTACTCAGTGCCATATACCTGCTGCTCCCAGGGGCTTTAAATCCTCTCATTTATGGGGTAAGAACTAAGGAGATCCGGCAACACATAGAGAAAATGCTCTGTGGAATGCAGTCACCCCAAGACATCAGAGGGAGGTCACAGAATGTGAGAGGGGAAAAGGAGTTACCAGGGTAAGTGGGTGTTTTCAACTTGAGAAGCTGGATCTGTGCCCTGTGAGAACAAGAAGTGGACGGTCTGTACTAACAGTCTGGGTGGGTCCTGAGCAGGTTATGGCTCAGTGGTGTCCTCTTATTGCTGCTATGACTTGTTGAATCCTCAGAACATTCTGTTACTACCCCTTCTAGTAGAACTGCTTGTGTTTATTTTTCTAAGCTGTTTTGTCTTCATTCCAATTCTTAAAAAAGCTCGAACTATTTGAAGATGGCTTCAGCTTCACTAGGAGATACAGATCAAGTCAAACAGATCATTATCTGCCCTGAACCCCTGTTTGAAGCAAATGAAGTCCAAGTCCTCCCTTATGGCTGTCTTTCTCAAACATAGCCTAAGACTTGACATGAATTTTCATGTGATCAATATGTCTGTCAGCCTTGAGGTTGATTCTAGAGTCCTATTAGTCCTGAACATGAGAGAAAGAAAACCCTTGCCTGAGATTCCAAATTTAACACAAGCACGCAGACCCAGACAACCCCAGTTGTCATTCAGACCACATAAACAGGTCAAGTCATACCCAGGAGCCTCAGTCTGAAGGACGGACGGTCAAGCCAGATTTTCTCTGGGTTCTGGTCTAACACTCTTTCTTTAGTTTCTATTGCTGTGATAAACACCATGATCAAATGAAACCTGACAGGAACGAGTTTGTTTGGCTTAGGTGACAGTCCATCATAGAGGGAAGCCAGGGCAGGAACGAAAGCAGAGACCTAGGGGAGGAAAGCAGAGACCTAGGGGCCATGGAAAAGAACAGAGACTTAGGGACCATGGAAGAGCACTGCTCACTGGCTGGCTTTCCATGGAAGAGCACTGCTCACTGGCTGGCTTTCCATGGCTTCCTCAGCTTGCAGCACCACCCACAGTGGGTTGTGGCCCTCTCCCATCAATCATTAATCAAGAAAATTCCCAAAGACTTACCTACAGGCCAGTCTGATGGAGGCATTTTCTCAATTGAGTTTACCTCTTTCCAGATGACCCTGGCTTGTGTCAAGCCTACCAAAACCTAACCAATACAGACCCAAATACCAGAGTATAGCCTACCCTACAGAGCCCCAAACAACCTTACACCCAGGCCAGAACCCTGAGGTCTTCTTAGACACATCAACAAGGTGCTGTTACAGAGTCCAAATCAAAGAATCGATCAGGCCCTGAACTGAGGACCTGAGTGTGACCCAAACCCACATCAGGTCATTCTTTCAATGGCAGTATGATGTATGGAAACATTACTTCCTCGCCAGGTGTAGTAGCAACATCTCAGGATCCCTTGATGCAAGGAGTTGAAGGCCACCCTAAGCAACATGGTAAGACTCTCTATGTATAAAATAATAAAGTAACTGTTGCTTCCACAGCCTCTTGTCATCTATAAATGCACTTTAAGTATGTCCAGGAAATGGGCTATTGTGCCTGAATGCTATACCTACAAACCAAGCTGGACTTTTTAAGCTATATGTGTAGATTGAGAAGTCATTGTAGCAAGAGCAGGGACCGTGGCTTGTGAGTCATTTCATACAGCTTGTGCCTTCAGTGCTTGCTCAAGTCCAATATTGTACATGCTCCTTCCATTTGATGACAGAAGGCTGTGCATGCTCAAGATTATGGCTTGTTGAGTCGAACAACAGCCAGCTCGTGATATGCAATTCATGATAAATGGTGACTTGGTGACCCACAGTTAAGTGTTCAGGCTCTACTTAGGCTCACCACCAAGCCAAAGGCTGTTTCTCAAAAGAATATACACCCAAAGGATGACAGGATTTTACCCCCAAATCCAGGTCCTCTGCTGTGGTTCACCTCCAGCATCCTGCCCAAGGCTGCAGTTTTCTTCTGTCTGTCTCTATGACTTCAGGGTCGTCTTTGGATTTGCTGGATCACAGGGACCAAGGAGTATATCAGTTTGTACTGCATCCTGGATCTGTGGCAGAGCCTTCCCTTGCTCCTGGTCACACTTAAGACAAACAGCTTTTCCAGTTACTCAGTAATCAGGTTAGACTAGCACACCCAAATGAGTATTTTGCCTCCCAAGTCCAGAAGCCTATTAAGATGTTCTACCCTTTTCTTGATTGTGAAAGAGGTCTGGTACAATTTATTCTTTACCTATCACAGGATCCTGGGAAATTTCACTGACGTTGAAGGCCTCTGAATTTTTATCAGATTTATTTCTTCCTGCCCATAGATGCCAATGACCAGCTTTAGCATCAGAGGGTAAACTGAGGCAGCCAGCAATTAGAGAAGTTAGCTCCTTGGGGTCAGTAAGAAAAAGAAGGAAAGAGAAAATTCACACACACACATGCTGAGTGGAAAAAACAGGCAGACTCTAACTTCATACCCCAAAACATACATGTATACATACATACACACATACATTTATGCATATAGACTTACAGACATATACACATTTACACACAGAATTGTTAGAGCAAAGCTCCAGCAAGCAGGCTTCAAACATTTCACACACACACACACACACACACACACACACACACACACACACACACTACATACATACATACATACACACACAGTTGATGGATGGAAGGAACAGTGCTCCAACTCACCACACACATAAACCTTACACATATACATGATGGATGCTCTGACCCTCTCTTACACAAACTTAACACATACACATATATGCACACTGTTGATGGGTGAAGGAACAATGTTCCAGCCTCCATTCACTCAAACTTTACACATACACACAGAGTTGATGGATGAGAGAAATGATGTTCCAGCCACCATACTTCATTCTTTCTTCAATAGCTTAAATATCCCAGCAAAATCTTTCAAGCAGTATATAATTACAATGTGATTATGTTTTAGATTTCTTCTAGTAAATGACTATGAAAAACCAGTGTGTTCTCTAATACCTTTACAAGAAATAACATTATATAGTACAGGTAAAGAAAACAAATTATCCCCCCAAACCCACGTACATTCATTACTAAGCAACTTGTCATAGATTAACAAAGTGTAAGCAAGCAAGGTAGTTTTCCCAGACAGTTTCTCTTACTGGCAGGCAGCAATTTGTGGTTACAAAGAAAGGAGTGATTATTTTATTATTTATCTTTAAAAGTAATTCTGTAAAAATCTTAAAAGAATCACAGATCTAAACTTTTATATAAGAATTAGTCATATCTATCTTAAATCCTCAAAAATGCATATCTACTCATCAGCAATTCTTATTAAATCATATCAGGAAGCTGAGAGCAAAAATGGGTATAAGAAATCCATTATTGCCAGTCCAGCCTTAGTAAGAATTGTGTCAGCCAGTGCTGTCATTGTTCTTGTTTCCTGACCATTACAGGTCTCTAGCTAAACTACTAAGAGTGTGCCTTTCTCAACTTATACTGTTCCCTAATATTTTTTACATCAGAGCCAGTAGGAAAAACATCTCAACCAGGCTTCACTAGCAATTTTATTTTTCTAAATGCTTTCTAAGGGTGGTGGTCGTTGCTGACCAACCTACATCTCTAAGTTCTTCTCTAGGATGGTAATTGAATCATTAATCTACTCCAGCAGCAATGTCTGAAAAGATCAAGCTTTAATATGAGTGCCAGAGATACTGTTCAGTGAAGGACTGAAAACCCCCTTAGAGTTTTCACATAATTCTTAGGTTAAGAGAGATGTGAGGGCAGCAAGCAGAGCAGAACTCCATAGCATCATAAAGTCCTCAGGACACATAGTCCTTGGAGCCATGCCACACCGAGGCTCATCATGAGGCTGTGGTAACCCACGGGCTGCATTCCATGAATTCTAAAGCCATTTGTCCTTACTCCTGCATGGCCCTCAGCAACAGGCATGCCAGTAAGTCTAAAATAGTCTACTTCTTCCTCAATTACAAACACCACTCCAGTCTGCAATATCACCAATGTATCAATTCTGTCTTGTAGAAGGAAAAGCTGACTGAAGTCTTGTGGGAACTGAAAGAGTTAAACATTTTTAAACCTTCCACAGATGGAGTCAAGAGTGCAGATCAGCTTGTTCTGCGCACTGGGTCCTAGGAAACTAGCTATCCACAAGACAAAATAGATAAGATAGGAGTTCAGAGCTGGGAGTTCAGGTCAGTGTGCCTGTGCACCCTGGATACCAGGAACTGAACTGACCACAAGATAAATTAAATAGGGTTTGATTCATAAGATAAGAAAGGCTTGTATGAGATATTTCCCTCTGACCGTTTCTTGAACCTGTCACGGAAGCTGAACACAGTGCTCTCTATAGATACTTAATCATGAGTCCCCCCTCATCTCCCCTGGGTTGCGGTTTTTTCCTTTATAAGCTCTACCTCTTCCCTAAGTGGGGGTTGTACTTCATTGCTTGCCTCTGCGTAGGACAGGCTAGAAGTGCGACCTCAACTCGTTGAAATCAAATATACCTCTTGCTGTTACATCAAGTTCGGTGTCTTGTGAGTTACTTGGGTGGCCGTGAATTCCCAAGAAGAGGAAGGGAGTCCCTCCCTTTCTGGCGGGCCTTACAGAACGAAATCATGACATAGAGCTGATGAATAAGATGAAGGACTAGTGTTGTGGTTTTGTTTTTTACCATTTATTGTAATGCTAAGTGCTGGCCTCCAAGATTTGGCATCTGCCCATAGCCTGAGGAACTCTGCCCCCAGTTAATTCTGATTGGTAAATAGAGATGCCAGCAGTCAATAGCTGGGAAGAAGAAACATAGGTGGAGTTCAGGTTTCCCTGACCACAAGGCAGGAGAGGGAAGAAGCTGCCACAGAGAGTAAGAATGTGCAGGAGGGAGAAGGATAGCCACCATGGCATAGAGAAGCAAAGACAGCCATCATGGGCTCAGAGAACGTGGCCCAAAGGGCTGCCTAATTGGAGCTAAGAGCAAATGAAACATAGTAATAACTTGGGTTATGGAAAGAAGGTAGATTCTAACAGCATGGAGGGCAGGCAGCTATTATGCTGCTTAAGGCATATTAAAAATATAAGGCTGTGTGTGTTTCATCCAGGAACATAAATGGTAAAAGGCAGAAAGAAACCCTGAGTGGGAAATTTTTAAATATTTACTACTACAGGCTGGAGAGATGGCTCAGTGGTTAAGAGCCCTTGTAGGAGACCTGAGTTTACTTCTCAGCACTCATATCAGGTAGCTAACAACCAACTATTATCCCCGCTCGAGATCAGCTTGAGACCTGATGGTTTCATCTGGCCTCCGTGGGCAACTGAACTATGTACACACACTCTGACACTGACACACAAACCTACACATGATTTTTTAAAAATCTTTTTTTTTGGGGGGGGGGTGTTTTTTGAGACAGGGTTTTTCTGTATAGCCCTGGCTATCCTGGAACTCACTCTGTAGACCAGACTTGCCTTGAACTCAGAAATCCATCTGCCCCTGCCTCCCAAGTGCTGGGATTAAAGGTGTGTGCCACCACTGCCGGCACTTCTCTAAAAATCTTAAGGCTGAGCAGAGTGGTGCACGCCTTTGATCCTGGCACTTGGGAGGCAAAGGCAGGAAGATCTTTGAAGTTTAAACCAGCCTGATCATAGCAAGTTCTGGGACAGCTAGGACTACATAGAGACCCTGGCTAAAATAAATAATTTATAGTAACAAAAAAAATATTCTAAAAGAGTAAAAATATGTTGCTGCCTTGTCAGCTAAAAGCAAACACGCTTCTGGTGGCCTTTACTAAGATTAAGGAGGGAAGACTTTTGTCTTCCATTTACCTGGGGATAATTCATTCAAGCAAAAAATAATAATCATTTGATTGGAGTTATAATAATTTATTGTCATTCTCTTGGTTTTTACACAGGCCAATTAGGTTAAGTTGAATAAAGATGTAGAAATCACCAAACTGATGGTGACACTAACTTGTTAACCTTCCAGGATGCAATTTGCTTTGCTTTACCATTTCTGAGTGGCTAACATTTGCGTTTTCCTATCGCAACAGGACAAGGCAGAGATTCTGCAAGTTGCAGTGTGTGCCACAATCATGCATCCTAGAACTGAATAACCACAGGATGGTTCTAGGAACCTTTCCAGACTCTGTGAGACAAAACCCAGATGACTTCATGATGACCATAAGTCTAGATCTACCTATTGGCCATAATGATGTTTGGCGGTTACCTGATGTTAGTGGCAATTTAAAGCTAAAGTCCAGTGATCTCTGAAATATTTATTTCCTTTTCCCAGTGTACAACACTGCCAAGGTCCAGCCTCAGCTTGGTCCGAGTTCCTGAGAAAAAGGGTGTTTGAGAGCAAAACAACTTGAAGTCAAATGGTGGGTCCAAGCTGGCAGCCTCTGTTCTTCTGAGATGGCTTTCCTGACTGCTGTCTGCACGTGTCTGAGATTACCATTCAGTAATACCTGACCTAAACTACACCTGGACCTAAACTAGTTGTCCCAGGCGGACCCTGAACTCAGGAATCTCCCTACATTTGTAAGCATAAGCAAACAAACACTTGGCTGGGTGGGATCTTGCCTTGTGATCATGACTTCCTAAATCTTCCTTAGCATCTTTCTGACAGCTGGCTCACAGTGCAGCTGCCTGTTCCTTTAGATCTATGAAGCCCCTTATACAATTCATACTGCATCCTTATATTTTTTGCACAGTTGAGAAATATATTTACAAACTCATGTTTTTAGAGTTCCTTTCCACAGCCTTAAGGGCTTGCTGTGGCATTAGCCACACCTTTGCTTCCCAAACTCATGCTGTCTATGATTATTATGGAGTCATTAACATTAACAGGGAAGACATTCCTTGGGGGAACATGCAAATATGTAATTATTATACAAACAAGCCTTATGCCCACAACAGCCATTGACAGTCATGGAGGCCCGTGCCTGCTGGCCCTACCGAGGCCATGCAAGACACGGCAGGCATATCACCCAATAAACGGCAAGGAAGACTTATGGGAATGTGCTCTCCCCTTCATTCATACTCTAGACCTATAAACTTGGCCAAACCTGGAAACTGGGTGGAGTACTATAACCTTTTATAGGATCTGAATTAGACTGTTTCCTTGGCCCAAGCTCTTCTGCTCGTACAGGTCAAATGGGAGGGAAACAGCCTCCCATCTCTTTACTTTCTTGGAACTTTCTAATTAAATGGCCTAACCAGATCTCTACAAATAAAAGACTGGCCTTGGCTCTGCTGTCCTTTATTGTAACCAAGCATACTTTGCCTATGGGGGTAACTAGGACAGCTCTAGAATTTCAAGGAAACATTTACGCAAACATAATCCAAATATGTGCTAACAAAACAGAGGCTACAGCGACCACACATAGTTAAGGTCTTCCGCAATAAACAAGGCAATAAAGCCTGAGAATCTGATCTGCAGAATGGACTCATTACAAGTCAGTCTCAATCCTCAGTACCAAAACTCTCACAAGGCATGCCAGTTACAGAAAACAAGAAGAAACTTCCTCAAGTAACCAAGATCTTGTTCCTACTGGCCCAACACATTACCACTGCCTCAGGCTAGAGATGTAACCCTGTGGGTAGAGTGCAAGAATCCCTGAGTGTGACTCCCAGCATGGCATAACCCAGCTATTGTGGCAAATCCCTGCAACTCCATCCTCAGGAGCCATAGGGAGGAAGGTCAGAGTCTCAAGGTTACCCTCAGCTACTTAGGAAGTTTGAGGCCAGCTAAGCTTCATGAGACAAGTCTCAGAGCAAAACAAACCAAACCAGTTGTCTTAAACAGACTAAAAGCTAATGGGAAACATGGATAAATTAAGTAAATGACATCAATTGCTAACATCAGACTATATAAAAATGATTTTAAAAAACACATCAAAATCAGAAGCTAAAAACTTAACTGAAATGAAATATTCACTAGAGAAATTAAACAGTAGGTCTGAGCAAGAATCAACAAACTGAAGGATTGAAAAGTCAAAATTACTGAGTCTAGGGAGCAGAAGATGGAGAGGGGACAACCTAAAAGGCTAATACACAGGCACCATTACATGAAGCAGGAGATTATGAGTTCTGTAAGGGAGGAAAAAAACGAGCAGAGTGATTATTAAAGGAAAAAAATGGCCAAAAACTCAGGTTTAATGAAACAAGTCAATCTACAAGACCAGGAAATTCCCCACTCAAACACATAGGGGCTTTATCAAAAATATGAAAAGTGAGTGTTATGGGGGTATGAAGATAGAGTAAAGCCTTTTAGTACTTTTATAGAAATATAATGACGCTGTCAATATAGTTCCTCAAACACAGAACTAAATAGTCCAGCAATTCTTGGCTGTATAGAACCACCAAACCTATTTGTACACCAATGTTCTGGAAATGGCCTGAATGACAGCTTACACAACAGGATGGATGGACCAAATGCCACAGAATCAAATTATAAATGAATGAAACTGTCAATTTTATGTTAATGAGATTTCATCCTGGGGCAGGGAAGGGCATATGTTAACGTTAGATAGCTATACAATCTAAATAATGTCTTTAAAGTTTTGTCTCTCTGAACTCTCAACAGAAAACTTTTTTTCTAAACGGACTTTTATATGATAATAGATGACAAATTTAGTACCACACAATCACTTAGAAACTTTATTTCAAAAAAATGGCCTAAAGGTCTTTGGCTGATGAGTTACTGTTTGACTTTACTTCTAGGCAATCAGTCAAAGCAAACTAAATCTCTGTCCAAACTGAGAGACAGTCAGACAGGGAGAGCTGAAGAGAGGTGAGACTGCCTAAGTCCCATCACTATTTCCAGGAAGGCTCTTCTGTATTCCCAAAACCTCTACTTTGATTCCTAATGTCAAAGCTGGCTTTGTTTTTTTTGTTTGTTTGTTTGTTTGTTTTGTTAAAAACAACATTTACACTATGTAGAAACAGTACTGTAAATCAAGGATTCCTTTTCTGGCAGTAATGTCCAGCAAAGCTTTCCCATAATCAAGCAAACCCACTAAGCCTATCTATGCTCAAACAGTCTGTCATTGACTTTCTAAGCAACTGGTTCTTCCAAGCCTTTTCTCAGGATCCACACATCAGGCACTCCTCTCTGTTCTCCAAAGAGCACACCATGGCTGCTGTGTTCCTCTCCTTCTCTTCTTCCTCCTTCAGTGCCTTTTCCTTATCTTTCAGCTTTTCCTTGTTCAGAGTGAACTGGATTGGATTAGCGGCAGGTCTTGTCCTTAAATAATACATCCCAGTCTTTAAACCCTACAAGGGAAGTAAACATAGCTATTAGGAAGAATTCCAGAAGAACACTAGACAGTCTTTGTTCAAAATAATTCCTATGTAATTAGTTATAAAACTAATTTTTAAAATCTTTAAATGTATTCTTATAATCAACTTAAACTCTTTTTTTAAACTTGTAATTTTACCTCCTCTACAAAACACCCTGAAAATACTTTAATAGATAGCTAAACCTAGGGTTTTCCATCCCTCAAATAGTATTGCCTCTTTAGAATGTCAAATAATTTTGGTTCATTGTATTCACTTTTACGTGTATTACTTGCAGGTCTATACAGAACATGCCTGTCTTAGTCTATAAACAGGAGATGAGACTGTTTCTGCAGAACACTATAAACACCTCAAAAGGGTAATCTTCCTGTCCAGGATTCCCAGGACAGACAGACAAAAGCATGTAAGTAAGAGAGTCAACCTGTAATTCCACAGGAGGCCTCTCACACGTCAAGACATAAGAATGGAAGGGAAAATAGAATACAGTGCTTTGCAGTTGGCTATGGTGTAAGCTGGCTCATGGGCTGGGACAAAGGTGGGAGCAATGAATGTTTCTGAAGTGGACTGACAGTGTGAAGCTACTCTGGAAATGGCAATAAGATGGTTTAGGACAGAGAGGTGAGTTGAAGAGGAAGAAAGGCTTATCAAACAGTATAAAGGGGCAGGAAGACTGTAAGAGGCAGAGGCCCTGACATTTAGAGTGAAACAGTGTCTCTGGATGCAAGCAAGTCATTGTTCTAGCATGGAGTTTATGAGCCCCCACCCTAGGATGGTTTCTTAAGAAGAGAAAGTCAACATTCCAGGGGCTGGTCCCACAACCAGAAGTGTATGGACAGTAAAAACTGGAGGTGGTGGATTACTTAAAAAAAAAAGAGAGACAGACAGACAGACAGAGACAGATGTGAGAGTTGAGAGTCATTAAGGGTGATTATGATCAAAACATATTGTACGAAATTCTGAAAGAGTAAAACTATCTAAAACAAAGGCTGGATGACGGCTCAGTAGTTTAAGAACACTTCCTACCCTTCTAGAGAACCTGAATGTTCAACTCCCAGCACCTATATCAGTTTACAACTGCTAAACAGAAACAAGAAATCCAGAGAGAAAGAAAACTACTCATGAGTTTTAACACTTCAAGTGAAAAAAACTTTGAGATAGCAATATATAAAAGGCAGCTAGCAGAAATGATTCCATTCTGAAATATTCCGAGCTGACAATTAAGTCCTCCTCAGCATGCTCAACCAACCTGCTTCCAACCATAGAAGTGCATACTGGTGAGTTTGCCATAGTTGGGCTCAGCAATATGGATGTTTAAAGACTGGCTTTGATCAATGAAAGCACCCCTCTCGGCTGCCATCTTGAGAACAGTCTTCTGAGAGATTTCCCACACGGTCTTATAGAGTTGCTTCAGGTCATCAGGAATTTCTGGTATGCTCTGGAAAAGGAAAACTATGTGCTGTTGTTGTTGTTTTAATTCCAATTAAAGAAAGCAATATGACTAACAGATTAATTATGCTTGCAATGAGGCTGGGTTGGATCTTCCTGCAGATCTGACATGGCTATGAGTTATTATCTGAATGCTTATAGTAAGTTAGCCCAAACTGCTTACCTGTTGCTTAGAAAGCCAATAAAATCTCATCTTACCAACCAAATATAAATGTGATGCAGTGATTTAAACATCCATCTTGAACTAGCTTATGGACAAAACAGTTACTAGTCTAGACATACTTAGGAAAGGAAGGGAAAATAGGTAAACTAAATGAAAGAAACACAAATAATCAGGACTTCACAGGGACCCGATCAAAGAAAGTGCTGAGATAAACTCCTTTAAATTGAATAAAGCCAGAAGGCCAGACTGTACTAAGAGTCAAAATAAATCAGGTTTTCTTAGGTCTACGGTGATCTGTATTAAGATACACAACCTGACTGATGCTACACTTTCTGCCATGAGAATCTGAAAGAGGGTAAGTTGCCAAGATGGCTAGTATTTAGCCAAGGCATCCATCTTGAGACCCGAATGCTTATGGGTCAAATGCAGTCATTTTATTGTTAAGTGCTACCTAACTACAGTCTACACTGTTGGTCTCAGTCCATGCTTTTTAAGTTGAACTCCAATTTCAAGTTTTAAGAAACGTAAGAATTCCTGACTTATTTACTTAGCAATAAATTCAACCCAAGCTTCAAGTTTTTAAAAGTTCCCAGGTTCTGCAGAAAAACTGGGAACTGGTGCTGTATCAGGAGAAAAACAATACAGACCACATAAAGATGTATGCAATTCTGGTACAACAATGCAGAGAGACAATAACAGAACCACGTCTATACCTGAATGGAGCCATTGCATGCAATAATCTGATTTTTCATCTCTTCATTCCACAAGCCCCGCTCAGTAAGATCTTTCAGTAAGTGAGGATTCACAATCTGATGAAAAAGCAGAAAACATGTAGAGAAATAAAATAACACTGGCACGACCTACAAAAGGGTCCCAGGCCTAGAGTCCAAAACAAATAAGACAGATAAATAACTTATTAGCTCCTCTAATAAACCCCATTGCTTTTACACAACTGAGGGGGACATTTCACCACACAAAGCTACAAGACCCTTAAGGTCTTGATGTCTATTATGAAGTAAACAATGTACTGTGATAATCGTTTTACAATGTATATATACATATATGTACATGTATCATGCATATATATACATATATACATATACATATATATATCAGGTTATCTATCTTGGATTTTTGCCAATCTTTTTTTGTTTGTTTTGTTTTTCAAGACAGGGTTTCTCTGTGTAGCCCTGGCTGCCCTGGAACTCACTCTGTAGATGAGGTTGGCCTCAAACTCAGAAATCTACTTGCCTCTGCCTCCCAAGCACTGAGATTAAAGGCGTGCACCACCACTGCCCAGCGCCACGCCAATCATATTTTTAATAACACTAAAAAATATTCTTAAGGATTTGATTGTATGTGTGTATATATCCAGACAAATCAAATCCCTTGAAGCTGGGATTATAGGTGGAGTCTTCCAGTGTGGGAGATGAGAGCCAAACTTTGGTCTTCTGCAAGACTAGCACATGTTCTTATACTCCAAGGGTACCTGCACGTACATTCCCACTGACACACAGGTGCATGCACACGCGCATACACACGCACACAATAAAACACATCTTTAGTTCAGCTATTAAAGGTTAGATGCCACCCCACGACTTGAGTTTTCTCCCTGGAACTCACATGGCAGAAGGACAGAACTCCCAAGAGCTGTCCTCTGTCCATGGCATGAGCATGCCGTTCCCACCCAAACAAAAAGTGTTTTAAAAAGCTAAAGGAAAATGACATTTGCAAAGAAAAGAAACAGCACTGTCTAAGCCAAGTAAGTTTATATAGACTGATTCTTCTTTGGTTTTCTAAAGCCACCGGCCAAACAATAAATACTTGAGTAAAATTAACTAGAAATGCAACTTCCCTATACCTCACAAAAACTTATTTCAGGACACCTTAAGTCCACAGTTTTGTTTGTTTATTTTAATCAGTGCCTTCTGCTTCAGTTTCCCAAGTGCTGGAATTATAAATACAGACCACCATGTCCGAGTAATAATACTTCTATGAACACCTGTACTATCCCAGCCGAAGGAAGCATGTGAAGTAGCAAATGGAAACACCATGCAGCAAGTGGCGAAACACACCTATAACCCAAGTGTACAGAAAGCAGAGGCAGGAGGATCACTCAGTAGGCAAGTAGGAAGCCAGCCTGATCTTCATAGTAAGGCTTTTCCAAAAAGCAAAAGCTAGGTGGTAGCAGGGCACACATTTAGTCTCAGCACTCAGGAGGCAGAGGCAAATGGATCTCTGTAGTTCAATGCCAGCCTGGTCTACAAAGTGAGTTCCAGGACAGCCAGGGATGTTATGCAAAGAAACCCTATCTTAACTACCCTGCCCCAGTTTTAGCCACACGTTGACTCTGATTCAGCCAGGCATCATGATGCACACCTGTAATCCCAGCACCTGAGAACTGGAGAAAGAATGATCTGTTTGAGGCTATCCTTAGCTACATGATAAGCTTGAGGCCAGACAGGTCTACTTGAGACTGTTTCAAACAAACAGAATGGTTATTTTTATACTGTACGTTAGTTATTTAAGCAGATTATGAGTAGGCTTTCAATCTCAGCTTTCAGAAGAACTTCTATAAATCTGGTTATAAACTTCTCACCTGAAATTCTCCCGACAAGACTCTTCGAGTGTAGATGTTACTGGTGTAAGGCTCAATGGACTCATTATTCCCCAGAATCTGAGCCGTTGAAGCAGTAGGCATTGGAGCAATAAGCAAACTGTTTCTTATACCATACCTTTTAAAAAAGAGAGAGAAATTATTAGAGATTCATGCTAGAGCTATAGTCTGCCAAGAAGGAGACTTGGCAGACTGGCCACTTGCTATAGACAGACACTGGGAGTACCATCGCAGAGGCATTTAACTCACATACTGACGTCATTAAACTCCAGTAGGATACAGTCCACAGCATTGATGCCAAGGCTCCAACAGAACCAGCACAATTTTAATTGCTAGCAAGCCTTAAAGTCCCCACTGATGCCACTTAGGAGCCACACAGAGCACTCAATGCACTATTTTGCCCAAGGAAACTGAACTCAGTCCTGAGCAGCTCATCTGAATCAAGGCACATTCATTCACCCCCACTCATCTCCTCTGTGTGCCTCTATGACCACCAGCCCCTTTGTAAAACAATGCTGTGAATACAGTCAGGATTAGTCATGTCTGACTATAACTCTCCATATCCTGTGTAAAGGGCACATTACCCTCAGAGAAAAACCAGACTTCACCTACTACCAATTCTTAGTTTTTAAAAAGTTAATTTTTTCATTTTTAAGTACTAAGAGTATTTAAAGAAAAATATACTATTGAACATTCTTAGAAATCTCCACAGCTTAGCCTAAGAGCTACCAATTCCAGAGCCTGCAAGATGGTTCAGTGGGTAAAGGTATTTGTCATCTAGCCTGATAACCTGAGTTCAATATATAAAAAGTATATATTGTTCAACATGGTAGGAGAGAATCAACTCCTTCAAGCTGCCCTCTGAACTCCACAGGTGCACCACTATACAAACATACATACACACAATAAATAAATATTAAAATTTAAAAAATGTATAGAGACCAATACCATAGCATATTTCTGAGCAGGTGGGCAATGAATACAAATGTCAACACAAATATTGTTCATTAAGCAATTCCAGTGACTACCACATACTTTGATTGTATTGCTTGTATTAGTTAAGTTCCTCTAATACAGACAGCCTATCTTTCCTACATTCTACACTTACAGACCCATATGATGCACAGCATTGAGCCTCAGGTCCTGAGCAGGTTTGACCAACCAGATTCAAAGCCTCAGTCACCTTCTAGATCTAAGGTATCAGTTATCTCACGTCTTCCCCATCTGTAAATCCCAACCATATTTATAAATAGGAAAACATTTTCAAGTCATACTTGCCTGATCCAAATTATAAAATCATCTGTAATTGCTAAAACATTAAGAAAATGTACCTGTACTAAAAGACCTCTTAAACCAAAACACCAAAAAGTCTCAGAATATGCCCCACTCAATCATATTTACATGACAAAACTGTATGTATATGTACGTGAATGTATACACGTATATGGAAGAGGTCTAGAAAAACATCATCAACAAGGCTTATCTCTGGGAAAACAAGTTAGGTCTCTGACTGTTTTGTGAAGCAAGCATCTGGCAGAAATATAAAGCACAAATTTTTATCTTCTATTTTATATCAGTATTTAGGCCAGAGCTATATAGTAAGACACTGTTTAACACACACACACACACACACACACACACACACACACACACACACACACTTAAAGCAATGAATAAAAGAATAAAAACTTTTTTAAAAAGAAGACCTATTTGGGCTAGGTAGTGATGGCACATGCCTTTAATCCCATCACTTGGGAGGCAAAGGCAGGAGGATCTCTGAGTTTGAGGCCAGCCTGGTCTATATAATGAGTTCCAGGACAGCCAGAGCTATATAGTAAGACACTACCTAAAAAAACCCAAAATAAAACAAAATAAAAAATTGACTAGCATGGGTACTCATCTCCTCATATAACATCAACGCATACTGAAATGCCTACTGTGTATTGAAAGGCTTTTACTATGCCAAACAACTTTCATGTTACTATTTTCTTACACTTTCCAAAGCCATTTCTGTGATAGGTCATTTTAGCCCCATTTCAGAAGACAATTTCAAGTTTCAGAAATTTTACACTAGCATATCCAACTACCAAAGAGCCAGGGAGCCCAGTCTCCTGGCTTCCATGATACTATACATCACTACTTACTTTGCAATCTTCTCCTTGAGAAGTTTCCAGTCCCACAGGTCTGTAGGAATAACATTCCACATATCATATTGAAGAATCTAAGAAATAAATATTCCACATTTATGATGTTACTCTGGGACAACTTAAAACAATGACCAAAAAATGTTTTTTAAAATAACTAATTGCTATATCCCCACATTCCAGCAACTGTATCTTGTAGTCAACACACTAAGGAATCCCAGTTCCAGAGTCTCCTGGACACAATCCAGCTCCAGAGTCTCCTGGACACAGGTCCATTAAGCACATTGTTCAGAAGCAGCCTAGGACCTTCTCTCAGCCACATTCCTGCAGATCTACACACTAGGAAATCTTAACACTCATGAAAAATTTTAAGAGATGCATTCCTGATCTTTGCTTCTTTGGATCTGTTTATTTGGCCGAGAATACCAAATTTCAAATAATCATATATTAGATTTTCTATTTATCAGAATAAACTTCAAAACTAAATCTTTATAAAGAAAAAACAAGGGCTGGAAAGATGCCTCAGCGGTTAAGAGCACTGACTTCTTCCAGAGGACCTGAGTTCAATTCCCAGCAACCACATGGTGGCTCACAACCATCTGTAATAAGATCCGATGTCCTCTTCTGGTGAGTCTGAAGACAGTGTGCTCACATATATAAAATAATCGCCGGGCGGTGGTGGCGCACGCCTTTAATCCCAGCGCTTGGGAGGCAGAGGCAGGCGGATTTCTGAGTTTGAGGCCAGCCTGGTCTACAGAGTGAGTTCCAGGACAGCCAGGACTACACAGAGAAACCCTGTCTGGAAAAACCAAAAAAAATCTTAAAAAAAAAAAAAAAAAAAAAAAAAGGAAGGGACGATGGAAGTCAATTCTAAGAGGGCTCCCTGACTCCAGTCCCTGGTGTCACAAACCATGAATATCTATCTCTTCTACTGGTCTACTAGTATGAACAGGTTTTGGGAATGTCATAAATCTCAGAGTCTCTTGCAAAACAGTGATTGCTGGATTTAGGGTGCACTTGAATAAATCTAGGCCTTAAAAACCCCAAACAATCCCATTTCAAGGTCCTTAACTACATATGCAAAGACCCGTTCATAACCCAATACACACTCCCAGGTTCCAGGGAGGAGGGCCGTTATTCAGCCCATTACTGGTACTCACAGGCAAAAGAAAACTTCAACATATACTTACACCTTTGCTGACTGGAGATCCCTCATACGTTTCATAGGGGCCATATTCCTTGGCTAGTTCACAGCTGGCTTCCAGGGCTCCATAGTAAATGGTTTCAAAGATTTGCTTGTTTAATAACTGGGCTTCTGGGCTCTCAAAGGGATACCTCATCAGGATGAAAGCATCTGCTAGACCTTGCACTCCAATACCAATGGGTCGATGGCGTTTATTTGATAAGTGTGCCTTTGTGCCAAAATATTTAGGAAAAAAAGAAAAGAAAACATCACTGAACTCACAAGGCCACATTCTACACTAATACACAACCTCTTCATTTTCCTTTTCTCACAGCGCTCTGAGGACATCCTCCAGTCCAAGACAAATGTCCTCCACCTCAGATTCAATAATGACCAGTAAGCAGAGAAATCCATACCTCTGGAATCGGGTAGTAGTTTATATCAATTATTTTATTCAGATTTCGGACAATGACTTTAGTGACTTCTGCCAGTTTCTGAAAGTCATACGTATGTTCTGGTGTGACATACATATTCAGAGCCAGAGAAGCCAAGTTACAAACTGCAACCTGCAATACAAAGAAAGGTGTCAGAATCACACACTTCTGATTTCTTCTTCCTGTATCAGTGAGATCACTAGAGCCTTTGGAACTATCAGATATGAAAACTTACAACCACCCCTAACACAAATGCTGAGGACCAAACTCAAGGCACTTATTAGTCTTTACTGGGAAACCTCTTTACAACTAAGCTAAATCCCCAACCCCTAAAGTCAGTGTTTCCCATCACTCATCAGTGCGCTTCTACCACACCCCACTGACTCTACTTCTCTGCTGTCAGTCATATGAGCTGCACCATTCAGAATACTGAAATAGGTTTTTTTTTTTTTTTTTTGGTTTCTCTGTGCAGTCCTGGCTGTCCTGGAACTCATTTTAGAGCTGAGGCTGGCCTCGAACTCAGAGATCTGCCTGCCTCTGCTCTGGGATTAGAGGTGTGTGCAACCACCATCCAGCTCTTAACTGTACTCCCTGGTGCAGTAATCCATTCTCCACCCTCCCAGGAGGAGAAATTACTATTTTTAAAATGCAGCTTAGTTAACATAACTCTGCCACATAATTTTTTTTTTCAGTGCTGGGGAACAAAATTCCCTTCACCCACTTCAAGTAACCACTGGGATCAGTGAGGGAGTCACAAGCAGTAACCACCTCTACAGTCCCTCAGTGTGCTATGCAGTTTCTCCACCTACCTCATCTTTACTGGTGTACTCCACTATTTCTGTACACAGGTTGCTGCATTTGATGGTTCCCAGGTTCTGCTGGTTGCTCTTCCGGTTACAGGAGTCTTTGTAGAGCATGTATGGGGTGCCCGTCTCTGTCTGAGACTCAATGATGGCGTACCAGAGCTGCTGAGCTTTCACGACTTTTCGGACACGACCCTGCTTCTCATAACTCAAAGACAAAGCTAGTATTATTTCAATATTCACTCCCTAGGAATACATTAAAATACAAAACTATGCAAATTCTCAAAGCTTTACTAGTGGGAAAAAAATAACATTCATTTTTTTTAGAAGGTTGGTTCTATTTACTTGTGTGTCTGTGTAAGTCTGTTCGTGAGTGCTGTGACTAAGCATGCCTGTGGCAGCCAGAGCTGCATTACTGGCATTTCCAGGATGTCTGGCTTGTTATCTAGTTATCTGAAATCTAAATCAGGGCCTCAGCTAAGACCACAGAAAACCAGACAATTTTAGATTCCTTCCAATGATCCCTGACCCCACCAAATCAATACTACTGCTTTTCACAATAAAAAGGAACAAAAACCATCATTAAGATTGGCAGCTGCTCACAGAGCCTCTGCCATGCAGCCTGTACCTACACTTTTGCTTTTCCTTCTGTTTTCTGGGCTTTCTTTCTCTAAAGTCGCTTCTCCTCCTACACGCAGCCACATACTGAATGTCACTGCTAAAGCTGCCTACTCTCTCAGACCCTAACCTAAAAGGGCATGCATGCCTTCTCTCTTCCTCTTTTATACCCCTCCCTGCAGTTGATAATATTTATAGCTTGCCTGCCCTCTTGTTTTTCTCAAACTCTAGTGAAACCATCCTTAAGCTTCAAAAAAGAAAAAAAAAGAAAAACAAAAACAAAATTTAGTACTGTGCTAATTTTAACTTGTGTGGCCTAGTTACTCGTGATTTATGTTACCAAAAGTACTATACTGGGGCCAGGAAGATGGCTCAGTAAGTAAGGATAGTTGCTGCCACACTTGATAACCCGAGTTTGATCCCTGGAACCTATACATTGGAACCAAAGAACCAATTCTTCCAAGTTGTCCCCTGACCTCCATATATGCACTATGGCACACTCATGCCCCAAACCCAAAATAATTAAATAAATGTAATTTTTAAAATAATAATAAAAATGTACTATATTATAAAATAATTCAGATAGTCTTTATCTCAGTTTTTATAAGAATCAGTTAAAAAATGCAAAGCACCAAAATTTTAAGAAGATAAATACTAATTTTGGTTAAAAAAAAAATCAAGAAATATCTAAAAAAAAAAAAAATCAAACTAATAATTATACTCTCTTCTAGTTACTTTCAAAGATTTCTAGAAATGAGCTAACAATTATATATTTTTCTGTTTTTCCAATTAGTAGGGATCAAACTCGATGCCAAGCAACATGGTAAGCAAGCTTTCTCAAGAGCCTTGTCCTTAGCGTGCACACTTCTGGTATTTGGATGCTGAGTGAGAGAAGTGTTGGCTGTGGTCCTTAGGACACTAGCAGCTTTCTCCTACCTCTCATATAACTTCTCGAACTCCTCTCCCCACACCTCGTCCAGACCAGGACACTCATTGGGACACATCAGTGACCAGTCCTGCAAAGGAGGAGTGCCAGCATAAGAGATGTCACCCAGCAGCCACAGCCCTTCCCACAACTGCAACAAGGGGCTGCCATGGAAATCTGCTGTCCAAGTCAGAGTGGGTGTGTGTGTGTGTGTCAAAAACTGTAGTTCTGCCTGCTTGCATGATCTTGTAAACACAGGTCAGGGGCCATCGACTCTCGAGAACACTTGCTGTCTGTAGCATCACACAGGTGAAAGACTGAAGAACAAAGCTTGTAAGAACCAGCTTCAAGGAGTCCTCTCACCTGGTTAGTCTCCACTCGCTTCATGAAGAGATCTGGGATCCAGAGTGCGAAGAAGAGATCCCGTGCTCGCTGTTCTTCCTTGCCGGTGTTCTTCTTCAGGTCGAGGAACTCAAAGATGTCTAAGTGCCACGGCTCCAGGTAAATAGCAAATGCCCCCGGGCGCTAAGGGTAAGCAAGTCAGCATGCTTTTTTTTTTTTTTGGGAGGGGGGGCGGCTGGGGGGGTTTGAGACAGGGTTTCTCTGTGTAGCCCTGGCTGTCCTGGAACTCACTCAGTAGACCAGGCTGGCCTCGAACTCAGAAATCCACCTGCCTCTGCCTCCCAAGTGCTGGGATTAAGTCAGCATTCTTATCCAAATCAAAATAAAACAAAGAAGCTTCGTATTTTGCAAAGCACTTTTATAATGTCTCCTTTCATCTTTACTATGATCAGTGAATTAAGTGAAATAAGTAAAAGTATCAAAAAAGTAAACTATTAATATTTTTCATAAATTTTAAGAGTAGAACAGAAATGACAAAGAGAAAACTTGGGGGCTGGAGAGATGGCTCAGCAGTTAAGACCACTTGCTGGTTACAGTTCAGCTCCCAGCACCCACATTCACAACTGCCCATAACTCCACTGCCAGATCTGACATCCTCTTCTGGCCTCCAGAACTCTAGAACTCAGGTCCTAGCTAAGTTACCAGCACCAACAGTGGGTGTCTCACAACCACTCCAGCTCCAGAGGCCTTTTTCTGGTCTCTAGGACCAACCACAAGCACATGCTCACACTCAAAGATCATACATACTAATCATATTAATAAGAACAAAATAAATCTTTAGAAACAAAGTAAAACAATATACAACTGAACCAAGTTTTATAGCTAAAGACTTAATTCTGATTCCCAGCCCTTGTCATTAACAAAGTATACCTTGTTTCCACCTTGATCCACATAACGAGCTGTGTTGTTATATACTCTCAGCATTGGCACAAGGCCATTAGAATTGCCATTAGTCTGAAAGAAAGGACAAAAATAAAGGCACCTGAATAAGACACATGGCTCAGGCAAGGAAATAAACAGAACAGCCCAAAAGTAAAAACTTTTCCTGATCTTCTGTTCAAAACAGTGCCAGCCATCCTGAGCAGACATCTGTGAAGTTCGACCTGCTTGGCATTCCCACCTCAGCAATGAAAACACAATACCCAACATAAGAAACAACAAAATAGTGTTATATAAGTTATATAAGTTAAATGCTTAGCTACTTTACAACAACAATACCTTATAATGAGATATAATACATCAACAAAACAAAACAAAACAAAACACCCAAAACCAAGGTAGCT
Source organism: Rhabdomys pumilio (assembly GCA_030674055.1). Taxonomy (NCBI): domain Eukaryota; kingdom Metazoa; phylum Chordata; class Mammalia; order Rodentia; family Muridae; genus Rhabdomys; species Rhabdomys pumilio. The sequence goes on along the minus strand of JANHMN010000003.1, from coordinate 93,414,153 downwards.
AAATTTGAGCTCTGCAATCTAATGGCCATTATTAGATTAAAGATATACTTTGGGAGCCAGGCACGGTGACATACATCTTTAATCAGGAGGCAGAAGCAGAGGCAGGCTGATCTCTGAGATTTCCAGGCCAACCTGGTCTACAGAGTGAATTCCAGAACAACCAGGACTACACAGAAAAATCTTGTTTCAAAAATCAAAGAAAGATATACTTTGGCTACCATAAAAGAAAACAAAAACACACTATGATAGCACCTCTCCCCCTAAAGAATTCAAGGCAACATAATAAAAATGATGTTATGCTGTCGACATACCAAGATAACAAAACGGAGACTCAGCAATGAATGGATCATAGAACGAGGCTAAGCAAACAGTGCTATGGCTGGAAAATACCTTTCCAATTCTTTAATCTTTCTAACTCCCAAGGTAAATCTGTGAAAGAGTCTGAAAAGATAAGTGAGCTGTGGCTCACTCTACAAGTTTAGATGACAGACAGACAGACAGACAGACAGACAGACAGATAAAGAGAAAGAGAGAGGCAGGCAGAAAGACAGAGAGAAGGAGAAAGAGAAAGAGAGAAAGGCAGGAAGACAGAGAGACAGACAGAGAGAGAGACAAAGAGAAAGAAAGAGAGGCAGGCAGACAGAGACAGAGAGACAGACATGAGGTAGGTAGATCCCTGAGTTCAAGGCCAGCTTCGTCTACAGAGTGAGTTCCAGGACAAGCAGGGTTACACAGAGAAACCCTGTCTCAAAAAACATAAACAAACAAAATGGACAAATATTCATACACAAAATATTACAGATATTAAAAACAAAAGACACATTACACTCCTACACACCCCAATACATCACAGGACAATTTCCTTGGGAATCTGACTCCATAGGGTTTACTATTTTTGCACAGTGCACACAAAAATACTGATATAACTCCCTCTAGGACATGCTGCCAGGAGGTAAAAGATACAATATGCAAATCCAAGCCTTGCACAAACTATCACCTTGCTTTCCAATGTCTAGAGCTTGAATCCCAGCTCTACCACACAGGAAGTAACTGATCCAGAACGAAACTTAACTTGGAAGCTTCACTTTCTTCATGTGAAGAATGAAAATACTGATGCCTAGATTATTGTAAGGAACAAAGTTGCTAGCATGTGTCTGGATTGACGGCTATCTCCTAGGCTATAGTAAGTAAAATGAGTAATTCCTATAAAATATATAACAAACTTGTCTCAAAACAACAACAACAACAACAACAACAAGATGGCTATTATTACTGCTTTAAAAAAATCATAATTCTAAAATCTGAGCTAAAAAATATTGCAGAGATCATCTCACACAGCCTAACCCTCCAATACAACAGAGGAAGCAAGAAGCAAAATGCCTCCCGCCCATTCACACCAATAGGTGGTATTAACAGAAGCCCAAGCCTCCCAAGCACTAGCGTCACAACAGTGTGCCCTCTGGATCACACATATGAATGGTATTAAAGGTCTTACAGCTTAACACTTACCCCAGCGATGTAGCTACCAGTAGCCCGAATACAACTCACAGCAACACCAATTCCCCCAGCAGACTTAGAAATCAAGGCACACTGCTTCAGAGTGTCATAAATTCCTTCAATGCTGTCATCTTTCATACTCAAAAGGAAACAGCTACAATGAGGAAAGAGGACAACAAAAGCAAGGAAGTCAGTGAGTGACAGAGTGATTAGATCATCTAGACAGTTACATCAGGCAACAAGAGATCCAGTCTGCAAAGTTCCTAAGTGTTTGTAGGAGATTGGAAAACACCTTTCACTGAATACAAAACATCAATACATTATTTTAAATTAAATTAATTGCTAACTACCTTAGACATTAAACCCAGAAGGAAGTCTTATAAGTAAGCCTAAAATATCAGCCTGGTTTTTACCAGGCTACTTACATGCCAGGATTCATTTTCTCAAACAAATTCTTAAATATACATCAGACTTTTCCAATTGTTAGTAAACCACCAAGAAAAAGAAAATTCCTTGGTTGTTTGTTTATTTAGTTTATTTGTTTTTGTTTTTGAGACAAGGACTCTCTACATATCACTGTCCTGAAACTCACTACATACCAGGCTGGTCTCAAACTCAGAGATCCCATCTGCCTCCAGAAGGCTGGGATTAAAATCAGGAACTAACAGGCCTAGCCTTAAAAAAAATGAAGGTTTTAAAAACAAAAAACAAAAAACAAATACCATATGGTCAGCCAATTCTTTGACATGTACATTAAAAATATAGTTCCCTTGGTCTTTTTTTGTTGTTGCTGTTTCTTTATTTGTTTGGGTTTGAAGGGTACTGGGTTTCAAGACAGGGTTTCTCTGTGTAGCCCTGGCTGTCTGGAACTTAATCTATAGACCAGGCTGGCCTTGAACACAGAGATCCCCCTGCCTCTGCCTTCCAGTGCTTCTTGTGCCGCACAGCCCAGCCTGCAGTCTTTCTTAAAAAGATGTTCTATTCACTTGAACTTTGGATCTATCTCTTTATGCTCACAATTCACTAACATTAGTCTACCAGGGTCTCTTTGTCATCTTGAATTAAATTATATTTGAGTGTTAAATCACTCAAATAGATTCTGTTTTTTATATTTATACTAAACTCATATTATTTATATATATTTATATTTTTATATTTTATTATATTTTATTAAATATTTTTATATTTATATTTAAACTCATATATTATTTATACTAAACTCATATCCAAGTATTTTGCCAAAATCTCCTTAATTCTAATTTGTCCATAGATACTTCTGAATTCTTTATGTAAAAATCATATCTGTGATCTTTATTCTTCCATTTTTCAATCACTTCAATTTCTTCTTACCTTACAACACCTCCTCAGACCTCCACTACCACACTAAAAGCAGTAATAGATCTAACAGTTTGGGGGGTTTGTTGTTTTAGATTTGTTTATTTTATGTTATGTGTATGAGTGTTTTGCTTGTATGAATATGACGCGTACCACATGCATGCCTGGTCAGAAGAAGACATCAATCCCTTAGAACTGAGTTATGGATGGTTTGTGAGGCATATAGGTGCTGGAGACTAAAAATAGGTTATCGACAAGAACCACAAATGCTCTTAACCTGAGTCATCTCTTTAAGCCCAGACCTAAGTTGTTACTGGTTATCTTTTATCAAATTAAAGAGGTTATTTTATACACCAATTTTGCTAATGAATTTCATTATAAAACAACAATAAGTTATATAAATGTTAACATAATGAGATATGTATATAGACACTGGCATACCCTTGACTTCCTGGGACACAGACTGTGATCCCTCTCACAGCTAAGGGTATCACCAGTAATCCTGTCATAAACTTATTCTGCCCATAAACTTAGAAACCAACCTGAATGCAGATTCAGAACATCACAAATTCTATCAGTTTAATTCCTATGTATCTTAGGAATCTGCATCTCTACTTTCACCTTCATAACCCTTTCATGATTCTTAAAACAAATTACTGCAGGCATCTTGTAACTAGCTCTCGGTACTTACTAATCATTTCACAGTGCTGAGAAGTCTTGGCCCAAAGGACTTGTGACTTGTGTATGCTAAGCATATAATCTATCTCTGAGCTATAGCCTTTTTTTTTTTTAAACAACTTTCTTGGAATATAAATGACATATAATTCCCTATCAAAAACATTCTGTTCAACAGCATCTAAAATATTCAGCTGTACAGATATCACCACAATCAACTGCATAAGGTTCTCACTTAACTGTATCTGCCCTCTTCCAATTTGTTTACCATAATAGTCAGATTGTTACAAAGTGCAAATTATTTAATCAGGGCAGGCAGTAATTGATGTTTTTGTTTGTTTTTAATGTGATAAACCACCTGGTTTTTTCTTATTTCCCTAGTCAAACCTTTTATAAAAGCAGTTTTAGGGGCTTAAGTGCATTAGCTAGTCTTCCAGAAGACCTGGGTTCAATTCCTAGCATCCACATGGTTAGCTTAAAACTAACACCAGTTCCAGAGATCTGACACCCTTTTCTGATCATGGACAATAGGCACACACATGGTGCACATATGTTCATGCAGACAAAACACTAATATACATAAATAATTTTTTTATAAAGAAAGCAACAGCAACAAAAAGCAACTACAAATGATACATGCCTAGACAGCTGTGGGCGGTTGGTCCCAGCATTGAAGAGAGTAGGCGAGGCATGAGTAAACCACTTCTCAGAAAGGAGGTTGTAGGTTTCAATTGCAGCATCAATATCTTCTTTGTGAATCCCCACGGATACTCTCATCAACATATGCTGTGGTCTTTCAGCCACTAAAAACAAAGCAGGAATTTCCAGATAATAGGACATGTCAGAATAATTAGTCTGAAACACATCTGAACAAAAAAATCTACAGCGAAAGAAACTTTAAAAAACTTTACAAACAAGCAAAACAATTATTTCAATTGTAATTTAGAGACATTAGTGCTTCTTACCATGTAAAAACGCCCAGAACCATAAGCTAAACAAATTTCTATTCTTTACAATTAAACAACAAAAGGTTATTTGGAAGGCTGCAAAATGGCTCAGTAGGTACAAGCACTTGTCGCTAAGGCTAATAACAACCTGAATTCAATCCCTGGCCTCCAATTTCCACACGTACATTATGGCTCAGTATCCCTCCCTCCCCAAACCCATGCACACAAATAAATAAATGTAACGAAGCTTTGTAATGTGTATAGGTGTTCTGCTTACATATGTATGTCTATGTACCATGTGCATGTCTTGTGCCCACAGACACAAGTTTGGATCCCCTAAACTGCTGTTAAACAACAGTTAGGAGGTGCCACATGAATGCTGAGAACTAAACCTGGGTCCTCTACAAGAGCAGCCAGTTTTCTTAACCACTGGGCCATCTCTTCAGCCACAAATGCAATAAATGCTTTAAAATGTTATTCAGAGTCTAAATAGAAATGTTAAGGCTAATAGTGCAAAGCTCTACATTTAAAATAATGAATAAAAATAACATACATTTCCATTTCTTACCTTTTCCATTGATCTTCAACAAATATGACCGTTCCAGTGTCTAGAGGAATAAAGCAGCCAAAGAATTTTCAAGTTTTTAAATACACAGTGGATATGTAACTCACAGTAAGGTGATCTGTTGAAATCTCTCAATCTTATCTTGTTTGTTTGTTTGTTTGTTTTTTGAGACAGGGTTTCTCTGTGTAGCCCTGGCTGTCCTAGAACTCACTCTGTAGACCAGGCTGGCCTCGAACTCAGAAATCTGCCTGCCCCTGCCTCTAATCTTATCATTTTAAATAAAAAGAATAACATTTACCATTTCTATCTCTGGTCTAGATCATTACCATGAAGCTGTTCTACTTTAGCAAAGATTACATGCCAGTTCTGGAAAAGGCCCACTTGCTTGCAACAATGTACAGCACTACAGGCTGCGATATGCAGCAGCAGCAGCAATATGTCCTAACATCTCTGAGTGCTTGTAAGAGACTAGAAAGTAACCCAAGAGACATAATTAATCTCCAAAGAGTATGTTGAATATTACCCCCATGCTGAGACTAAAACTGATTACATAGCTTACGAATAAAAAATGGGAGAGCCAGATACAGTTGGTCTTGTATAAACATCCCTGTCCTTAGTCACTGCATTACGTAAGCAACACAATATATTTAAACAAACACTTCACAGAGTAGAGAATCAATAATGATTGAGAAAACAGTAGAATGTGGAGTGATTGTGACACATTACCCATGTAATTTTAAAATAATCCAGATGCAATATTTGAAAAGTTCAAAAGCTATTAGTGAATAAGTTAATTTTGCTTATTTTAAAGTATCACCACTACCATAAGACTACCATAAGCCTACCATAACTATACCATAACCCTACCATAAGCAGGTGCATTCAAACTCAATCATCAACATAAACAAAATATTATAACTCCTGATGAAAAAGATACCCTCACATTTATTTACCTTAAAGCCAAAGTAGTTATAAGAGAAATCTCGGTCATAGATAATGGCAGAATTCAGGCGCTGAAGGGAATTAAAAAGAATCCATAATTAAAATAAGACTTACTTTCACAACTCCTAATGTTTTTAGCTAGCTCCTAATATAGGATAGCAATATAATATAATATAAATATAATATAATAATATAGGATACCAAATATGCTTCATACTAGTTAATATTAAAATATTGGTATAACATGCTAATTTATACTTTGTATTGTATGTATGTAGTTATTTATTTTTGAGACAGAAACTTGCTACGTATCCCTGAGTAGCCTGGACTCAGGAGACTGGCAGACTGGTCTTGAACTTGCACGGACAGTCCTGACTCTGCTTCCCAACTGTTAGGATCATAAGCATGTACCAACGTTTTCAGCTGCAAATTTCTAACATTGAGCCTAGTTTAAACTGAACAGAATAATATGTATTAAAGCAAACAGGAAGCAGCTTATAGGCTTTGGAAATTCATAGTCCTTTATCAGAGCTAAAATGAATTACTTTTGTGGCAGTAAAATATTATAGAATTGGTTATTATTAAAGAGCTCTGGAAGTTATAAAGCCATTTAGAAGAAAACAAAAGTAATTAGGTATGATCGTATCGGTCATACTATTATCTGAAACCTTCGGTCTTACTGTCAAACTCTGAAGGGCATTTTTGTAATCAAAACCAGGTATGGGCTGAGGATGAGCAAAGAACTGAAGTACTAGACTATAAGTATTTGCTTATTTTCCAATATTTATTTTTAGGTTCAGATTTTGTTACTGTTACCTGTTTTTAACATGTCTTCAAGACTATGACCAGGACAAGGTGTGGTGCTCACACCTGTAATCTCCACACTCACAAGTAGAAGCACAGAGGACTGCCACAGGTCCCAGGTCCACCAGGACTAAAAATTTAGATCTTGTGAAGAGGGCTGGTGGGATGGTTCGGTGGTTAAGAGCACAGGTGTTCTTTCAGAGGATGAGGGTTCAATTCCCTACACCCACATGGTAGCTCAGATCCATGCATAACTTTAATAGTCCCGGGGAATTTGAATCCAATACCCTCTTCTGGCCTCTGTGGGCACCAACCACACACATGGTGCGTATAAACATGCAAACAAAACATCCATACACATAAAAATAAAATCTAAAAAAAAACTTTAAAGAACCTATTACAAATAACATACAATGGTTGTTTTCTTTTAAGTTTCCTTAAGAGCTGACACATATTTAGAGAGCTAGACAACTAATTTATCTATTACAGAATGTAAAAATGAGTTTCAACTAAAAACCCTACATATCTGTCACACAAGGATAATGAGGTAAATAATGAGTTATAGGTCTAAGTGAAAACAGCGACAGTATGCCCAAATACTACACATACACACACACACACACACACACACACACACACACACACACACACAACTAAAAATTAAACCCCAAATGCATTTTGTTGTTGTTTTCATGACAGGGTTTCTCTGTGTCCTGACTGTCCTAGAACTTACTCTATAAAACAGGCTGGCCTGGAACACATAGAGATCTACCTGCCTCTGCCTCCTGAGTACTGGAATCAAAAAGCATTCACTACCACTGCCCAGCCTTAAATGCATTATTTGAGAAAAAAAAAAAAAAGAATTATAATTTTCCACCAGAAAGAAACTGTTGTACATACATCCTTATTGGCCATAACAATGTCAAGTGTTGAACTGGCCACCATGGGAGAATGTTTGCCGTTGTGCGGATTTATGTAGTTGTAGAGATCTTCCATCACATCTGAGGAACGATAAGATAAAAAACAAGTAAAGTCAAAACCACTTAATGGCTGTTTTAAAACAGTGGCTCTCAATCCTTGTTTAGTACCAACCCACTTCAGTACCTAGCAGAGAAAACACTCAACATAGCTCTGTGGAGTAACAATAGAAGAATATACACTATATACATAAAGAAAATATTCTTTCAAAGAAAATGAATGTTAGGCCTTACAGCTTATCAGTAATTCTCAAGTGACTCTGATACACAGCTAAAAAGGGAAAAAGGGAAATGCAGAAATTAGTCTCTTCTCACCACTTAGTTTTCTTTCTTTCTGTCTGTCTGTCTTTTTTTTTTTCTTTTTTCTTTTTAATTCTTTCAAAACAGAAACTTGGGTCAGCAAAATGGCTTAACAGAAAAAGTATCTGCTGCCAAACCAGATGACTTTCGATAGTTCCACCCCAGGGACCACCTTCCACAAGTCGTCCTTTGACCTTTACACATACTGTGGTTCACATTTGTCCACACACATACAAACACACAAAACAAAAACACATGCCTTAAAATGAATATCAAAGTTTAAAAAGGACAGAAACTCAAAAGACAGTATGATGACCTATGCCGGCAATCCTAGAACTTGGATAGTCAACAGAATCAAGAGTTCAAGGCCAGCTTTGGACACAAACTGAGTCTGCAGCCAAGCCCAGGTTACATGAGACTGTGTCTCAACACAATATAAGCACGCACGCACACATGCTCTTTCACTAGGCAGGTCAGCTATGTGGAGAAACAGAAAGTTCTAGTTCCCATGCTGCCCCTAAATTGTATACTAATTTTTAAAATAAGATGTAATCTTTGAAATTTACATAATTGTTATTCCTATAACTTTATGACACTATTAAATTCTTTCTAATGTTTTTACTCCAGACGTACCACTGAACACTTTCTTTGTCTCTTTGTGCAAGTTAGAGACAGCAATCCTTGCTGCCAGGATGGCATAGTCAGGGTGCTTTGTAGTCAAGGTCGCAGCTGTCTCAGCAGCCAGGGTGTCCAGTTCCACAGTGGTGACCCCACTATATAGGCCTTGAATTACTTTCATGGTGATCTGAGCCTACAAAAATAAAACATAGTTATTCGAGCTTTCCTAAGAAACAATAGTCTCCTTAGAAGCATAGTTAAGGCAAGTAAAGTTATAAAATATAATCTCATCTAAAATACATTAGCCCAAGGGTTAGTGTCACTTTTTTTTTTTTCCCTGAGACAGGGTTTCTCTGTGTAGCCCTGGCTATCCTGGAACTCACTCTGTAGACCAGGCTAGCCTCGAACTCAGAAATCTGCCTGCCTTTGCCTCCCAAGTGCTCTGAGGAGATATCTGTAGGCAGTTAATGGTTACAGGAGTCTTATTCCTCGGTGACCCAATCACTGGTAAGGTGCCTTTACTCTATCAAGTAAATTAACTCCAGACCAGTGCTCATACAACAGCTCTAAGTAACTGAAGTGGGGCAGACGGGGACACAGACACACACTCACATACAAAAACAAAGCACTAAGAGACATAGGGAGAAGAGGGCTGTAGGAAGGAGATAAGAGGCCACTGAAGAAAATGACAAAAGTACATTTTATATACCTATGTATAAAACTGTTAGAAAATCTTAAAAGTTAAATGAATAAGATACATAACACCCTTAATTCCAGATGATGGTATATAAAACTAATTTCTATATCATGTGGCTAAATAACAATAAATAAGATGCCTGGACAGTAGTCACACCAATTGTCCCCTCTTTGTTCACATTCTGAGTTCTCCAAAAAGTGAGAACTTGAAGGACAGATCAAAATTATGAAAAGTCTCAGGCAATAAATTCACATTTAACCCTAAAGTATAATAGTTAAGTGAGGGGCTAGAGATAAGAGACAAAAACCACATGAAGCAAAGAACCCATGATATATACTGTATTTTACTTACAGGATCAACGAAGTCCATATTGAGTCCATAACAGAGTTTCTGGATTCGTGATGTAATTTTGTCAAACATAACTCGCTCTTGGCGGCCATCTAAAGAATCAAATCAGTTAGCATTAGCAGTTATTAAGATGGCAATACCAAAGAATCAGGTGTCTTCAGCTTTCAAAACTGTCCAAAATGAAATGCTTATTAAGAGATTGTCTTTGGGGTCTGCAGAGACTGCTCAGTGGTTAATCTTGTCTATTTGGATTAAAAGTCTTTGTCTACTGGATTAAAAGCCACCTATGGTAGAGGAGGCAGACCTCTTGAGTTTGAGGCCAGCCTGATCTACACAGAGTAAGTTCCAGACCAGTCAGAGAAACCCTGTCCCAAGAAGCAAACAACCAAAAGACCCCTCCCAAAAAACGCAGAGGCAGGAGAGATACCACACTCCCACTCAGAAAAGTCCAGAAAAAGGACAGGTGTTCAAAAAATGAAGTGTCCACGGTCTTTTCTCTCCTTATTTCCTCCTACACCAGATCACCGACTCTGTGATTTTTGTTTGTTTGTTGTTTTGTTTAAGAAATGAAGAAAGACACAGGGTTATTATGGGCTATGGGTTTCAATTCTAACCTCACCAACCACTAGCCGGGGTGGGATGGGGGTGTAGAGGTGCTTTTTCTGTCTTTGCAACCTCTTCTGTAAAATGGAACCAAAAGCAGCTAGCTACCTCTGAGGGTGGCGACAAGGAGTAACAGTGCTCAGAAACAAGCTCAGACTGGATAGGAGTAAGCCTGGAAGGCAGCACAAAGGTCAAGAGGATGGAGACAGACTGAGCAGACACAGGCCCAGCTGACAGACAGGGCGGGAAGCCACGGCGGGAAGAAGGGCGGGAAGCGGTGAAGCGCCGGGGATCCGGCGGGCCGGCTAGAGTAACCGCTGGGCACTCAGCAGCTGGGGTCCCCTCTCCCCTCCTCATCCCCATGGACCCCTCACCTCGCTTGATCACATGCATCGCCGCTAGAAGCTGAAGTGCTGAGGGTTCGAGACCAGTTAGCGGCTCCGAGACGAAGACGCGACAGAGACGACTGTCAAATGTGAAGGGCTGGGCTCCTAGAGGCTGCTCGGACCGAGGGACTGAAGCTGCGCGACAGACCGCACTTTCTTCACCAGAAGAGACGAACCAAATTACGAACTCCTTCCCGCTCCCGCCACCCGTGACGTACAGAGCAACGCGACGGAATTAGAATGACGTTCTTGACGTTTCAACGCCCGGAGTTGAATGGGCGGAAACTGAGCAGTAGAAAATCAGCCTGTCCGTCCCTTGGCCGCCATTTTGAGTGTGGGCAAAGCCCAGAAGACTGTGCTTCTCTCCACCACATTGGGTGAAAGCGGACCTGGCGGGAACCGAGTTCTCCTGCCGCCATATTGGGTGTGGGCAAAGCAAATCTCCCACGAGTATTTTTTATTTCATAACAAAAAGTAACCATCCAAACATCCAGAACACCTTTTTTCTTCTTCTTCTTCCCCTCCTCTCTCTCTCTCTCCCTCCATCCCTCCCTCTTTCTCTCTCTCTTCTTCCCCCTCCCCCTCCCTCCCTCTCCTTCTCCCTCTCTCTCTCTTTGTGCTATTCTACATTATAGAAACCCCAAGATTTTCCTCTGATTTGCACTAAAGCCTACAACCCGCAAATAAGCAGATAGGACGTTCGTGTCTCTTAGGTCTACACTCCTGAATTAAAGAGTGGGGCTAGACCAAAGGTATTTGGATTTTAGCCTTACAGAAACAGGGTTACTGCGAAACCCTTACGGAGGTCCATCCACTTGCTTGTACAGTTTTGTGGATGGTGGTAAAGATAGATCAGCAATAAGGTGGTTGTCGCCTTGAGGTGGTATAGCATTGGTAACCAAACACATAAATAAGCGAAAACAGCCACACATTATGCAAAGACCAAGACACCTGCGAATTCTCAGTCCTAAGGGACATCTTCATCAAATTCCTCCCCTGATAACTCAAGGAGACCCACAGAAGAGGAGGAAGAAAGTGTTAAGAGCCTAGGAGGATGGAAGACATCAAAGAATCGAGTTCCTCTAAGTTCATATAAACTCAGAAGACTGAGGCAGCATGCCCAGGGCCTGCCTGGCTTCCAGCTTAGTGTGTTTATGGGATTCCTTAGTGTGCAAACAAGTGGATCTCTGACTCTTGTTCCTCCTCTTGGGCTCTTTCCTTCTGTTGGTTTTGTTCAATACTGATACACGAGCTAGTTTTCTTTTATTATATTTTATTATTATCCCTTAGAAGTCTGTTTCTTTTCTAACAAGAGACAAAAAGGGACAGGAACCAGATGGGGAGGATCTGGGAAGAGAGAAGGGAAAATATAATCAGGATATGTTATGTGAGGGGGGGGGGGAATCCATTTTCAATAAAAGGCAGGGGGAGGCTAGGTGAAAATAAAAGAAGCCGGGCGGTGATGGCGCACGCCTTTAATCCCAGCACTTGGGAGGCAGAGGCAGGAGGATTTCTGAGTTCAAGGCCAGCCTGGTCTACAGAGTGAATTCCAGGACAGCCAGGACTACACAGAGAAACCTGTCTCGAAAAAACCAAAAAAAATAAAAAAAATAAAGAATAGTGAAAGTCCTATTTTAAACCTATTCAAGATGAATATAAAAACTAATTTGGGTCATACAAACTGATCTTCATAAAATAATGTATATGGCATTCTTTTGCTAAAACCCTTCATTTGTTCCTTGCACCCTCCAGAAGCGGTCCATTTCCACCTACTACTGACACATCATAGGAAATCCTACATGAAGCCAGAGGACCGGGGTTATCCAGGGGGAAAAATATGATACAGGTACGCAAATTGTTACTCAGATGTTAGGGGAAAAATATATTATTTGCTAGAAAATGGAACTGGAGGTCATCATAATAAGCCAAGCTCATAGAGACAAATATTTCATTTTTTTTCTAATCTGGAACCCAGACCTAAAAAATAAAAACAAACAAAATAACCCCAAACTTGGGCCAACTGCCAAAACTCTAGATCAGTACCTAGCCCAGTTGTTATCAGAGAGGATTCCTTCTGCAGCTTATGGGAGCAGCTGTAAAAATCTATAGTCAAACATTAGACAGAGAAAGAGAGCCCAAACTGGAGATCTCCATAGATCTCTCCCTTGAGAGCTTAGAGAAAGAACTGTAGGAGCTACAAGTATGGAGGACACCAGGAGAACACGGCTCACTGAATCAACTAAGCAGCCTCATAGGGACTCACAAAGACTGAAGCAGAAATCACAAGGCTCTGTGCTAGGTCCTCTTCATGCATGTTATGTTTGTTAGGTTTTGTGAGGCTCCTTGCAGTGGTAGTAGGGGAGTATCTGACTCTTCCATCTGCTCTTTTGACCCTTTTCCTGCTACCGGGTTGCCTTGCACAACCTTGATATGTGGGTTTGTACCTAGTTTTGTACCTTGAATCTTGTTATGCTTGATATCCCTGGGAGGTGTACTCTTTTCTGAAGGGAAATGGAGGAGGTTTGCATGGGGGAGAGGGAAGTTAGGGGGAGAATGAGAGGAGTGGAGAGAGGGGAAACTGCAGTCTAGATATATTGTATGAAAGAGTACACAATAGGGCTAAAGAGATGGCTCAGTGGTTAAGAGCACTGGCTGCTTTTCCAGAGGTCCTGATTTCAATTCCCAGCAACCACATGGTGGCTCACAACCATCTGTAATGGGATCTGATGCCCTCTTCTGGTGTGTCTGAAGACAGCTACAATGTACTTATATACATAAAATACATAAATCTTTAAAAAAAAACAGTAAATAATAAAACTAAGAAAATGGTGTGGGGGAGACACTATTTGGAAAGAAGAGTATAAATAGGGTAAAAGTTTCTCCATTTTGTCTCAAATAAAGCCATCTTTGATTTCTACCCCATCCCTGAAAAATCCCATTGGAAAGCACCCAACCCTGTTCTAGAAATTCAGGGGCAAAAAGCTCCAGCCAACTGCATATTCTTGGCTCTTGTTAAACTGCTGGATTCCCCCTGCAACTACCAATCAGTATGTAGTTTTTCTGTGTCCTTTGTCTTTAAAAACTCCCTGTAACATGCATTCAAGGCTGCTCTGTGAGAAGTGTTTCTCTCCAGGCAGTCCTTGGCTTGCTTAATACAAACCCTCAGTTTGAACTTTGTTCAAGCTGAGGACCACTTGATGTAGCAGTGACTCCCATACTTGAATGGGCTAGGACCCTGGCAAAATTCAGAGATATTCTAAATTCTAAAGAGAGGCCCTTATCTCTATATGCTAATAGAACTGCTGAGAATTGAGCCAATTCAGGCTATCTAAAGATAATGATCACCTCCAACACCCAGAAGAGGCATGTCTCACTGACAAGGCTGCATACCTTCTTGCCTTTGACTCATAGTTTTCTATAAACTGTAATGACTACAAGCATGCTAGTGAAAAGGACTGAGTTATTTTTATCCCCAGTGACAAAAATATGAATAAATCCATTTCCCCTTACCAATTTGTCTCCTCATTTCTTTTGATATGCAGAGAAACCAAGATAATAGGTTTATGGACCTAAGAAAGAATGCAGTTGAGAGGAGGGGTGAATAATATCAAAGAAAACGCTATTTGAACATGCTATTCATGCATGGAGATGCCAATATAAACCTCAGTATTTTATTCAAAGACTGTATGCTTTAATTAAAAAAAAAAAAGGCAGGGTCATTAAGATGGTGGTAAAGCATTTACCACTGAGCCTGACGATCATAGTCTGACCCCCCAGGATACACACAGGAGAGAGCCAGCTCCTCCAAGTTGTCCTCTGACTTCCACACGAAGGCTATGGTACACACAGGCATGTAATAAGTGTTATTTTATTTTTTTCCATTTAAGATGGTCCAAAATAGTATTGCCAAGTGGGTAGAGTGGCATATATACAAGGGCAGATTCATTTGCATGATGAGTTCAAGGCCAGCTTGGAATACATAAGACCCTGACTCCAAAATCTTAAAAAAAAAAAAAAAAAAAAAAGACTGTCAGGTTTATTTAATAAAACTGAATGCCAAATATTGTGTAAGGCATGACCATACTAAAGCCTTCACCTAAAACTCAAATTTACCTAGAAAACAAAATTTTCTGTATTTTATTAGGTATCTCTCGACCAGAGAGCTTCCAGGTATGTACACTAGAGTTTCATTCACCCTCGGAAAATGAAGAATAGTCCCTTTATCCCTTTTATGTTTTTGTTGTCATTGTTTTTTGTTGGTTTGGGGTTTTTTTCCCAAGACAGGGTTTCTCTGTGTAGCCTTAACTGTCCTAAAACTCACTCTGTAGACCAGGCTGACCTCAAACACAGAGATCCATCTACCTCTGTCTCCCAAGTTGCTGGGATTAAAGGTGTGCACCACCACAGTCTACCCCTTTTATGTTTTCCAAAACACTAACTTATTTAGCTGGGCTATGTATTTAATGCTAAATACTGGCCCCCAAGGTCTGATTCCATCAGGGATGAGGAAATCCTATCAATAGCCTCTAGTTATAACCTGCCATGTTCTGCTTTCCTTGCTCTTCCTCTGATTGTCCAGCCCTCATGACCAGTTCTCACAGTCTCTTATCTCATGGTCTTCTCTCTTCACTTCTCTGTTCTTTCCTCCTCCTAGTCTCTGCCTCATATTCTCATGTACATCAAGTGATACTATGTAACCCTGCTCCTTAATTTAAAACTATTGGTTACATAAAGATGCCTACAGCCTATAGCTGGGAAAAAGAGAAGTAGGTGGAGCTTCAATTCCCTGGGCTTGGGATCTGAGGCAGAGACCAATGAGGAGGAAAGAGCAGAGACATGAAGAGAGAAGATACCATAGAATAAGGAACTGTGAAAACTGGCAATGAGGGCTGGCCAATTGGAGTAAGAGCAGCCAAAGCAGAAAATGGCAAGTTATAACTAGGGATTATTGACAGGGAAGTAGATAAAATAGCTTAGAGACCTGATATCTGCCCAGTTCTAGTGCTTTTAAGGCCATTATAAATCTATAGGCTTTGTGTCTTTTATCTGGGAACTAAATGATCTCAGGTGGGGTAGAAACCCCCAATTCTATTTATGACAACAGCCCAGTTTACAGAGCAAGTTCCAGGATAGCTAGGGCTACACAGAGAAAACTTGTCTGGGGGATGTGGGGGGAGAAAAGAAGAAAATGTATTTTTTGTACTCCTCCTTGTGCATGCACCACACATGTAGAAATTAGAGGACAACTTTCAGAGTTGGTTCTCTCCTTCTACCATGTGGGTCTCAAAGATAAACTCAAGTCTGTAAGGCTTGATGTCAAGTGCCCTAACTCACTTGTTCACCAACCTCGTAATCCTGTTTGTTAAGCCACAGGGACACAATAAGAGTCACAGCCAGAAAAAGTTAAAATCTCCTACATGCTTTATTGGACTTCAAAGAATCTTATGAAAATAACACAGAAAAACCCATGTGAGGGTGTCCAGGGGGCACCAAGGCAGTCTACAGCCTAGCACCCGCCTAAGACTAGCCCCAGCTGCACCCAACCCAGGCCCAAATTAGGAACTCAGGGTAAAGGCATGACAGAATGGGGCAGAGGGAAAAATACCTTTACAGCCATAGCAAAAACAGGTAAAGGAAAGAGTTGTCTGGAAGATGGGAGGTGTGGGGGGAGAAGTGGTCACACAGCAACCTTCACATACATATACCATCTTCCTTCTCCACCCCTTCCCCAAACCAATGGTGTCTGTTTTGAGCCTGTGGCCCAGGCTATGCAGTAACATGAAAATGGAGTCTGACAAAGGAAGGATGCTGTGCAGGCACTTGGGAAATTCAGGAGATTTACTTATTTTATTATTTATTTTTTACTCTAAAACTGTTTGTCTTTTGGTTCAAATACAACATCCTTGCCCAGGGCTCCACAAAAGCCCTATGTCATTACTGTGGCTCCCATAGCCAGGGGAGCCAGTTGTCCTGAGCCCCAGTAGTACTGACGCTTGAGGAGCTTCAGGGCAGCACCTCTTAAGAGATACACTCCTACAATATAGGGGAGCAGAGGTAAGAGGAAGGCAGATGTGGGCAGGGCAAAAGAGAAATGGCAACTGCCTTACAGCCCACAGCTTTGGCATCTACTCATCCTCCAATTAAGAGAAATCTCTCCCACCAATCCCAAGCCTGGTCTCTCTGAAACTCTGGTGACTTGTTCCCTGGGTGTGGTTCTACGCCCTGAATGGAGCCCTGGAGATCCGAATGAACTCCAGAGTGAGGTTCCCTCCAGTCCACCACACTTCCATAGGACAAAGCCCAGAGATCAGGACCTTGGCCCAGTCTGGGGTAAGCAGAATGATTGTGAGTAGGATGAACAGATCTGAGGTACAGGTGTCAGAAGTTACTCCTCCTATCTTCCCCACAACTGCTAGGAACGTTGGGGAGTAATGGGAGCCTGAAAGCAGGAGACAGAAACAAAAACCAAACCTCAAAACTGGGACAGCAGAGACAGAAGCTGGACCCCAAAAGTGGAGTGGGAACTGAGGGGACAGCAACTAAGACATGCACTGAAGTGGAGAGGGTGTGACAGCAGCAGCCCATGGTTGGAAGGGTTTCAGGGCAGGCAGGCCATGGTCAGTTAATAAATAATGATGAAGGACCAAGGATGAGCAGGGCAGGTATGTACAGTGCCCAGGCCCTTGGGCCAGCCCCTCCGTGCCCCACTCTAGGGGCCAGATATCTCAAAGAAAGGAAGGGAGGTGAAGGCAGAAGACCCAGGGAAGGACAGGCCATCTCAACACTACCACCCCATTCTGCCTACTTCTTAAGAGGCTTCTTAAAAATTTTGAGGGGAAATTTCTTCCTGCCTGGACTAGAGTCTGTCTCCTCACCAATAGAACCATTATCCTCCTCAGCCACAGCCTTCTTGCCAGCCAAGTGGGGAATTCGTGTGTTTCGGCTACCCTGCAGAGCTCGGTTGTCCCCAACTGGAGATGGTGTGTCTGGGTCTGGGGAACTGGGGCTATGAGAATGGGAAGAATCCAGAAGTGGGGAGCCACCAGGTGGGACTGAGGGGTTCAGCTCCATCAGGCTGTGGGCCTTGTCTAGGCCATGGTTTAGCGCCAGTAATGTCTTCTTGGCCAGAGCAGGGCTGTCAGGCAGTTTCTCCACCAGAGATCCTGGATGAACCCCCTCAATCAGCCGATGGCTGCCATTGGAAGGCATGGCATTGAGAGCCTCATCTGCAGCACGGCCCATCTGAGGAGGCTTGGGGGGCACACGCTGGCGGTCACTCATGTGGAGGGAGGACTCCGAATCGGAATGGGTCAAATCCCTGCAGATATAGGACAAAGAAGAAAAAGGAACATAGAATACAGGGAAATGGAAAAAAGGTGCAGAAGAGGGAAAATGTTGAGAAGGCAAAGATAGGCAGAAAAAAAATGAAGAAAAAGAAACAGGTAGCAGGGAAACGGGATAAGAAGAAAAGAGAAATGAGTAACAAAAGTTGAATAAATCATCAGGACAGGGTAAGAGGGGGGACAGAATCGGGAAACATGGACAGGTTGGAGAAGAAAAGGAGGAAAGTAGGTTTATGGAGGAAGCAAAGTGGGTAGAAATAGGAGAAAGAGAACAAGAACGAGAAGAGACAAACAAAAAGAAACAAAAACAAATGTCATTATATGGCATCATCATCAGGCAAACAGCTTTGCAA
This sequence comes from Rhabdomys pumilio, assembly GCA_030674055.1. Classification (NCBI taxonomy): domain Eukaryota; kingdom Metazoa; phylum Chordata; class Mammalia; order Rodentia; family Muridae; genus Rhabdomys; species Rhabdomys pumilio. Next base: position 93,395,763 of record JANHMN010000003.1, on the reverse strand, counting down.
TAGCTGGGTCTGGTCCCTACTGAATTCCAAGGTGCTACACTGATATAAACCACAGGCTCAAATTTCATAGGCATCCTCTTCAATGATCAGTCTTCCCATAGCTGCCAAAGTTTCCTAGGCCTCAATCTAAGCTACCATGGAAGCTGAATGTTTTCCAAATCATGTTTTCCATGCCTTTCTCCCCCCACTTACTCTGGCACACCTGGGATGCATGCAGTCTGGGCCAGGATTCAAAGAACAGAACATGCAGTCAGCAGGTCTAACCAAGGCTGGGGAGGAGACATTAGAACAGCCTTGCAAACTATCCCCTCATTCAACCCAAAGGCCAAGATGTTGCCTCTTCCTACCCTCTCACAGAATTTATAGGTGGGCATGGAGAAGTTCTGCAAAATTAAAATTAAAAAAAAAAAAAGGAAGTATGGGGTTTGTTTCAAAGCTCTGCTGGCAGGGAGAACATTAAGAGGCATAGGAAGAAAGAACATTGGCCTTTAAGGTACAGGGGTTGAGAAGAACTCTGGACCCTTCTGTGTGATCTTAGATTAGTCATATAACTTTGCTGAGCCACAATTTTTACCCAACAAGGATGATATTAAACTAGTTATTTACAAAATTGTTTGGAGGAACAAAAATCTTAACAAAGCATTTGCAAAACTGCGTAGAAGTAAAGGCAACGAACCCAGCCAACCTGGAAGGCCAATATGAAGACCAGTCACAAGAGGCTTTCTTTGCAGGTCTGAATTATGGGATCATGCCATTATACACTGGACACCCACGGAGTCTAGTTCAGAGACTAAAATCCCTTTAAGGGCTTGGCTGAGCCTGGGAAGTCCATAAACCAACCCCAGATGCTACTGTTCCTTCCTTTACAACAAAGAGGTGACTATCAAAACAAAGGGTTCCCTATCAATCTTAAACTTTCCTTCACTTTCCCAGAGGCCTGAGAGCCCACAACAGAGGCAGAGGGGAAGGTCAAAAGAAAAAGTATAAACATCTAAGTTAGAAGAATAGGAAAGAAAACACAGGACCAGATAAGGAAACCAAGGGTCAAGGTTAGGAAGGGTACCAGCCTCCTGAAACATCCAAAAGTAAGGGGTTAGCTCATAGCTATTATAGGTTTCTTTCTCAGGGAACAACTAACTAGCAGGGACTCCACAGTCAGCTGGTCTTCCATGGGGCTCTGTAGCTGAAGGAGACAATACTAGCTCCAACTGTACTACTAAAAATACTGTTTCAGCCACATAGCCCATTGTCTATAAATATTTAGGCTCCACTTATCCTCATATATCTGACACCGGTCCTTGCTTCAATATAAATGTCTTCACCAAGTGCTCATCTGTAATTCCAGTACTTTGGGGCCAAAACAGAACTGCCCCAAACCCAAGGCTGGGTGTGATACCACACACCTATACCCCAGCAGCTGGGAAGTGGAGGGGGGGATCATAAAGTCAAGATTACCCTTAGCTACAGAGCAAGTTTGAGGTCTGCCAGGCCTACAACTTAAACATTTAAAAAGTGTCCTTGTTTCTCTAGACACATAACAATCCTCCATATAAATGCATACCACTAAGAAAGTTCCAAGACATTCCAAGAATCCACACTAAAAGTGGAAGCATTTTTAAACTGAGGAGGTAAGATCCTAAGAATTTCTAACTTTATACATCAAGGAAAAGATATAAAATAGCGTGAGCTTCCCAGCCTCACTTTTTCTGACCCACAGTCCTGAACTTGCTCTTGATTTTTATCCTCTGATGCCTCCCTCATCAATTAAAAGCTAAGAATCCCATAGAAAGATAAGGGTCTAGGAGAAAGCCTTAGTAGATAAAAGAGGGGAAACGCCCATTAAGGTTTGCTCACCTTCCCTCCCTGAACTTCTAAGACCTTTTAGGCCAGAGCTATCCCTCCCCAAGGCTAAGCTGCCTTCAACTCCCATCCCAAACTACTAACCTTACTAGAGAGCCTGTTTGCCTTTAGAGATGATCCTCTGGTGCATGGTGCAAAAGAAAATTAAGCAGTGAACAGGCCAGGTGAATGCAGATACTACCCACCCTTCCTCCCCACTGCCCTGGGCTTAGGCCTCCGAGCATGGAAGGCCAGCAACCCTTGGCTTCCCCGAACCATCCCAGTCCTCTCCATAAGTACTGGGAGGAGCAGTCTCTCTTCCCACACTTGCAGATGAAAATGAGGATGAGACTGAACATGGGCAACTCTGCTAAGTAATAGTCCTAGTAAGGACAGTCCTTCTATGGACGCAAAAGGAACATCTTTCAAGGATAAATATCCAGGTTCATGAAAAAGCACAGGCAGAGAGATGAGGCTGAGTCAAAAGAAATCAACAGAGTAAGCAGGCTGCAGCTCGGCAACCAGGATCGAGCCATAGTCACAATTTCTGGGATGTAGAGCTACTTCCAAACGTGAGTCCCTTCTTAGTCCTAAGCTTATCCCATACAAGATCAACCTCTGATCTTCGCCTAACATTTTGATATATTAGCAGGGAAAGTCAATGAGCTGCCAGACCAGGTTGAGGCGAAACTTCCAGCTCTTTTCTAGGTCACTTACTGAGATCTTTCAGAAGATCAAACATGTTGAATGAAAAGTCAAGAGTGTCCTAAGTATCTCTGCAGCCTGTGAAAAATGACCCTTTCAGAGCCTTAACTACCTACTTTAACAAGTACGCACTTTAATTGCTGCTTTTCTTGTCCCAAATTTCCAAGTCTGTATTTCTTCTCCTGTACTATAATTCCATGAAGGCTATACTCATTTACTCAGTCAGGCTAGACACCTAGGTGTCAAACTAGATTCTTCTTTCTGTACCTGGTGGCCAGTTATAAGTGAATCATCTTCCCAAGCCAAGGCCTCAGTACGCCCCCAAGTGGTACACTGCAATGCCTCAAATCCCTTAGTCTTCCTTTTCTCCCATACACAGGCCACTAAAATGTTATTTATAAAATGGAAAGATTTTAATTCTTATTTTATTACACTTATTTACTTTGTGTGTTTACACACATGCACATGGCACAGATGCAGAGGTCAGAGGGCAACTTCCTGGAGTTGGCTCTTTCCTTCTAACATGTGAGCTCTTGGGTTCAAACTCAGGTCAAGCTTAGCAGCAAGCACTTGTCCTCGAGTCCTCCAAAACAGAAGTATAGCCAATTCCCTTTCATTCAGAAACCCATTTTTGTTTGTTTGTTGTTTGTTTTTCAAGACAGGGTTTCTCTGTAGCCCTGGCTATCCTGGAACTCACTCTGTAGACCAGGCTGGCCTCAAACTCAGAAATCTGCCTGCCTCTGCCTCCCAAGTGCTGGGATTAAAGGCGTGCGCCACCACCGCCCGGCTCAGAAACCCTTTTATGATACTCCATTTTTAAAATGATAAAGGCCGAACCCATAGCCTTTCTGACCTTTGCATCCTTCTGAACTCATCCGCCACTCCTTCTCCAATACATACATAGTGTTTTCACTACAAATATATAGTATGTTCTTACACCTCCATTCCTCTGTATACAACATTTCCTCAAGCTAGAACACCCTTTTTCTTTCTCTATGCACAGGGTCTCACCACAAATGTCATCTCTTTTGTACAGCATTCCACCTAGATACACACTGTTAGTCATTCCTCCTTCCTCAGTACCCCAGAGCACTTATGAAATTGTTGCGGTTTATTTGTATACCTTTCCCAAGCAAGACTATAGGTCATAGTGACTGGGACTGTATCTTATCATCTATGAATCCCATATTCAGAAGTGCCCCACACAGAGTATAATTATTTAAGGAGAAAAGAAAATGAGATGACTGATCTAAAAGTGCATAATTTAAACAAGTGATACAGGATCATGAGGGAAGAGGACTGTTACTCATTTTTAGAAAATGCCCCAAACAGCAAAGGAAAGACAGGAAATTAAGCTGACCTTAATAAGGAATCTTCTGAACTGAGAAAGGAAAGGACAGGGAAAGATTCCCCACCACACCTTCCAGAGGTCAACAAGCAGCAGCAGGCAGCAGGCAGAGGCCAAGGTAAAAGCAGTAGGAAGGGAAGGAAGAAAGAGAAGAGAGACAGCTGATACCCCAAGCTCTCTGAATGCCCAGACATCACAGCGATGTTGTCAGAAGGGGTTGGGTCAGGGTAGGGATCCATCTGGAGGACATAGGAAGTGCTGTGGTGATAATAAACAGGGTGAACATGGACGGTGTTGATGGTGGTGGTGGTGGTAGTGGAGGTGGTGGTGGTAGCGATGGTGGTAGTGGAAGAGGAGCAGGAAGAAGAAGCAGAGGCAGATGGAGGGCTGGTCCCGTGGCCTTCAGAAGTGAAAGACTGTCCGGATGAAAGGCTACGCATTCGCCGCAGAGATACCCGGCTTGTCAAGAAGTGGCCAGCCTCGCCCTCTACCAACCTCTGAGATCCCAGGCCAAGCTGTGGCTCCGTCAGGCGCTGCCGGACACTGCTCTGCAGGCTGGGGGCTGCAAGGAGAGTAAAGAGAATATAAAAATTGGGCACTCAAGTTGGGTACAGGCAAGCAGGTACCCATAAAGATATGCCTGCTAGACACCTCTCTGGACCTTTGATACCCAATCTAGAGAAAAGGATACCACCTCCCAGAAACCTCCCCCTATAGGACCTGAAAGGATGGGAAATTGTAGAGAAGGTGCCCGGGGAAATTTTAGTGGCAACTTCAGTAGAAGGAGAACTAAAGGCCAATGTCACTATAAAGGGACCAAGGCAGTTAGTTAGTGGGAGGACACAGGCAGGACAGTAGAGGATAGGGACTAGGAGCAAGGTCCGGGAGAGCATCAAGAACCAGCCTTTTCTTTTCAGCCAACCTCAGAAAATAATTCACAACACAGACAAGGACTTGTACACAAACATGTTCATTGGATCATTATTAACTGTTGCATGGAAGCATGCATAAAGTCAGAATGACCAAAACAATCAGAATACATCTATTTTCTGGCAGATGACAGAGATATTAAAAGTGATACTTATAAAAAATTTTAATAACATGGAAGATACTTATTAAAACGTTCTGGAGCTGGGTGTGATAGGACATGACTGTAATCTCAGCACTTGACAGACTAAGGAAGGAGGATTATTAGTTAGAAGCCAGCAGACTATAAAGTGATCTACAGGCTAGGCTAAGCTATATAGCAAGACTCTGTTATAGAAAAATAAACAACATGAGTTCCAAGAAGCCGAGCAGTGGTGGTACACACCTTTAATCCCAGCACTTGGGAGGCAGAGGCAGGAGGATTTCTGAGTTCGAGGCCAGCCTGGTCTACAGAGTAAGTATCAGGACAGCCAGAACTACACAGAGAAACCCTGTCTCAAAAAACAAAAAACAAACAAAAAAAAAAAAAGAGTTTCAAGAAATGAAAAAAGATGATTTTTTTTATGAATTAGCCTTGAGCTTTGGAACACAAACACTAGAGTTTGAGCCCAAGTCTTTCTACTTCCAGCTGGGACCCCAAGACACGTCTATTCTCATTTTAATCTACATTTGTAAATGGGTTGTTCTGAGACTTCTAAGTAGTACCCACAAGGTCATTGTACTCAATAAATATCTTAACCACACTTCTAAAACTTCACAAGAAGAGGCTGGAGAGATAGCCCCATCTGTGAACAACCTGTTCTGGACTTGGGGAGGATGCAAATTCAGTTCCAGCGCCTACTTTGAACAACTCACAACTGCCTCTAACTCCAGCTCCAGGGATCCAACGCCCTCTTCTGGTCCCTGTGGGCCCTGCATCCATGTGCACAAACCTAAAGTCAACTTACACACATACACACATAATTTCAAATAAAAATAAAATCTTTTTTTAAGTTAGCAAAAAAAAAAAAAAAGCAAGAAAAATATTCAGCTATGGTTTTTAATGCTGCTATTCATGTTTTTCCCCGTTCCAGATTTCCTCTAATATGTACATAATCAACAGTGACCTAGATCAGTGCTGCAAACCAAGCTCTTGTAGGATAATTTCCACTCTGATCTAGGTACCAGGTAACCTAGAGATGTGCCAGAGAATGTCTTTAGGCTCAATCCCAGCTCCAACTTAAAAAAACAAAAAGACATTTATTCCTTAAAAGTTAGAGAGAGTCAGAGGTTACTAGGGTGGCAGAGCTTTATAAGACCATGGAGAGAACACAATCCCATAGTGATGAGGAGTTAGGCAGCAGGGCTTACACAGCTGGTAGCTTTCAAAGCATGAAATGCTTGAACAAAAAGAAGCCCATAATAGGAAGGGAAGTAGAGGAACAGAAAGTAGAAATGGGAGAAAAGAGAAGAAACATGAAAAAGAAAAAAAAAGAGAAATGTTTTTTTCCCCTTGCTTTCCCTCCGAGCCCAGCAGGAAGAAGGTCCAATACCATCAGGGCAGTCATGTGTCTGGGCTGAAGGGAAAGGCCTGAGCTAGCCATCACCATGGATGTCTTCTCTCCAGCTCTCAGCTGAACAGGCTGATTCTTCTCACCCCCGAACCCCTCCCCTCAGTTAGTAAGGACAGTGCTGAGGGGACAGAGGGCGCAGGCAGGGGTGTGAGGCAGGCAACGGAAGGGGCCCATTGGATAGGAGTGTTGGTTTAGTTCCAAAAGTCGGAAAAACAAAAGCCCCAAAGGGGCTCCTCAAACCCGGGTATTTCCAGAGGGACTGATCATCCGAGCCGGCGGATGTAGAGCAGAGAGAGCGGTCACTGAACCTACGCCCCATCAGCCAGGCAGCATCTAGGGTCAACAGCCAGGCCAAAAGGAGAAGAGAATCTGATTTATGAAGGGTTTTGGCCTGTCTATCAATGGGATACAGCAAGGTCTGGGGACAGGGAATGAGTAGCTCGGAGCTAATGAAGCTTCTTCCTAACCTAGAGAGCATAGTAGCCTTTAGATCAATAAGTTAGGATCCATATTTGCCTATTAGTGATCCAAACCTTGTTAGGCCTTTGACTAAAGACCTAGCAAGATAGCAGATCAAGCAAGGCATGGTGACACACACCTTTAATTCCAGCATTTGGGAGGCAGGGGCAGGTAGATCTCTATGGTTTACATAGAGTTCTGGTCAGCCAGGGCTAAAGAGAAAGTTATAGGCCAGCCAGAGTGACATAGTGAGATCCTGTCTCAAAAAAAAAAAACTAAACTAAAACAAAAAAGATATCAGATCAAGAGGATAAAGAGGCTCAGTTAGGGGCAAAGTACTATCGAGAAAATATACATGGTCCTACATGTCTATAACGCTAATACTTGGTAAGGTAGGAAGCAGGAGAATTATTACAAGTTCAATGTTCGCCTGAACTTTACAGCAAGTTCCAGGAACAGCCATTAAAAAAGACATTCACAAATAAACTTCTGTCTGAATTATGAATTCAGCCTTATTAAAGAACCTGGCCTTCAGGGCAGGCAGGGGAATGAGACCCTAAACCAGCCCTGTAATCCCCTCTGTACTGGTATGGTATGGGCTCAACATAACACCTTTACCACAGATATGCCTAATTTATTTAGCTAAAATAATCTCCTATCCAAATAAAAATTCAGCTGTGGACCAGAAGGGAATCACCAAAGCAATCCCACAGAATACTATCTCTTTGTCTCTGTTCTATAAAGTTCTCATCACCTTTGGGGAAAATAAGAAAGAACCAGGATAGTGACAAGAATAGGGGAGTCCAAGTTCAGTGAGCAGCCAGACATACTTGAACAGGAGTTCTCTCCTGAGCAAAAATGCCTCCCAGCTCAGAGACTTTAGGAATGGAAGACTTTAAAAGACTGCGACTATATGGGGTTCTCACGCAGTAAGGCAAGGAAAAGAGACATCATTCTATTCACCTGCTTTAGTAATTAAGAACAAGAAACATAAAGTGAAAATAAATAAATACAAATAGTCCAAATGAATATTGTTTTATACTATAAATAAAGTCTCTAAAGATTATATTTTAACAAAGGTAGACAGCATGGAGAGGAAAAAAGGAGGACTAAACAGAAAAACAGAGTAAAAAAAAAAGACACACAGATACAGGACTGAGAAGGCATATAGCAAGGAGAAACCACCAAAAGGACAGCTATAAAGAAATATCATAATGTGAATTGTTTTATTAACCAATGAAGGAGCTATATCTTTCCTAGTTATCTTCCCCAACTGCTGTTTAAGCAGAACAGAGGTGACAGATGTCTCATCTTGCCCACCAAAGGCTACCCCTTGCTCACCCCTACAAAGAAGTCACCTACACTGCATAGACAAGGGTGACACAATCTCCTCATCCATGTCATCCACATCGTCAGTCATGATGAAGTGGGCAGGGTTAGGGCGGGTGCTGCCCATCCAGCTGGGGTCGATGTTGAGAGCAGCCACCAAGGAGTGGATGCCAGGGTTATTGACAATCTGGAAACCGCAGAGAATCTCGATCTGCTGCCATCGGTGTAGGCGCTCCCTCAGTGCTGCAGTCACCTCACTCAGTGCTTGCCTGAAGTCAGAAGAAAGAACTAAAGGTGTGGACCGTGTGGAAACCCCAATAAGAACAAGATCACTTTTGAGAGGAATAAACTGGAATAGGTGCATGTATGAATAAAAACCACAATAAATCATAAACTTAAGAGCAAAGTGGGAGCTGGATCCGAGCTTGGGTAGCAGACCAGAGCTGTCACTCTATCGTGAGGAGATGGGACTGTGGTTAGAAGGCCTCACATAACCTCAATCATTAAGGATGGTATTAGCATTGCTGGAGCTGATAACTGGTGCTACTTACTTAGCAGTTAAGATTTTATGATCCACATCATCCAGGGAAGAGCTGTGGGCCACATGGAAGGTACCAAAAAGTGTGTTTCTCTTCTTTTTTATTTTCTCAGCCTGCCAAGATGAAGCCCCCAACATAAAGAGAGTATGGGTTCATGGTTGGAAGAAATGAAGTCTTCCCATGGCTAGGTCCCCACCCTCCTAACACAACTTAAACTTCACAGGAAAAGAAATAGAAAGAGTAAAGAAGCAACGTGAGAAGTAAGGCAAGGGGAGGAAGTGGGCAGACCTCAGGAACCTGCTAAAATGCACAAGTAGAAGGTTCCAGCCTTACTCAAGGCCCAGAAGGACCTCTGTTCCCTTGACAGCCTTTTTCAGCAGGAAAGCTGTTACAGCTTTCCTTCTGCCCACTCCTACTTGCTTTATCATACCCAGAAGACAGGGCAGAATATCCCTATACCCTCAGTCCCTCCTCCAAAAACATCAGTACATTATTAAGCAGTATACATTAGAAAAAGAAACAGAATTCACTGCCCATTTATCTCTTCACTCAAAGGGAGGGACAGGGTAAAGCAGAGAAAATTGGGGAGGGGGCATAAAAAGAAGAGGGCGAGGAGGAGAGAAGAGGGCAGAGGAAGCACACAGGAGAGCAGGCCTCACCCCTTCCTTGGCCACCAGCAGCTGCTTCTCTGCATTTTGCTTTTTGATGTTGTAGTACTGCACCTCCACCTCATGTGTCAGCTGCAGCCACTTCTGAAGGGCCTCAGGAGCATACCATGAGCTGTGCGACTCCAGCTCCTTCTCTGCTTTCCTCAAGGCCTCCCGAACCTATGAGGCATGAGAATGTGAGTCTGTTTGTCAGCATTAACATCCTCTCCAACACCTCTGTACAATGCTTCACAACTCTATGAGTCTAAACTTGCTTTACAATTCTTGGAATAGGAAGAAATGACAAAGATTGTTCTCTGAATTTCACATACAAGGAAGTAAGCACAGAGAAGAAAAGCAGCCTACTTAAGATCACACTTCAATAGTGCCAAGCAGAATACAAATGGACACCTTTTTTTCTCTCCAGTACACTCTTTGCTATCACATTAGCTTATTCTCCTGGTCAAACAGGCAGGCTCAGACAGCTTTCCTGGTGTCTTCAGGAATATATCTGCTACTGACTAATCTTATTGTAAATTGGGGTCTGTGTGTGGGCCTCAAAACATCACAATGTAGGCTGGAGGGATGCTCAGTTAAGAGTATTGGCTGCACTTCCAGAGGAGCTGGGTTCAGTTTCCAGCACCCATATGGCAGCTTACAACCATCTGAAACAACAATTCCAGGGAATCTGACATCTTCTTCTAATCTCCTTGAGCACCAGGCACACATGGGGTATACAGGCATAGATCAAGCAAAATACTCACACCCACTTAAAAAAATAACACTACATTAAAAAATAATCACAATGTGGTAGACACAGCACATGGTTAAAAATCTAATTCTGGGGGATGCATAGAGGGATCAGTAGTTAAGAGTGAGTAGTGCTCTAGCAGAAGACCTGTGTTCAATTTCTAGTACCATATGAGGTACCTCACAACTGCCTGTAACTCCACATCCAAAGAAAGCTGATGCCTCTGGCCTCTGTAGGCACCTGCACAGACTCACATACCTCAGTCTTCTGGACGAGGAGCCGGTGCTCTTAACTACTAACCCATCGTTATAATCCTAGTTTTAGGTTTTTAAGGAAAGGTTTCACGCAGTTCAGGGTGGTCTTGAATTTACTAAGTAGAAGCTGGTCTTGAACTTCTGATCCTCCTGCCTCCACCTCCTCTGAGTTCTTAGATGTCAGGCATGAGCTCCTATTCCTGCCATTAATTGACTTTTTACCCTCTTTTTCTTACAACAGACTGAATATAAACACTAATAATGGAATCTAGGATGGCTGTGGTGGTGCCCGCTGATAATCCCAATCTTCAGGTGACAGAGGCAGTAAGAACTCACCACTTCAAGGCCAGCCTACTCTGTAAAGAAAGCTTGTATCAGAAACAACAAAAAGAATATAGCAGTCCTGTAAGTCAGACATTAAAAAAATTATAAAAAATTGCATATACAGATTATTAAATTGACGGTAGTGCTTTTAATCCCAGCACTTGGGAGGTAGAGGCAGGCAAGATCTCTTGAGTTTGAGGCCAGCCTAGTCTACAAAATGAGTTCCAGGACAGCCAGGGCTACACAGAGAAATCCTGTCTTGCCAAAAAAAAAAAAAAAAAAAAAAAAAAAAAAAAAAAAAAAAAAAAAAAAAGAAAAAGAAAAATATTAGTTTTAGTTTAAAAATTTAGTTATTTAAATTAATTAATTTAGTTATTTAAATTAATTAAATGTTTAAAAAAACATTTAGGTTGGTTGGTAAGGGATTTAATATAGCTTTTTAACTAATGAATATTTAAATGTTTTTTTTATTTTATTTTCCAACCTATTACATATTTTTATTAACTTGACAGTCATTTGAATAACAAGCAACAACCTTATTGAACATAAATACTCATATATTTTGTTTTGGTTTTGAAGAAAGTGTCTCTATATAGGTAGTCCTGGCTCATCTGGAACTCATGTCAATTCTCCTTCCTCACCTTCCTGGGTGCTGCCATTACAGGAATGAGCTACAGAGTCTGGCTTTCATATGCTTTATATATAAGATCCATCTTAACTTCTCATAGGGTAAAAATCAACAGTACCATTCCCACAAAAAACCTTAAGTAAAATCCTAAGGTGATTTACATTGCTGAATAATAATCTACTAGGTAATTAATAACTAGTTTTTTCATTTTCCTGTTGATAATCACTTGGGTTGTTAGCTTATTTAACTTTTATGAGTAACTGTAGGGCATGTGGGACCATGCTACCAGAATGAGCTCAAACCCCAGGAATCTCAGAGATCTGACAGGAGTAGAGTCATTCTCTACCTGCATCTATACCTGCTCTGGAACACTTAACCATGACACCCCACTAAGAACCATGGACACTCAGTCAAGTAGCATAACACTGGGAGTTCTTCTCCATGCTAATGAGGTATCTAAATATTCCTGACCCTTCAGCCAATGAGCTTCCCTAACTGGGTATTCCTTCCCCATTAAAGTTATATAATCTCTGGTTCACCACAAATAAAGTATATGCATTCACATCCACCATCAAATAAACCAATATGAACAAGCAAGGATCATCTCAGAGAGCTTCGTGGTCTCTGTGTGGAAGACTTTCAACTAAGAGCCATGCCTAAGACTCCTGAGTAAGGCTTCTCCCCTCTAGTAAGTGCCCTTTGGTGCCGTGCACTCACTCCTAATGAGCCAGATCCTGTTCATCCAGGACACTGCCTTCCCCCTTCCTGCCTAGTACATAGATATCCTGAGGGAAAAGGTAAACCTTGGACCCCCAGTTCCTGACTTCCTCTCTCAGTGGTATGCCAGCAGTGCCTGGGTACCCAGAGAAGAGAATGGAAACCACTGTGGACTCCTCATTTCAGACTTTTCCCTGCCTCCTCCAGGTGGCCTGCTGCAGGACACAGTATGACAAGTAATACTATTATGGACATTTTTGAATACGTATCTCTTAGTAAGCATAAATTCTCATTTCTGTTGGGTATATAGTAATAAAGCATTTGTGTATTAGCTTTAGTAAAATCCATCAAACAATGAATATGGTTCAGTGGTAGAGTACTTTGCTAACATATAAAGCCCAAGTTTGATCTATATCAGTGGAGATAGAGAAGAGGGTAGGAAATTGCTAAATAGTTTCTTAAAAGGGTTGTACCTATCAATACTGCTATCACTTGTGCATGATCTTTATATTTTAGGCATTTTAACTTTTGGCATTCTGGTAGCTGTAATGGTATTTCACTGCGATTTTAATTTTCACTTCTTACATATTATATAGATATACATATATATATATATATATACACACACACACATAAAATATATGAATGATCAATCGTTTGACTTATGAATCGCTTCTCATTTAAAAATGTGGGTTGGGGAGATGCAGAGTGTGAGAGCCTGAAGGTAGAAAGGTCCAGCTCAATGGGCCCAGGGTAAAGGTGGATTTAAGCCTAGCTCTTCAGAACATAGCCTCAAACAACTGAACTGAACTGTAGTCAAAATGAGAGAACCTTGGCACTCCCTAAAACTCCCAAATCCTGAGTTCTCATGAGCAACAGTATAGCTGCATGTGGCACTAAGAGCTAGGGAAACATTTTAAGATGGAACTCTACCCCAACCAGAAGTTTACAAGGTCCTGGCTGCCAGACTCGACCAGAAGGAAAACAAGCTAAGACATGGTTCATCACGTGGGCACATGCTGAAGCAGGAGCTGTGTCTCCTCATTTGCCCATCTGTACTTCACCCAGCTCAGCATCATGTCTTTTACTTACTGCAGGGCCCACTGCTGACAGTCACCAAGCTGGCTGTCCAGGCTCATGCCCACCAACCATTCAGAGTCTATACCGAGCTTCAGGCATGCCTACTAAGTCTGCACCTCCACTCTCTGGCCTGTGCAACACCCCACCCCTTGCCCTCGCCTTCCTTGAACTGAAACAAGCTTCCTGCAACACTGGAGGCTTTCCAGAGACACTTGATCGAGCATGTTTGCACACCTGAGTCCAAAGACACAAATGGCAATGCACAGAAATGGCAGATAACAGATCAGGCTTCGAGGGCTTCTCAGTCTATATCAAGGGTACTCTGTGAAGCACTGAGCCACAGCCTAGGGGCCCTGGCTTAGTGATTCCTGTCTCTGCTTACACTGGTCCCTTAGTCAACAGGAGGTAGAGCTTCTAACTGAATTCTTCCCCAGGTCACCTGTAGCTGAAACATACATTCTCTTAACTGCTAAGCCTTCTCTCCATGCCCACTGCCATATTTACAAATTTCAAAATCACCCAAAACTAATCTAGTTTACAGGCTATGCCAATAGGTACTCTTGGAGTAAAATCTGACAGGAGCAAAAGTGAGCTCTCTGAGTGGTGCTTACATGGGCATGCCCATATGTAAAAACTTACCAGCTCAATACCTAAGATTTGTTCACTTGATATAAATAACTCAATGAAAAAGGGAGGGGGAAGAGATTCTTATCTCCCATTATCTGGCATTCTTTGAAAATTATGGTAACTATTTTATAGTTTTACCACTATCCTTACTGTTAAGTCCAGAAGAAAGATTTGAACCATATTTCAAAACATTCACAAATGAAGCTTTTCAGCCAGACCCTGATCCTGTGCCCTTTACAGACCTCCCAAGGCAACCTGTACAGACTCTCCTACCTGCTCCAGCTCTTCCTCGGCATATTTTTGGCGGCTCCTCTCATTCTCAGTACCTTCCCTCAGCTCCTTCAGCCGCTGAGCTTCCTGCTTGGCAAGGTTGATCTCATCACGCAGCTTCTTCTCCAGATGGACCTTCTCTACTTCCACTGTTCGGTGCTCCTCCTGGGCCTTGTGCAGCCTGGGGTGGGGGGGTAGGGGAGATGGGGAACAATGTAGAAAGCTGGAGGAGATGAGGCAAGAAGGTGCCAGCCAATATGCCATAAGTTATGGCAATAAGGAAGAAAATAAGAGCCACCAGTTCTCAGCATATAGCCTTTCTACTCTGCTGGCTGTGTCGCTCTGAGCTAGTCAAGGCCAACAGAAACCACAGTCACTAGCTTTAAATCTTATGTTGGCCATTATTCTACTGTTAGTAAACAAAACCATGCAGTCAGGTTCACAAACATCTGAATCCCTCCCCTAAAGTATCTCATACAATGAAATTATAACAACTACCAGTTTACAGGACAGTTCACTTTTTTTTCTCCTAGCAGATAACAACATCAGCCTGAGACAGATGTGAATATGAAGACTGTTGGCATTTAGTCTAGGCTCCTCCTCACAGTTACCTGGCAACAGCCAGGTGTGCCTGACTCACTATAAAAGGGCCTGCTTGCCCCCTCCTCTCCCTCTTGCTCTTGCTCTGTCCCCTTGTTCCTTCTCCCTCTCTCCCCATTCCTTTCCCTGTTCCGTCTCCAAATGCTCATGGCCAGCCTCTATTTCTCTACACACACCCTCTCCCTCTCCATCCCTCTCCCTCTCTGTCTGCCTCTCTCTCTTCTCTCTTCTTCTTCTTCTTCTTCTTCTTCTTCTTCTTCTTCTTCTTCTTCTTCTTCTTCTTCTTCTTCTTCTTCTTCCTCTCTCTCTTAGCCTTTCTCTGTCTCTCCTCTCTCAATTCCCCTCCCCATGCCCTAAATAAACTCTAACACTGTGGCTGGTCCCACAGCGGGAAGGGATGCCTCAGCATGGGCCCGCAGAGGCTCCCCCTTCCCCTACACCAAACTACACATCCACCAAATACATTCCTTATCTCTTTATAAAACACAATATAGATGAGAAATAAAAGGCTAGAATTCAAATCTTTGTGATTTCAAAGTCCATAATTATTCTCAAATTTGAAATATATGGAAGGTTCAACAAATGTAGAAAGCTCTTAAAGATAAAAATGGTAGAGGGGGGAAGCTTATGGAAGATGAATTATTGACTAGACCTCTTAGACTCTCAAATGCCTGTTATAAGCACAAGAACACCACCCCCCCACCCCCCGCCACATACACACTGAAATGTACATCTAAGGAGCTGTGCTGAGCAGATATTAAAAGATTACCTGTTGCCTCCTTTCTTCCGCATATCTTAATCCATCTATCTATCTGTTCATTTGTTAAACAAGTTAATCAGATTCCTACTAAAGATCAAGTCCTTTGCTGAGCCCTAAATAACAAGAAATAAATAAAAAAAAAAAACTGCCCTCCTACTGGGTGGTGGTAGCACACACCTTTAATCCCAGCACTCAGGAGGCAGAGGCAGGCAGATCTCTGTGAGTTTGAGACCAGTCTGGTTTGCAAGTGAGTCCAGGACAAACAGGACAAACAGGGCTATACGGAGGAACCTTGTTTCAAAAGGAAAAAAGAAAAGAAAAAGAAAAGAGAAAGAAAAGGAAAGAGAAAAGCAAGCAAGCAGGATGATCAAGCCATGAAGAGCAAGCAAGTACACAGTACCTGTTCACAGTCTCTGCATCAGCTCCTGTCTCTAGGTTCCTGCCATACATGGGTTTCTGTCCTCATTGCTTTTGATAATTAACAGTGATATAGGAGTGTAAGCCAAATAAACCCTTTCCTCCCAAAGTTGCTGTTAGTCACAGTGTTTTATCACAGCATTAGTAATGCTAACTAAGACAAGACCCAAGGGAAAGAGTTTACTAATTGCCCTGAGATGGGAAAGAACCGAGCTGTTGCCTGGTCTTAAGTTAGTAGGAACTCTCAAGTTATCAGGGAATAGGTCATGAGGATAACGCAAAGAGAAGAGATTTAGAGTGCAGAGTTAGCCTGAGTGAGGTCCTGGGTTTGGTCCAAAGGAGGGGGAAGAAGGAAAGAAGAGAGTGGAAAGTCAGGGACAAAGATGAAAGGGGGATGTGAATGAGAAAAGGAAGAAAGAGGAAAGAGGCCAGTGAGGTGGCTCAGTGGTAAAGGTATTTGCTGCCAACCACACCAACTGAATGATACTAAGCCCCACATGATAGAATGAGAGAACATTATCTTCTGACCTCCATACCCACACCATGGTTTATACCAGCCTCCTCCAGTGCACATGTACCAACACACACACACACACAAACAAATAAATTATGTAATAAAATATTTTTTAAAGGAAAGGCTGGTCATGGTGGTGCACACCTTTAATTCCAGCATTCTGGAAGTAGAGGTGGGTGGATCTCTGTGAGTTCCAGACCAGCAAGGGCTATACAATGAAACACCATCTAAAAGAAAGAAAGGAAAAGAAAAAAGAAATTGGGTTTAGAACTGAGGTAGAAAAAGGTAAATGATAAGGCCAGATGTATTGGCATGTGCTTGCAGTCACTTAAGAGGTAGAGACAAGAAAATCAATGCAAGTTCAAGACTAACTTAGTCTATATCCAAGATCCAGGTTAACCAGTGAGACTACCATCACTATCATCACCAAAAGCAGTAAAAAGAAAGAAAAAAGATAGACAATAGAATAACACCCCCCCCCCGTGGATCCTGTCTATTTAATTAAAATGAAAGTATCAGGCCTGGTGATGAACAAACTATAAACCCAATACTCGGAAGAGTGATCAAAGTCAACCTTGGCTAAAAGAGACCTTGTCTCAAAATCAACAGAAAAAAAAAAGATGACTAAAAGGCATATATAGAATCCAAACTTTTAAAAACAGCAAGTCCAGACTTCTCTGTGGCTGAGGCCCTAAGAAACAGTGAGCTACCAGCAGTTCTGCAAAAAGAACAATTTTCTACCTATTGTGCCCTTAGAGGAGTTGCTTTTCCTTAGAATGGACACTAGATGGCGAAACATGACTAGCTAAAAAAAAATCAGAGGTGCCATTTCCCCACCTCCATGCTTGCTGATGTCTATGACCCCACGACCCAACTGCACGAACTGTACCACTGCACCACTGTACGTTCACTGAAAGCCTGTTGTCTCCAAAACAGCCTCTCCTGAAAAAGCCAGTCTACCACATCTTTCTCTCTATTATAGCAAAATGGACCTACTCACATGTCCATAGTGTAGTGGAGACAGAGATCAATATATAATATTGTGTGGAGAAATTAGCAAATAAATGTACAATTAAGCACTGTCCTATTCCAAAGCAATCAATAAGGAAGAAAATTAAGCAGCCCGATGGAAAGTTCACGGGTGAGGCTCAAACACTTGTGTGACTAGGGACACATTTTACTTGTTTCTTCATAGCAAAAAGGAAACAAAATTCTTGCCTGCCTCAAAGAATTGTTTTGAAAGCAGTGAAATCCTAGTTGGAATGTATATGTTACATTTACTCACACCAAAACTTCGTGACGACAGTACCCTGCTCTGAATTTCTATAGAGAGGAAGGACAAAGTGGCATGTGGCCTCGGTGCTCAGAGAAGGCCATGTGTATGTGTGTGCACGAGTCTAGAGGGGGTGTCTGTCTGTTGCTTGGTGCTACAGTGGTCATTAAGCTCAGGAGGATTTGGAGAGCAGGGAAGGCTGGGAGCTTAAGTTTTATCCCCAAACTTGGAATGTCTCTTGCTTAGATTCTTTTGTCTTTGGAATGAAAACAGTGCATATTTTTCAGACAAATGAAGTATGGGAATTGTTCAGACAGCAGCAGTTAGCCTCTAGTTGGCAAAGGGTACAGACACAAGGGGCCCAGCAAAGTAACCATGAATCAGCTTAGAAATCAAACTCCTCTTGCTCCCTAAAAGCCAAGCTTATAGAAATGAATCTGGTAAAGCTGCTGCTGGAGAGTGTCAAAATGCATAGCTCAGGGGTTGGAGAAATGGCTCAGCAGTTAAGAGTATTTCTGCTCTACCAGAGGACCTAGAATCAGTTCTACACACCCACAGTGGCTCACAAGAGGCTGTGACTCTAGTTCCAGGAGATCTGATGCCAGCTTCTGGTGTCTGTTACCAGACTCACATGTAGTACATATACAGACATGCAAGCAAAGACTCATACACATTAAAAAAAAAAAAAAAAAACTTTGAAAAAGAGTTCTTGTTCATTGCTGACATGTGACTGTCCTAGTCTTCATTTCCTCAACTCTAAGACAGGAATAATAGTATCTATCGATTTCAATACCCAGCTCATGGGCCAGGTGACTACCTTTAGTTTTACCACTTGAGAGAGACTGAAGCAGGCAGATCTGAGTTCCAGGCCATTCTGGTCTACAAGTGAAATCCAGGCCAGCCAGAAATTATTTAAATACTACTACTACTACTACTACTACTATTACTGTAAAAATACTACAGCACTAACAGTAAAAATAATAAATTAGCCGGGTGGTGGTGGCGCATGCCTTTAAATCCCAGCACTTGGGAGGCAGAGGCAGGCGGATTTCTGAGTTTGAGGCCAGCCTGGTCTACAGAGTGAGTTCCAGGACAGCCAGGGATACACAGAGAAACCCTGTCTCGAAAAAAAAAAAAACAAAAATAAATAAATAAATAAATTTAAATAAAACATTTCAAACCAAAAAGAAGGCTTGCTCATAAAAAAAAGCTTTTCCACACTCATCCAAAGAAAATAGTGTCGGCTACTTAGAAGTAACCCTCTAAATATCTCTGGCATGTTAGTGAACTCCTGTAATTCCAACACTTGAGAAGCTGAGACAGGATCACCATGAATTCCAGGCCAGACTTGGCTACACAGAGAGTCCCTATCCTCCCACCTCCCCCCCCCCCAAAAAAAAAAAAAAAAAAGAAAAGAAAGAAACTAGGTTGGTGGTGAAAACCGCTAATTCAGCTCTTAGCAATCTAAGGCAAGAAGCTTACTATGAGTTCAAAGCCAGCCTAGACCTGGACTACATGGTAAGATTCATGTCTCAAAACAGGCAAACATATCACACACATGCACACACACACTCACACACATGGGTGGGGACACAAACCAGGCTTCTTTCTTTCAGTGGGTGGTTTGAGACTGGGTCTCATAGCCTAGGCTGACCTGGAATTTCCTATGTAGCTTAGACTGATTTTGAACTGATTCACCTCCTCAACCTCCCAAATGCTAGGATTATAGGCAATCCTATAGACTCAGACATCAATTTCAGGCTTTATTCCTATTTATGTTGATTTCTGCAGACTTCTCAAATGTTGCTAGGCTGTCAATCATTTCCTAAAATATGATCCTGAAGTAAGCCTCTCCCCCTGATAAAACCAAACCAAACCAACTCCACAATTTGCACTGACCTCTCAGTGACTTTTACTTCTATTGAACAGATCTGTGTGCCTCAAGTTCCCACCCGTATGTTCTTAATGTCCTGTCCTTCCCTACCCATCATTCCAGAGCATCTGATTACAGTGTCATATTCACTTAGCTCTGGAATCTAACTCCTTTGCATTCTTATACTATAAGGTGGTGAGAGTCTGCATTAGGAGTGTCTGCACTGTCATGTTACATACATGACTTTTGTTTCCCTAGGAGCAGAGAATCCCTTGCAGTTGCCAACAGAAACCGGAATTCTAGATTCTGGAGTACAGGAATGCTTCCTGACTGGAATCTCTATTCAAAACTCTACCTTCCGACAGTCTCAAAAGACTCACAGGCTACCAGAGTGACAGACAGCATGATGTTCTCAATCAAGTCCTTCAGGTTACTTATTTGTGTGTGTGTGTGTGTGTTCTGCATGTCTATCTGTCTGTGTGTATACCACATGCATGCAGTGCCCATGGAGGACAGAAAATGATAGATCCCCTAGAACTGTAGTTAAAGATGGTTGTGAGCCACGACGTGGGTGCTGGGAACCATAATCCTGTAGGAAAAGCAATCAGTAGTGCTCTTAACTTCTAAACCATCTCTTTAGCTCCACCCTTCAGGTTATTAATGACAAAAAGTTCTGGAAAGGAACATACACTCAGTCACAGAAGTCAATACTTAAAGTACTTAGAGTATATGAGAAAGAACTAAGGGAATAATATGAGAATTTTTGTATGAGGTTACGATGTGTACTGGCTGGTTTTGTGTCAACTTGGCACAAGCTGGAATTATCATAGAGAAAGGAGCTTCAGTTGAGAAAATGCCCCCATGAGATCCAGCTGTAAGGCATTTTCTCAATTAGTGATCAAGGGAGGAGGGCCCCTTGTGGGTGGTACCATCCCTGGGCTGGTAGTCTTGGGCTCTACAAGAAAGCAAGCTGAGCAAGTGAGGGGAAGCAAGCCAGTAAGTAACATCCCTCCTCCATGGCCTCTGCATCAGCTCCTGCTTCCTGACCTGCTTGAGTTTCAGTCCTGACTTCCTTTGGTGATCAGCAGCAATGTTGAAGTATAAGCTGAATAAACCCTTTCCTCCCCAACTTCCTTCTTGGTCATGATGTTTTTGCAGGAATAGAAACCCTGACTAAGACACTCTATTTCTTTGCATCTTTCTTTATGAGAAAGGGTCTTAAGTTAAGGCTGACTTCAAACTTGCTATATAGTGAATGATGATGTTGAACTTCTAATCCTTCTGCCTCCAAGCCCAGTTTTTTTAAAAAAGGGTTTTACATTTAGTGTGTGTGTGTGTGTGTGTGTGTGTGTGTGTGTGTGTGTGTGTGTG